>WOFM01000341.1:1980139-2569743 GCA_011428145.1 Ericerus pela
CCTTTATCACAGTTTCATTAACCCTTCGATTACATAGGTGTATGGATACCCAGGACTTCTACCTCACCAATGTTAATGCATGATTAAAGATATAAAACCTTGAACTGGACAGGGTATACACACATGCAGTAGATATTTTTTCATCTGTTTTTAAATCTGTTTTCAGAATTCGCTGGATTCACACCAGTCTTTGAACAGTTTCAGATTTGCAGAACCAACAAATGGAAAAAATATGAAAAAAGACCTACAGCACATGTGCAGAAAATCTACGCTCACTTTAGGGTTTAATGATTATGGCAACCATTTTGGTGTTTATCTGGGTTACGCATATAACCTCTATATGATCGATGCATAAACCATTATCAAGAGTGCATTCAGACTTGATCAACCATGGTCGAATAAGCCGTTTATTAAAATCACGCGCATGTCTGTACCTCTAAATGGCTTATGGCTTGCGCGTTAAACAAATTCAGGAGAAAGTAGGAGAAAGTGTTTGTTTCAATTTTATAACTGTACTAATCCCAGTCTATTGTGTACATGTACAGTCACACCGATGCAATGTTATCAATGGATGGTCCGGTTAATTTTATTTATTTTTCATACTCTTTTATTGTAGTAACTAACGCCACAAAATGTGATGTAGTTCTTGCTTTGATCATTCAGTACTGGATATCTAGTAGCCCTATCTCACCAATGTTAACAAAATGTGCCATCAATTTAAAGATCAAAAATGGACATCTGTTTTTGGAGCATACGCAGTTAGACCTTTTTTCTCTACTTTCAGACTGTTGGTCCTATGAATTTAAAGCTATGTAAATACGTTGCTGTGAATCCAGTGAAATTGAGTGAAACTCATGTCCATCTTACGGCATTAGGTGAATAATCGTGGCACTAACTTATGTGTTTATCTGGGTACCCAGTGTAGTGACAGAGACACTACTATTTAGAGCACTTATAAAATGTCTATAACGTCCAGAGGACTACAAAATATATGTCATCACACACCTAACTCGCTCACTAGATCCGTAATGACTGATGACAACCTCCAGCCAGTCACTTGTCTACCTACATTCCTTCAGCAGACAAGTTCCCTTTACACCTGCCAGGCGCACAGGAGATCGTGGGTGTGCCCACAAATACCCAGTGCTAAATGATTGAAGAGTTCTTGTGCCAACATCTGTAAGGACACTGAAATTATGTTTTGTTGTAATCAGTTATCTCTTATCAAAGTGCTTTTCTTTCAACTGAAGTTACTTTCTACTTTTCCAACTGTTTCTATGGTGTTGTGGTTGTAACGCAGCTCTTCAGTCGAAGATTGGCGTGTTTGAAGCCCCACAGTATTTTTTTTGGAGTTTTGGACATTGAACTTTGATGGGACGAGTTTTACTCGTCTTATACGAGCTTATTTTTAAAAATTCAATTTTACCGAACTTATTAAACTTTTTATTTTTATAGAATATTAAAAAGAAACATAATTAAAAAGTACTGTACATTTATCTTTTTATGACCATAAAATAAAATTTCAAAAAAAAGATTTCTTGAAATGCTATAAATAAGCACCTTCACAAGTTTTCATAAGACTCATCATAAAATCAAAAAAATATTCCTGAAAACCTTGAAAAATAATTGATACTGTAACAAAGTTTCATGTTCTGTCGCATTTCATTATGGTGGTCATTATTTATTATATTTTGCATTCACCATATCTACTACATAAATTTCGAAAACGTCCGGATTTCCGTTCCCATTTATTTTTCGTACTTCTCACTGAGCTAGAAGGCTGAAAATTGGGACGAGGGTTCATCAGTATTACATCTAAATACATTTTTTCAAAATTCTGAAAACGTGAATTAAGAGGCAGTAGACATTGGCCAAAAGTACTTTTTGAAGCAGCATTTTTTCTATCAGTTGAATGAGTGACCATCAGGAATGGTTTCTTCTTTTTCCTAACCGAATACGTTCTTTCTGATAAAATTTCTTAGAAATTTAACTCACTGGTGCTAGTGTGTTGATATTCGGATAAACATAGACTCGATTTCTTTTATTGTGATTTAGTCATCATTTTTTTTACAGCCTGGCGAAAATTGGGTTGTCGACTAAGTATACATATAATTATCTGTTCTCACCATGGGTCATTTTCGTCATTTTACACACTTCATCACTTTTCCACCTTCTCCCACATTCATTTTAAATAATAATGAAGTTCCTTAAGAGCACCGGAGGGTAGAACGTTCATTAATATAAATATTATTGTACGCAGTACCTAGGTAAGTATCTTACATTATCTTGAAAAGAAATAAATAATAAATGCTACCCAATCAATTATAATTAATCAGTCAAAAAGATTTAGTTTTAGTTGGGTGTCAACACATAGGTAGCTGTGGTAAAAATATCAGAAATTTTCAAGAGCTGTATTTTTTGACTGGAACTCTGGAAGACTTCGTCGATGTAGCGACAATCGTAGATGATTGTCTTTTGACAGTGCAGCGATGATTTTGGTTGCAATTTAATGTCAGACCCCATTTGAGAGTAACCCCCAAATGCGAGGCAAATATTTAAAAATTAGAGCTAAACATATATTTCATTTTATGAAAGTAATAGATGAAGGTCTATATTATTTAGTTTTGGTATTGAAACCATAGAGTTTCTTTCGTTCATTCATGAGATACCTACTTATGGCCTAAATAAAAATATAGCTACCCAAAATTGGTGCCTACCTGAAAAATGCTGGTTCTACTTACACTGGAAAATTTCAAAACGAGAACAACCTAATATGCAGGTTGAATGAGTGACTGAAGTCTATTTCAAAAACCGGAATTAAGTACGTCAGATACATTCGATTAGTTTTCATAGCATAAGAATCTTAACTAGAAAAATTGAAAAATTCCAGTACGCATGGAGGACAAGCAAGTATATACAACCGTAAAAGATGGAACGAAAATTACGATTCCCCAAAAATAAAATAAAAAAACTCTAACGCAGCAGCAGCTTCATTAGAAAAAGTACCTAGGTTTTCGAAAATGTAAAATTAGGAAGTCACTAAAAAGTTATTAACGGATCGTAGTAAATATTTGTTCCGAATTACGTTCCTATTGGTCCAAAATTAGGCATTTTATGGGCGAAATAAAAACGAAAATAGTGTTGACGAAGTACCGTGCAACCTACCCGCACCAAAATTTACAGCAAGTTATAATATTTGTCATAAATTTCGTAGCTATTGATTGAAAATTGATAATTTTATAACTAATATAAAACGAAAATAGCCATACCGGAAATACCATACGGCCGATCCGTACCAAACTTTATATAAAATTATAATATATTATACCTAGCAATTTTTTTTTTTTAAATTTCTTAGCTATTGGTCGAAAATTAAAAATTTTATAGCCGAAACAAAAATTAAAATAGCCATACTAAAAGTACCGTACGTCCAATCCGCAACAAAACCAATAAATCGGGTCATTGGTGTAGTACTAATATTCGTTCCAAATTTGGCGTCCATCGGATAAAAATTGCGACTCGTACCGTAGTAATAAGAAATGGCTTTTATATATATACATATATATATGAATTTGAGTTATTAGTGCCAAAATTTTCCGAGAGTTATGAAACGAAAAACGTACTTACCCCCACTCCCAGGTCGTTCCATGACACCAAGATTAATAATTATACTTTCAATAGAAAACCTAGGTACTTAATAACTACGAAATGAAGGTCCAGAAAACCTTTTTCTTTAGCAAAATGAAGGGTATTGATAGCTCCACCATAAAGGCGGTTCACATTTTCTTAGTGGTCCTACGCTAAGATTAAATATAATTTTACATTAAAGCAAATATTTGCAAAAGAAAAGGAAGAAAACAAATGGTACTCACTGTTGGTCTTTACGATTGCCATTGTCATCATCGATGTTATCAGCCATTGCTCCTCAGAAACGATGCCACGACACCACCATTATTCGAGGCAATCATTAACTGAAATTTTAAATTCAAATATATTATAGTAAACTGTAAGTATATAAATGATTTGCGAAAGTTAAACGGATACGCGTATTTCCCTGACGTAGATACTTTAAATAATGAAAATAGTTGTGGGCTTCTTTAACACAACGTTGTTGTCACTGAATTGTTACAAGGATAAATATTAAAAGAATGAATATTGTAGGTATCGTGTCAGTTAGATGATTAAAAAAAATAAAAAAATAAAAAAATAAAAAAATAAAAAAATAATATAAGTTTAAACGTGTTAGCATAAAGTACATAAAGTATATTTTCTGATAACAGAGGTAAAATTTTTTACAGTATTTCCTCGCAGTTTTTAGCAGTTGCTATTTAAAATTGTGCGAGTTAGCAAAGTTGGGGCTAAGATTACGATATTAATTTTTCATTTCATGAAAAGTCATTACTTTTGGCATAAAAATCAGAAATTCACGTCGATATCTTTATTCTTGATAAGTATTGCGGCGATCACTATACCATAAACGAGTTCCCTTCCTTTATCCGCCCATAATTGAGGCAGTCCCGTAGCCTAACTGGTACAGAGATTGATTTATATGGATAGATAAACATAGGTGTCAACTGTTCAAATCTCAAAGCCATCGATACCTACATAGGTGACCCCGAGTGTAATGAAAGAGAATTCGCTTCAGCGCCATCTCTCAGAACACGTCGGCACTCTTGCCTAGATGCACACCACCCCTCGCCCCTCCCTTAATGACCGCACATTGGGCTGAAGCTGCTCCTAGCAGGGTTTTGCCATAGACATTATATACATATAATCGACCTGCCTTACTGATAATATAACACAGTGTAAATAAGCTAAAAAGTGTCACATTTTTATTTCCAAATTGATATTTCCTTGGGAAAAAATTTATTTTTTATATCAGGTTTAGGTTAGGTGGTGTTTGATTAATGAAATACTGTCTTGCTGTTTTAGCGATTACCTACTTGTATTTTCAAATTTTACCAGTATTTTTCATCTCCTGTTATCCTGTGTCTGAATAATGAAGCCAAACACTGTGAAGGTAAATTAATACTGTGATTTTTACTCATAACCAGTACGTACTGAAGCTTTCCCAAAACCTGTACTAGTAAAAGCAAAGCAAATTAATTAGGATCGCCGCCGTTAAATTATTATGATTCAGCGACGAATTGAAGAGAATTCGTAGGTAGATGAATTCTTTTCAATCAGGAAATGAAAAATACTGGTAAAATTTGAAAATACAAGTAACTGCTAAAACAGTAAGACAGTATTTCATTAATCAAACACCACTTAAACCTGATATAAAAAACAAATTTTTTCCAAGGAAATATCAATTTGGAAATAAAAATGTGACATGTTTCTTATCAGTAAGGCAGGTCCATTATATATAATGTCTATGGGTTTTGCAGTAAATGCATACAAAGGTTGCGTATTCCCTCTCTGCACCTCACAACTCACTGCTTGTTACACACATTTACTCGTGTCTTCAGCACCTGGGGGAATGTGGGTGTGGCAACTTCTGTTCCATACGAGTACCCTTTGTTCATCTGTCTGCAAGAGGCAGCCCTATAGCCTAACTGATATGGAGGTTGACTTATATGGATGGATAAATAAAGATGTTGGCAGTTTGAATCGCCGAGCCGCAGATACCTATAAGTATTATGCGCATAAATGCGTGAATACGATACTTAGACACCTATGTACCGTACCTATGTAGATAATTATAATATCTATGTAGATATATCAGGCTCTTTTGTTGAAAGATGGAGGTTGAAATTTTAGTCCAGTACAGCTGACATATGGTAGCTTTGAATATAATTTTTTATGGAATTTCATTTGGTGCTAATCAGTTAAGGGGTTGACCTATATTAAGGGGCCAAAGTACGTTCCACGAATGAGAATTAAAAGGTAATTATTATTCTATAGAACTAACGTTTGGTAGGTAGTTGGTTATGAAACATAATAAAACTTTCTATCGATCTTGATGAAGAATGGTCATGAATGGTTGAATCATGGGAGCTCTAGAAATTTACACCAATTGAGGCAAAAATGTCAGTCATCATTCGTTAGGGGTAAAATTTAAAAAGTAGATGGTTTTGAATGTAATGAAAGCTGGCGTGTATCGAGTTTGTTGAAAATTGATTGATGTTGTTCAGCCAATGGAGGTTGATAAAAGATCCACCATATTGGGGTTTAAGATGTAATCATCATTCAGTTTGGCTGAAATTTGATATGTTGGATGTTTTGAACATAATGAATGCGGATATAAGGATTTTTATAAAAATCATCGCAACGGTTCGGCCAATGAAGCTGAAGAAAGTTCTCATAGGACTAAAAATTTCGTGGATGATGAGTCATAAATTTTTAATTATACTCAAAAATTAGGGCGCAGCAGATTTCCACTAAAAACTTACCAGAGAAAATTGAATAAAGAGTTGTGGATGATTTTCATTAATTTGTTTTATGATTCGAAGAATTATATCCTCTTTTTTTAAAAAAAAAAAAAATCAAACACAAAATTGATTTTTTATGATTTTTTAAAACATTTTTTTCTACCGGGGCGTGCTGCGCTGAAACTTTTCTGCGTTGAAATAAATTTGTTAATACTCGAGACCTTTTCCGCAGGAATACCTCCGACAAAAATGACTATAAGTACCTATATTATCCTCCTCAAATTAAATAATATTCTAGTGGATGTAGGTATGCCGAAAGAAGAGTAGTTAAGTAGCAAATTTAAACCATTTCTGATTATTTTTTAGTTGCCTTGCCTATAGAATTCGAACTTCAGCTTCAATACAGAATTCCATTTAAAATTCACGCGGCAAGAGAGAAAAGCGAAAGGATAAAGGTAAAAATAAATATATTGCAGCGAAAAATATTCAAAAGCCAAACCTACACATTGGTCCTTTTTCCTCACTAATCCATTAACCTAAGACTTTTAATTCTACAAAATTGGCGTAGGCTACAGTTTTTATCTTCGAAAATAACACATATCTACCTACTGAAAGTTTAACCCTCAGTTAGCCAGCCATAAAAATGTGTTCACCAAATTAGTTTTCGCGTAGGTATATTTCCGTCAATTTCAATTTTGTTAATACCACCGCAAAAACAACTTAATTAGGTAATACCTATTTACATTTTCAACGCTCGATTCTCTGAAGAAGGAGGAAAAAAAATAAGTTATAACCCATATTATCTGCCGGAAATACCCATGATGGAATTTTTTTTCTCAAAATAATCATAATTGTGCTTTTTGAAAAGAGACTACTCATCAAAACCATTGACTTCCAATAATGAGCTGATCTTTCAGTTAAATACTAATTTTAAAAATAAGTTGTGGAATACCTTGTCGTGAGAGATATTCACACTAGAAGGTTTTCAACAGTATTTGCGTGTTCTGCCACTTCATACAATTAAGTATGGGAGAGCCAAATCCTCGGCGAACACTGGCGATTTTTGAGCCGGTTCTGAGAGTTTATATACAGAATTTGGCACACGCACACAGACACACATGCATACGTACATGTACGTAATTATGTCATGCGTTACGTTGTTTCTTGCCTCTGTCGAGATGATAAGAAATGACACAACGTGTTTGGTACAGGGCTGTGACATCACCGAGATCGTTATCTGGTAATTGATCTCGGCCCGTGCAATGTATCTTACCTGTATGTACGTACAGGTACGAACATACAAACGCACCAGTGTAAATTTGTTTAACATCATAAAGACAATTATTGCCAGCCTTTGGGCGGCGACTGTCATCAAGGGGTGCGAGCCCCTATTACCTCATACGAGTATTGTCCCCACAGCTACTCCCCCCCAGTTTTTGCACCGCAAAAATTATAAGTCGCATGCCTAGGGGGACTTATTGAGTCTACTGCTGTCATTGGTCCTTCTCCCATTTGGCCAGAGCCGATCCTACCGCGGCGCCTACACACTTGTAAGACATCTTACGAGCATTGAATTTAGCCTGGTAGGATTCCCAGCTTTGTTGAGACCTACATCTGGGTGGTTGGTTTTGTTGTGTCAGACGAGTGTATGGGTGAGGACAATGGGAAGGAAGAGGACCAGAGGGGTTTAATGGTCTTGGCCGTTTAAATATCAGGAAGTTCGAATTCCCCGACGGTTTATAGGTTAGACCAAGGGCGGGAGGAGGGCATATTTTTGGCACCTCTTCCGCAGGAAGTTGCCTCCTCACCTCCAATGTCACCAAGGCTGAGGACTCCGGGGGTGGGCACTCCACTCTCGGTGTCTTTTCTGGAAATTTTGGTGGTGAGATAAGAGCAGGAAGGAGTGCGGACATCATCTTGATGATGTCCGCAGCCGATGTCATGTCCATTAGCAATTCATTTTCAATCCTTTCGATTTCTTTTTCTCATTCCATCTGTTACTTAGTCTTTACAGGCTGAGGTACAGGTGGAATTACAAATTGGAAATCTGGGGTTGAAAATGGTGTGTTAGTTGGGGACGACATTGTAGAAGGAAGGAAAAAACAGAAAAATATTGGAAAGAAAAAATGGTAGAAAATTCGGCGTGTAACAGTCAACAGCAGAAAGGCGAGTGAAAAACGTTGCGAGAATATTTTTCAATCACAGCTTTATTCCAAGTTGTTATCCCATTTCAGACATGTTTGGAGGGGATAGTGCATCAAATATTTTGGACTCTTGGCAATTCAGGCAACTGCGAGCCCATTTGTTGAAGTTGGACTTCATTCGAGGCCAAACAAATCTTGATGCTACTAATCCAGCAGTGCATTTTGGTCCAGGGTGTGATAGATTGTGCACACTACTGAAAGCCAATTTGCGATACTTTGTCAGTAGGAATGGCCTATTTTTGCCTGTACTAATGTCGCATGTTAGTAAAACATTAGTACCAGGGATTTTCCCTTGTCTCAATTTGAGAGCTGTGTCATCGTTTGACAACAGTTCTTACAATTCTGCATCCCTTAACTGTTCTTTAGCTATTTCAGTGTTAGGTAATTGAGACGGTGCCAAGATGGCTTCGATCCTACTAAGAGCATCAGCTGGAGTGTTGAGTTCTCCACTTATATACTGGATGTCCGTAGTCAACTGTCCTATATAGTCCAATTGTCGAGCTCTTCTCAGGAAAGCTGGTTCTGTCTTTTGCGTGAAGGCATGAGTTAGGGGTTTATGATTTGTATACACAGTGAAACATCTACCCTCTAATTGGTGCCTGAAATGCTTCAACGCAGCAAATATTCCCAGTAACTCCCTGTCGTATGTGCTGTAATTCTATTCGGTTTTTGATTGCTTTCTGGAGAAGAAAGCAAGTGGTAACTTCTTGTCATTGTCCTTTTGGTACAGTGTTGCACCAATAGCAAAGTCGGATGCATCAGTTGCGACACATAACGGCAGACTTTCATCTGGGTGAGCTAGTAGAGTTGCATTTGCCAGTGTTTCTTTGATGTTTTCAAAGGCTTTTTCAGCTTCTTCTGTCCAATCGAGTGGAGTCTTATTTTTCTTTTTATTTGTTTTGATCAATGCAAACAGCTTACTTTGTTCGGCTGCAGCGTTTTTAAAGCAACGTCTGTAGAAATTCACCATCCCCAAGAAGCGTCTGAGTTCTGCAACGTTTGAGGGTTTCGGGAATTTCAATATGGGCTCTACCTTGGTCTTCAGAGGGGAAATGCCTTCGGTTGAGACTTGATAGCCGAGAAAGTCAATTTTGGTTTGTTTGTATAAACTTTTTCCAACATTGATGGTAAGTCCAGCAGCGTGTATACGCCGTATGATGGCTCTTACATTCTTCTCGTGCTGTTGCTCACCACCTTCTTAGCAAATGCATATGTCATCCAAATATGCATAAGCAAATGGCAAATCCATAAACAGTCCATTGATGAATCTCTGGAAAGTTTGTGTAGAATTACAGAGTCCAAAAGGCATTTTTGAATAAACCAAAGGGCGTTATGACCGCTGCCTTTGGAATGTCCTGTTCAGCCATTGGAATTTGGTGGAATGTCCGGTTGATGTCAATTTTTGTGGACATCGTTTTACCCTTCATATTCGCGTTGAAGTCCATTATGTTTGGGACTGGATAGTGATCAGGAACTGTTTTGGCATTTAAGGCCCTGTAGTCTCCAACGATTCGCCACTCTCCACTTGCTTTTTTGGTCATGTGGATCGGGGAACTCCATGAGCTTTTTGAGGGGCGGCATATGCCTTCCCCTATTATGCGATCATAGTATTCCCGTGCTGCTTTGAGTTTATCAGGCAGTAGCCTGCGAGCTCTAGCATGGCAAGGAGGTCCTTTAGTTTCTATATAGTGAACTGTGTCATGCTTATAGGTCAGATGCCTGCGAATCGATGGTTGAGTGACTCCAGGATTGTCTGACAGAATCCGTAGGAATTGTTCGTCGACTTTTGTGCAGCTGGATATGTTGGTGTCCAGTTGGTACGCTAGCGTTTTGCCTTCCACCCATAGACCAGTATTGTTGTCTATGATTTTTCCATTTTTGAGTTCGATGACCAAGCCGTAGAGCGCAAGAAAGTCTGCGCCCAGGATCGGAGTTGGAACATCCGCAATTGTGAAGGACCACGTCATGTCTTTTTGCAAACCGATGCTTACTTTGCTGGATTCTATTCTGTAAGCTGGAAGGTTTTGACTATTCACAGTTTGGAGGTAGTATTTCGGAGGAAATGCCTTTTGGTTTTTATTTACTGGCAAAATGCTCAAGTCAGCACCTGAGTCTATAAGGTAACGTCTCCTGTTTGTCCTGTCCTTGATGATCAGGCGGCGTGAATACTTTTTTGAGGGATCTTCAGCCGCATAGACGACCCCTCTTTCTAGTTTGACGGCTTACTGTATGTTTTTCCCCACCATTAGCATCTGTTGTTGCACTTGGTGGCCTCCGCGCCAAATCTACTATGGAAGAAGCAGGATTTATCATCCCAGTTTTGAGACCGGGGTTTGGGGGATGATGTTCTTCTAGGGGGAGTTGGACTCTGACCCCTGGTAGAATTGCTCTTTCAGTCTATGGACCTGGATTTTATATCGTTATTTCTATTGTTGCTCCTGCTTTTCGAGCAGTTGTTACTTCTATCATTTCTTGAGTTATTGTTATTATTCTTCTTCTTTATTTCGCTAGTCAGCTGAGCTATCTGGGCTCTAAGCTGAGCTAGTTCTCTAGTCTCTGTCGATACTGCACAAATCGAGGATGCTGATCTCGAATGTTCCAGTGCACTATCGGCACTCTTTGCCAAAAAGTCTAGGTCCTCGGAATTGTTAATTACTGTGGTACTCACAGCTGCCAGGCACTGTACAACATGTTGGGGCAGTTGTTTACAGAACTGGTTCCCTATGACCGACGGCGATACGATATTATCGGCCTTCTGTCTTAATTTGGCCATGAAGTGGAGGGTTTATCATCTCCCATCTTCATTCCACCTATGACATCATCTATTATTTGGTTTTGGGTCTTACCAAACACATTGCCAATTTTCTTGCAGAACCAACTGTATTTGTCTGCTTCCGCCAGAGGGCATTCCATGATATCCGGAATACGGCGTATTATTTCTGGGAGCATGCCGCTGCAAATGTGTGAATATTTCTGGTCATTTTGTAAATTTTCCATTTTAAAACGACCTTTGAGGAGAGTCAACCAGAGTTCTACCTCATATGTCCAAAATTCCAGAATCTCAATCCTCCACCTTTGGATCGCAGGGTTCTGCAGAGTCTGCATCTGCAGCAGCTGTAGTAGCTGTGCAAGCACTTCGGGGGTCAGCTGAGGCTGACCACTTCCACCTGTTCCAGGCTAGTTCGATGTTGGGTTTGTCGTATTTCCATTTCCATTGGTGTTAGACATTGCAATCTGCTGTTTCTCTTTCGAGTTGCTTTTGGCAAAGGTTCCACCAGACTCCGTCAGTTGTTGGTCTGGTGTCAAAGGTTTGGAGTCTTGGCTCAAAAGACGACCACTTCTGAGGGTGCGAGCTGTTGTCTCGTTTGGGTTGACTTCAGCTCCCAAACGCAAGGCTTCTGGCCTCCGGATTTGTTTTTGCTTTTCCGGAGTCTCAAAGACTTCAGAGTCTCTGGTCGAAGCTGGAGGAGTTGGCGGATGAGGGCAACTTTGTTCCTCCAGGTCTACTTCTCTTGGTTCCCTTCCTGCAAATATATTTGGAAGGGGGATTTTAATTTCCCACTTTTTAAGTCAGACCTCTGCTTCGACAGCCAAAGGTGTCTAGGTCTGTGAAAAAATTTGTATCACAAGCGAGTAACTCGCTAGCGCACTGCTCCTAGTTTTAGAATTAGCACAACGCACCTAGACACCTACAACGTAGCCAAAAAATCACGTTGTGGTCACCACTTTGGAATACCTTGTCGTGAGAGATATTCGCACTAGAAGGTCTTCAACAGTATTTGCACGTTCTGCCACTTCATACAGTTAAGTATGGAAGAGCCAAATCCTCGGCCAACACTGGTGATTTTTGAGCCGGTTCTGAGAGTTTGTATACAGAATAAACGCACCAGTGTAAATTCGTTTAACATCATAAAGACGATTATTGCCAGCCTTTGGGCGGCGACTGTTGTCGAGGGGTGCGAGCCCCTATTACCTCATACGAGTATTGTCCCCACATAAGTTTACATTAAAAACAAATTTTTAAAGATAAGCTTTTATTTATATTTTTTATGAAATAAATATTATTTCGTTGGGAATCTGGCTGCATTATTGGTATAATTTAAAACCACAGTAGTGGGTAGAATAAAAAGCTTATAATAAGTACTTAAAACAGTTACGTAATTTTTATGCTGTAGTGTTCCCTTCGTTTGCTGCGAACGAACCTATATGAATAAAATTCGAAGAATTTATTCCACAATTAAAAATAAATACACTTCCTTTTATTTTGTTGTTTTTGTTTTTAAAAATTTGCAAACATTGCAATTATTGAGAAATTACTCACTTTTCTCCCTAGTTGCGTAATATACTATTTACCATAGTGGCTATTTTTTAGGAATGTATTTTGATTTTTCAATTTTGAGATTAGAACAGTTAGAATCAGCTGAAAATAGTTGAAGCTTAGAATAATAACTGGCTTCACCCCCCTCAAAAAAAAAGAAAGCTATTTTTTTCTATTTTTTTTAAATTAAAAAGAAAACTTACCCCACCTATCCACCTTTAAAAAAAAATCCAGAAAAAAGTGACCTCTTGTGAGATTTGACATAGCACTATATCTATCGACGTGGCAAGCCAGTGTAATATGGTAGGCCTTGTCAGTAAATACCACACACAACGTCATTGAAAACTTCAAAATATGAAAAAAATAGCTACTGAAATTTCCCTTTTATGTAGATTTCTCTTCATTTAGTCTTATTGTTGTCATGTTGTGAACTTGAAGACCATTTATAATTCATATAAAATAAAAATACTTTTTGTGTTTGATTTTCTGTTATTTCAAAAGGTTAATAGAATCTGAATCATTTAATTTTCACTTTTGTAATTAAAATGGGTTGAAATTTTTCCAAATGCCTAAATGAATTTGGTTTATCATCTCTTCAATGGCCTAGCATCCACCTATCAAATGTTTAGCTGTGAGTGATGATTTAAATAGTAACAACACAAAATTTATTTCATTTCTTTTGGTTTGGGATTAATTTAATTTCATTCAAATTAAGTTATTTTAAATGATCAGTGTGGGAATGTTTGCCTCATCTCCTCTGTACAGGGCTGAGCCCTGCGTTGACAGACAGGTCACAGACCAAAGTCCGCAGCCCAAATTATTAGTGCATTTTACTTTAAACAAATACTTTGTCTGTATGCACTCATATAGACAATGCGTCTCTACATTTGCCTGCAATTAGCAAATGGAAAAGGCGAGTATGTAAATTAGTATGTACTTGCTGATACAGTGCATATCGCAGTCCGTATATGGTACCACAGTGCCTTTGGATGATTACCCTAAGCATTCAGTATGCTTTGTGTATAGTTAGGCATTAAACTGGCTAGCTGCTGATACCAAGATACAATTTGGTCACCCTACATACAAACCTCTTTAACCTGGTTCCATAAACATTGTGTAGGTAGCATCTACCTACATCAAACAAGCCACAACCAGTTTCTTGATATCAATTTTCATCTTTGTACTTAATTAATATAGATATTATGTTTGAGTTTCATCTTGAGTTGAGTGTTTAATGTAGGTTTATCTCATCTTATCTACGTACATATGATTCGATAACAGAGTTTACCTACTTATATTCTGAATATCCAAAATTGAAATTTTTGAATAAATCTCTTCCACCGACTGCAATTTATGTGTTTTGGTTTGACGTTGATGCACCACACAATAATTGCCAATAAATTTTAACTCTTGATTCATTAAAAACCAGTTTAAGACTAATAAAAATTGATCTTACTTGAGTTGGAGAGCAAAACTCCAACCCTCGACTAACTTACATGGCCTTAGAGAGGGCGAGGGAAATGGTACCTTTTTTAGAACACCCGGAATCATCAAAATTTTCAAATGAATAGTAATTTTCAAGTAAATGTTTAAAGAGGGCGTTAGGACTGATTCATAGGCGGGTTTTTGGGTGTCAAATACCTCAAAGTTCAAAAACAAAAACACTAAAAAACATGTTCTAGAACATCAAAAACACCTAAAAAATTTTTTAATCTCTTCGCTAGTGAATATATTTTCTCAGTTTATAACCCCATCCCAGAAGTAAATCCTGTATTTGGCACAGTGAGAGTATATCAGGGTTATGAAATTTCTCGCTAAGGCCCTGCTATGATTTTATTTTTCAGAAGATTATTGTTTTAGACTTTAACTGCAGTTCTCTTTGTAATTTTGCAATTTGTATGTTGCAATTCAGTTTTACGTAGTCTGTTTAATGAAAACCATTTATTAAATTTTTACATTTTTCGATTGTCTACAGTTTTTGCTTTCGATAAAGTTTACGTTCTGTTCAAGCCATAAAATCCACATATTTTGTGAACTTATCTCTTCGATCGTGTAGGATGTTAACAGTGTTATGACATTTTTATCAGTCTTCACAAACTTTAAATTACATTGTCTTCTCCCAAGGCACGAATACAATACAGACCACATAGGTAATATATACCTAGGTACACGTATTTAAAATTTTTTGAATAAATTCATATTTTGTTACAAATATATTTCAATATTCTCTTCCCTTCCCCAACGAAACAATGCTCGAAAGAATTTCAAAAATGTGCTTCTTCATTTTTTCAAATAAAAGAAAAAAATTTGAATTTTACCACCATTAAAATTTCTACCAATTCAAATAGCCGAATAAATATCGGATCGTATCATAATATACTGTTTCTGCATTCATTTATTCGACTACGGTAGAATAAGTACAGACTATTTTCTATCCTACATAATATGTGAGCCAAACTATACAGTCTGAAGACCCTAAAAAAAAAATAAAAAATAAAAAAATACCTCCATTATTCAAAACTACGTAACTCGTAAATCAAAGCATTCCACCAACTAACAGACATATATATATATATATTTTTTTTTTAATACAAAAACTCATTGGGGAAATGGATTTTCTCTATGGATTAACCTCCGAAAACACATGGCCTTTTGGTATCATCATTCCATCATACTTTTCTTTCCACTAAATCTTCAACAAACAATAATGCAGCCAGAGACTGTTTTTTTTTTTTTTTTTTTCGATTAGAATGCACGTAGGCTATATTCGCACTCGTCAATAATTTTTTCACTATAGGCTTATTTTTTATATTATATATAAATTTTTTTTTTTTTTTTTTACATTTTAAAATAACCCTGGTAGTTTTTACAGATGATTATTCACAAAATAAACTGCCTTTTTCTGTTTTTAGTTATTTTAGGCGAGAAAGAAAAACTATTTTCAACGTAATAAGGCGCGTTTATTTTACCCAAGTTAATATTCGCTCGTATATGTAAGATAGGCCACTACGAGAAAATTCGTATTAAAAATACCTACCCACAAGGCACAACCGAGGAATGGTACGTGGCACTGGCGAAAAGTAAATGTTGAATCTTTGCACTTGCCTTCGCAATATTCATTTATGAGCAAAAGGTTTTTAGAGGAGCGAATGAACGGATACCTTTAGGTAAGCTCGAATAAGAAGGGCAACCGAGAGTAAAATGAAAAGTGAAAGTAACGTTCATCGTCTAACCGTAGCCTGTACGCAAAACGTATACTTTTTTTCAGGGTTGAAGTGTAAATGGTGGAAGGGTGAGCGGGAGACGAAGGGGTAAAACAAAAAAAAAACTAAAACTAAAACGTAAATGATTCGTTACTGAATATAAGTTTAAAAACGTTTATCCTCTTTGATGCGAGATATTTGCCAGAAATACGTACGTACGTACGTAAGTACAATATACCTATACACAAGAAATGCCTACAGCTGTCTGCAAAATACGCCGCTACTCTCACTTCTTTTTTTTTTGGTGCGAAAAATTTACTCGTTAGTCCGTTACGAATTTCAATAAATTTGTCATGCTCGTATGAAACGTGACTTAAAACGCCGCACATAAAGTGGCGACTTGAAAAAAAAAAAAAACATAAATAAATAAAAGCAGAAAAATATCATTATGTAGGCTGCGTTACACATCATTAACCGAGACATATTGAGTAAATATTTCAATTTGTATGCAAAATTTTCAACTGGAACCGCCATCATATAGGTACCCTTTGCCGAGTGTTAACAGAAGCATAATTCATCAAATTCCATCCCACTGAAAAAACATAAAAACATGCAGATCAATGAAAGAAGTCGAAATGGAACCTTTGATTGACCTATAAAATACTAAAATTGAAGGGTTTTGTTATTTTTAATTTTGAGGCAATATTTTTGGACGCCTGATTCATGCAATAGACACAAGCAGTTGTTCAAAATTGAAAATTTTCTAACCATTCCATCAACAGTTGTATGTCTAAAACTACCTCAACCTACTTCCCACCCACTCGTGAAATTCTCCATAGCTTTCAGAAGTAAGTTGGTAGTAAGAGGGAAATAATATGGAAGCAAATTGGAAGCAAGAAGGAAGTAAGTTGGTAGTAACAGAGAAGTAAGTTGGTATAACAAGACAGAAGTAAGTTGGTAGTAAGAGGGAAGTAACATGGAAGTAAGTTGGTAACAAGAGGGAAATAAGTGGGAAGCAAGAAGGCAGTAAAAATAGAATATAACTGGGGAGCCAATGAGCAGTAACCAGGTTGTAAAGGGGCAGTAAATGGGTAGCAACTGGGAAATATATTGGATGTAATATGGAAGTAATTGGGAAACAAAAGGGCAGCAAATTTGGGCAGTAACTCAGCAGCAAATGAGCAGTAATCTGGCAGTATTGGGGCAGTAATCAAGCTTCAAGTGGGAAGCAAGTGGCAGTAAGAATGTGCAGTAACTAGGCTGTAAAGGGGCAGTTATCCAGCCTCAAGTGAGATGCAAGAATGCAGTAAAATTGGGCAGTAACTGGGAAGCAAATAAGCAGTAACCAGGCTCCAAAGGGGCAGTAACCAAGCTGCAAGTGGGAAGCAAGAAGGCAGTAAGAATAAGCAGTAACTGGGGTGCAAATGAGCAATAATCAGGTAGTAAAGGTGCTGTAACCAGGCAGTAAATGGGTAGCAACAGGGAAATATTTTGGAAGTAATATAGAAGTAATTGGGAAGCAAGAAGGCAGCAAAACTGGGCAGTAACCTGGTGGAAAATAAGTAGTAACCAGGCAGTAAAGGGGCAGTAACCTAAGCAACAATTGGGAATAACAAGGCAGTGAAGGGGCAGTAACTAAGCAACAAATGGGAGGCAATAAGGCAGTAAAAAATTGGCGGTAAACAGGCAGAAACTGAGAAGCAACTGGGACGCAACTGGGAAGCAGAAATTTTGAATGCTGCTTTCTGATTGGTCTAGACACACTAGTGAGAGATTTCTGATTGGTTGAAACACTTAATTTTTGGCAGTATCTTGGAAGTAACTTGGCAGGAAGGTGGGCAGTTTTTCCAGTGGGCAGTAAATGAGCAGTAGCTTGCACAACGGGTTATTATTTATTCGATTAAATAGGTAAACTTCATTCATGAACAAAATTTAAACATTAATTAAATCACTAATGGAGAGTTGAATCTGGTTGTTTGTAGGCATCACTATGTAAAACAGCCATTTTTCTTAGTGACATTTTGGCTTCTGCCACTTTTGTGTGGGTAAAAGATGCTGTGAAAAGATAAATGAAAAAACAGGTAAGTAAAAACTCTATTAAGTAGGGGAGATGGGTTACTATGGAACACTTTTTTCCTTTTTGTTTCTGTTGTGAGCTAGAATTGAGTTGGAAATTTAGGACCAAGAAATTTGAAAGGAACAAACCTCCTTCTACAAAACAAAACGAAAGGAAATAATTAATATGTGATAATTTTTTCTAATTCCATCTAAAAGGGGGTTACATTTTTTGTTCCATGATACACTACCCCAGTGAACCATGAAGCTGAGGCTGGTGTACCATGGTACATGTTAAATCCCATGAGAAAAAATATTTTTGAATCAAAAAATAAACTTATTTTATCTGATACGATCTCCGTATCTAAAAGTAATTATATTTAGATAACAGATGATACCTGCTATTTGAATTTTAATAATATAATTATTATTAGGAAAATTGATTATTTTTCAATTGTGACACTTTCCTCATGAATTTACTAATTTAAATAAAACATCTTTCACAGTATTCTAAACTTTCTCAAAATTTAATGTTTCATGTTTTTGGGCAGTTTTAATTAGGAAAATTATTTTCAAAAAATTGAAAAGTATTTTTAATATGTTTCATGGTACACCAGAAAATTTACACCAAGGTACACTAGGTTCATCTTCTTACTAGAAATTAACATTATATTTGATGCAAGTGTTTTTGAGTATTAATAACTCTGAATAATTAATTACTGCCTATTAAACAATTCTTTGAGACACATCTGAAAATTTGAATACTCAACTTCTCTCCAATTGGTAACCCTTTTTGGCGAGTTACCAAAATTTTGCTTTTGGTATAATTTTTATAAATATTGCAATAACTTTCAAATAACAAACTGAATAAAAATAATAAACAAATGAAGCATTTACCAGGTGTATGATATAATGCTAAGGATCCAGTTTGTCCAAAAATTAAAGAGAAGTCATTTCTTTGCATGGTACATTTTTTCCATGGTACCCCTATCTCCCCTACACTCGTGAAGTAATGAAAATCATGACCATTTGGAATCAACTCGGAAATTTCTCACTTTGCTAACCAAAATCAATTTAATAATAACCTCTATTTGGTGTATGAGTTGAGAGAAATATTTTTTAATGGGGAATATTTCAAGTTATTATCAACACCAACTTTGAACCTCTTTCTGTCAAAATAATCATTCATTACCTGAAGATGTTGCAAAAATTGTGGGAAAATTTTAATTTAGTTACTGTAACGTATATTTTCGTCTATTTTTAGAAATGACGAACATATTTGTCCACACATTTTCGATCACCAAAAACGTAGATATTTATCAACAATAATCATCCTATAACTCTTTATAAACAACCACCAAATTACCCGTATTCAATTTTATGAATATAGATATATCTTCTGTATATTCATGACCTAGTTGTGCCTGTCCCTCGAGTACTCGACGAGTCAGCACAACCCTATAATAACAACACCCTACCTCACTTTACCTATCCGACACGCACGTTTTTGTACCCTGAACGAGTATATAATCCCTCGATTCAGTGGAATAAGATACAGTTCCTCGGCAGCTACTTCTAAGTACCTGGAACCTCTCTAGTAGAAGTCTCTAGTGAACAGATAGTCTTGCTTGTTAAATTGTCATTGTATATGTATTAATATTAACGTAAGTGTATGTACTATGATGTACAAATTATTATTTTATTAAATGTGTAAAATCACTCGTGTGTTTTAAAAATATTATTGAGTCTCTAACATATGTTAAGGTCCACTATAGTCTGTGGATGATAAACTTGAATTTATTCTAGAAGTATTACTGCTTTTAAAGTACGTGATATTTTGTGTTTGGTGTAACACTGAAAGTGGTTCTAATTAGGTACATTACCACCTCTTTTGGCCGTTACAGTTACTCATTTATTTTTACTATTAGTTAACTATTTTAGTCTTAATTTTTTTCTCCCTATTTCAACATTCATAGGTGTTTGGGACAATGTTGAGACTTTTTGTATGTTTTAGGATAACATGAATAACTTAGTACCTAAGCTGAGTACAATTCTTGTGAATCTACTCAGCTATTAAATCTATAATGATAAAAATCTTGTAAGCGAGACCAAGACCACCATGGTCCATGCGGTTTTGATCCAGGTCAAGGTCTGACTTTTACTCACCGCACAATGAGAACAGACAACATATTTTGCCGATGATGTTCACGTCTTCCGACCACCGTAGAGACTGTAATTGTAAACTTTTCGCACTTCAGAAAATGTAACCGAACTGAATTTCCTTCAATGTACAAAAGAGAAAATGAGGGAAAAAAATTGAAAAATTGTTACCATAAATATTTGACGATGGAGCAACGTCTAAATAGAAAAGCAACGTAAGCAACGCACAAATGAAATATATCCAACTAACATTTTTGGTTGTGCTATAAAAAAGTTACTGGCAAAAAGTTAAGTGTATTTCGAAGAAAATAATTTATTTTCTCAATGGTTACATTCGGCTGACGGAAAACAACAAGGTACCAATATGGAATAGCGCGTTAGGAAGTGAGAAAAATTTTCCCTCAAAAATACTTTAAGTAAGAGGAAAACCTTTACGCAAAAGCAGCGAAAAGTTTACAAAATAGAAATTCATTTATCTCGACACGAACTCGCGTTATAACTTTCTACCGGAGGCACAGCTGACTTAATTTTTTTTTTCTTTCCCATTTTTTGAAATCGTCTTATTAGAAACATTTGTCGTTCTCACCATATCTGTCATAACTTATCAGCAAAGAGACTATTTGCCTCCAAACACATAAAATCGTTATCGATTTTTCACAGACAGGTGCAAGAGGTTTTACCACCAACCCAAACCACTAAGCAACTGACACATCCACTCGATAACATACTTTTCAAACGTTTGTAAACCACACAACGAAATAAAATAAAATAAAATAAAATAATAATTTCCTTTATTGCATCAGGTTTCTGATAGTTATTTTTTGTGACAGCTCGTGTACCGAGGGCCAACTTTTGACGAGCCAAAGCTCAAGTTACAAAAAACGCAGTAAAAAACTTCAATTTATTTTAAATCAATATAAAAACTCACTATAGCTGATGAAAACCATTTTTTTTTATCAAAAACAAAAATGGTATACAAACACTGAAGCTGAATTAATTATCCTATTCGACCATGAATAGTTATTTGAGGTAGAAGAGCGAAAAGTAGGTGATTTTGAAACGAGTGTGGTATCAATCAACTGCTTTCAACGCGTGTTACAGACGATTTTTCTCAACAGCCCTCCTCAAAACAAAATTTGATTTTCTATAAAACCAAATGATAATTTTATTAATAACCTTACTTTTTTTTAAACGAAAAATTTCCACACCTCTATCACCTGCCAACCCCAGAAAATTTCTTATAAAATGTTTTGAGAACCAAATAATATTAACTTCATAATAATTTTACTTTAGAAATAACAAAAAAACTGAGAAAGTAGTTGAGCCGTGCAAAAAAGTGATTGAGTTGTCCGGGAAAGTAATCAAGTTGTGCGAGAAAGTCAACGCGAAAGTGCGCATGCACCCAACAATAATTTTTCGCGTGTCGTATTAAAATTTGCTACTTACTTTTTGCGCAGTTAAGAGGCATTAAAAAACATTTTTCAGATAGGTATTGCAAAAATATTATTGCCTGGCTACATAAATGCATTAGGATTAGCCTATTTACAAAGCAAAATATGCTGCCATCTTTGTCAATAGAGAATAAAATTATCATAACGAAAGAAATTATTTTTTTGCAATACGAACCACAGAAACAGACGTTTTTTTGCTATTAACTATACGAAAAGTAGGAGATTTTACCCGAATGTGAAAAAGTAAAATTTTGCGCATGGGCAGCTTGGTACTTGTTAAGATTATTAAATTACTGCCTTGGCCGCGCATGCGCATTGCGTCTTATCAAACATTATGATACACATCTGGATTTTGCGAAAAATTGTCAAGTTACCGCTTCAATTGAACACAACATTATACAGCTTCAAAACAAACCTTTCTTATTTCACTTGCCGATTCCTCAGCCTCTATTTAAGCTACAGATCTGAGGTTAGTGTTGCTGGAAAGAGGATAAAATTTACAAAATTTCCATATAATTTTTGAACTGTTTACATCTGTTTGAAAATAAACAAACGAAAAAAACGCTAATGAATATAAAATTGGCCGGTTTTTGGAATCTAAAAACCTCTCATCATTCACACAATGATTCCTCAGCCACTATTTAAGCTGGAGTTGGAATTTATATAAAGAAGAAAAAATATACTCAAATTTACTTTTCATTTAATTTTTTAATCACCTTAAGTTGCATGAAAATAAACGAAGGAAAAAAACGAAAATTAATAGACAGTTTGACATTTTTGGAATCTGAAAACCTCTTCTCTTTCAATCAATAATTTGTCAGCCGCTATTTAAACTAGAAAGCTGTGGTTAATACCGCTGGAAAGAAGATAAAATATACTTAAATTTGCATTCCATTAAAAGTTTTATTTATTTCTACTTACTCAAAAATAAACGAACGAAAAAACGCAAATTCAAGGAAAATTTGCCATTTTTATAGTATTTAAATACATTTTTAAAACAATTTGTTTTTGGAGAATTTTTTCTTTTGAGGGGGTGTTGCAAAAAATAGTATGCGACACTTGTGAAAAGTAGGTGAATGCTACTCGTGTGATTTGCATCACTCGCTTTCGGCTCGTGCTGCAAGGATCACACTCGTATCAAAATCACCTACTTTTCGCACTTGTATCACAAATAACTATTTTGAACCTCGATTTTACGGGAATAGGTTTTATTTTATTTCTCCTGCTTTTTCTGACTAGACACAATTTTTGGAAGCTAATTTCATGCACAGAAATCATGAACTCTTTCGCCAATGTGTTCCAGGCTTATAAAACACAACAGTAAATTATATCAAAACGAATTTTTTTTTACTTTTAAATTAACTTTTTGAACAAAACACAATATTTTAAACTTCCGAAAATACTTTTTCGAAATCTTATTCGATCACAAATGATTTTTTTGTCTCGTTTGTAAAATCAATATGTCCTGCAATTGCTTATTTTTTGTTGGTTCGTATATGGACCTTAATAATAAATCACCAAAACACCAATTAGCATGTAATGTAAATGACGCGGTTTCTGCCTCCTTGGTACCTGAAAAATATATTTTATGATAGCGATTAGAAGCACTTACCTCTACGGTACATAGAACACTCATATACGTAATTCCAAAGTGCTATTCACTCACTAATTACTCACGTCATCAGATGAGTGACATATTTGCCTTGATATTTTTTCTTGTTATCTTAATAACCATATTCGGGACCGGTTCTGTCTTTCAGAAGTACCTATATCTATTTTGGTACGTATGTACATTGTCTGGTTATTCAGCCTTTGAGTACAATAGTGTAAAAAATTGAAATTTTCGAGGCATGCAAAAAAAAATTTATCTTTCCCCCTCCCCTAACAAAAAAATATTTACCTATATATAATATAATAAAACATAGCAAATTGATTAAAATAACACGCGTAAGTTAAGTTACCTAAAGATTTCACTTTTCTTGAATAAGTAGGTAGTACAAGATTAGTTTTTTCCTTATTTTGAACGTAAGTACAATTTATACGAATGATAAGATAAATTAATTGGTGAAATAGAATACGTATCTATTTAAAAATAATTATTTTTTATGGCGGGAGAAAGGAGATAAAATATCCTAAATTATTTCCAGCGACAACTGTTCCCTTGCTTCTCTGCTCATAATTAATTCTCAATTAATTCATATCATGAGCATTCTTAAGGTGGATTTTATGATTTCGCTCTCATAATATTTAACAATGAAGCAGGAAGAATTCTCTTATGGAGAGGGTAACTTAGAATTTTTATTTCCATAAAATTTTTTTCACCCTTTCCACTTCTTCATTTCTCTTAATTTTTCTCTCCTTTTTTACTTCTTTTTTTAAAATCTTTGAGAGGATTTTAATCCCAAAAACCTCTCTCGCTGCGCCACACTAAATTAAAATTTATGGCGAAATCAGCATCAGTGGTGTTTGATGTTATTATCTGTATCATTAAAAAGTCCATGGAACCAATCTCTAATTTTACAAGTGTTTATTCGTACCGTTACGCAAAATAATGACTCCACAAAAGCTGAATTTGAAAATTTATGCAAAATATCAAGATTAGAGTTATAAAAAATAAATTAATCTTTGCTACAAAGATTACAAATGCCATTTACAACATTCTGATTCCATTAATTGTTATTTTAAAAATACACAATTGGTATCCCATATTAGGTTCATCCTCTCAATTTCAATATAATGAAAAACAAAATCCTAAAATTGAAAGAATCAACTTAAAGGATTGACAATTCTTGAAAATAAAAGTCAATTGTTCAAAATTTTCTGATGATAGTGATAATATTTCAACCTATCAATTAGTAATTTTCTAAGTCATGAAAAATTGCAAAAAAATTAAAGAGAAATCAAAAAGAGAGGAAAACTCATTTTAGGCGGGTTCTTTCGATTTTTTTTGTGGATTGGTTCAATAGAACAGTCTTGCTAACTATCCTTAATTTTTTTCCAACAGACTACGTTCATAGTTTAAGAGAAACAATAGTACCCGATATTAGGTACATACCTGATAATTGGCACATTTACCATATACAACCAATTGAAAATACAGTAAACCCAGTTGTAGTGTACTCAGATAAAGTCACCACTTACACAGTGTAATCAAAATACATACAACCAATTCACATGTACACTTTATATTGTAATTTACCATGTTATATTAATCAAGTGTGTCACTAGCTGTGATCTTTTCTCACTGAAATTGGTATAAATATGAATGAATGCAAATGTTCTCATTTCAATTTATGGCATAAGTCATGAATATTTTGTTTTCACTGCACCATATAGAATATAAAATATCAAACAATGATTGATATCAAAATAAAATTTGATGTTTGTATTTACATACAGTATGTTGCAAGAACTTTTTAAAAACATTTTGTGCTAAAATAAAATCAATTTTTTTTTTGTTTGGTGTGTGACATCTGAAAACCAACGGCCTTCCCTTCACATCACCACCAAATCTCAAAAATACGTACATACTTACATTATAGGGAACGGCTCACAAATTCTAAGATTATACTGTTGTAAGTTCACAGAAATATACATCGAGTTTGACATGAAATAACCTCCCATTCTACGAGATATTGACAACACATTAATCGATTACTTTTATATTTTTTGTGGTGACGTGTATTTTATAACTCGATCACCGAAGAACCAACACCTTATCTTCCCGACTGTTCACAATTTTGGTTACACAGTGAACAGTGAGTCTCGTTTTATACATTGATGTTTTCCATCCATCGTGAATACTTAACAATATTCACGACATACCTACTACAGATTTTGCTTTTGACATTCAAATCACCTTTTTAAACTGTTAAACTGTTTTTACCAAAGTTACTTGAAAAGTGAATGCTATTAGCAGAACCATTACCAGTCTAACTTCAAACCATTTTTGATTCCAACGAGGAGTATACTTAATTGAAATCTGTTGGTTCACACTGGACATTGAGAAACCATGTGGCAATACAATTTTTGAAAAATGCACGAACAGATACACGTACTTGTTATTTGACTGTAAGTAACTTCTACTGTAATAAAACGTAAATTGTACTGATGGGTTGGCCAACTTATTTAACTCACCTACTTGAAATTTCCTGATATACTACGTAGGCCTTAGGAGCTTTTGCCAGTAGGCTGGTGGCCTAACTGGTTGAGCTGACTTGTGGTTTCAATTCTACAATTTCTTGGGAATTCTTGATATACTTTGTCTTGTGATTTCAAACCCCTATACTCGGGATGAACGTCATTTTCAGACATCACAGGTGATCCCACATATTATGATAACCCTCTTATTATAGTCAACTTGACCAGCCTCAAAGCGATCACAATAAGTAATGTTTACTGTAGATCCAAACATTTACGAACATACCCTATTGTTTATGAATCAATGTAAGCCTACCTTTCACATTAGACAGCAAAGAAAACGACAGCTGTAAGGTCCATATTCAGAGATGCAACAAAGACTTTTCGTGTCCAACAGGTGATAGAAAATTTAGATAATTTGATTTTTTACTTGTACCTCTGATTTATCATATTTGCACACCTACGTAAGTTCTGGAAGGCAAGTTTTGGGAAACATGAACCAATATATGCAGATAGACCAGTCTACCATCAGTGGTGAAGAAGCCACATAGAAGTGTTCACTGCTTTCAGTAGTGGAAAACCTGTTGGATGCTGGTTCAGATTCCAATCAAGCCAACATTCCCACTCTTAGATTAGCTTCATTCCACATGAAGAGAAAAAACTAATTCTTACAGGAACATGCACTTGAGATCTTTCTGACTCTTCTCCAAATAGGTGGCATTTGTTGCGGTACTTGCCTCCTAAATACCAAACAAACATTTAATCTTTATTACAATATTTTCCCATATTCAAAAGATTACAGGATGGTCATTAGTAGCAAATTTTGTTCGTTCTTATTGGTTTGTGAGATGGCTGTTCACACTAAATAAGCAAAAAAACGTTCTTTGTTTGCTCGTTCATTTGGTGTAAATGTAGCTTACTGGAAAAATTGAGCATTACATGAAAAAATCTAAAATAATTAAACTTTAGGCAAAATTTCAGGAAAATAAGTCAAAATTAATTTTAAAAATATTTAAAAAATTTTGAACAAAGAGAAAAACGATTGGGGGTATGAAACAGCCAATGTTGATGTGATATTTCCCACCCAGCCATTTTTATCTTGCCAACAGATAGCTGCTCTCAATCGACGCATCGTACATGTATTGTTTGCTTTTATACAGTCCGTTACTGTCTGTTTTTTCTTGAATAAAGCAGTTGAATGTTCGTGCATATATGTTTTATTTTAGAAGCAAAATGTTGAGGTGATGGGAAATATCACATCAACAGCCAAGAAGTAGATCAAGGATTTAAATTTGAACCTTGCTGCCTTCATTGAGAAAATTTCTAAATATAATTCGAATATCAATGACATTTTTTCAATAAATCAATATGAAAAGGATGGTAAGGCTAACCTTTTGAATTTTTAACTGAAGCTAAAAAAAATTTTTTTTTCAACTCAAATTTATGACAATTTCATAATAATAAAACAACAGGATACCTAATGTATCTCCCTTTAAAAAAAAACAAAAAACATATACTCACTTTTCTTTTACCAACACGATGAAATTTAGAACACAGAACAGTAACATCAAAGAATAAAAAAAATTGTACCTCTACAAGATATTTAACTCTCGAAAACAGCTTTTGAAGGCGGCCAAACAAAACCTTTTTTAAATGATAAAGAAATATTTTCATCCGGTCAAAAGAGGTTATTCACTGGATGACCTCAAAAAACAGTTTTCAAAATTTTAAATATTTTAACATTGGCACTAATGACGCTAAAGGGGGGAAAAAGCGTTTAAAGAATTTTCAAAATTTTATGCAAATGCAAAATTAAAAATTTTTAATGAAATGGTGCTCGTTAAACAAATAAGCCAGAAGTTTTTAATTAAAATAATCAGAGCAGAGTGTCCTGTCTTTCGACCTGTTTCTTCTCCCTTCCACCTTCCCCACTCTCACTCTTGATTATAATCTTACTTTTATTCGTAACTACACGCAAATAATCTGCGTACGAAAAGAAGAAAATTGGTCCTCACTGATGCAAATGCGATGAAAAAAACTGAATTTTCTAAAAAATTTAAGAATCAGCAGGTATTTGGGAAAGATTGAGAAGAAAAGAGACAGAGACAGAAACAGAGAAACAGAGGGACCGAGACCCAGTGATAAAGAGAAATTCGTGATAAGTACGTTCACGAAGAATAAAAATTAAATTAATTTTTTAATAATTACTGACATATTTTATTTTGATAACCTAAATAATGACGCGATATTATTAGGATGGTGAAGTTGATTGAAACATTGACTATTGATGTATGAAGAAGCCTCGTTGCTAGAATTAATAGTGAGCAGTATCCAAAAGATAAGGATTAGAATCACGAATCTTCGAAATTTACGAGAAAAAGTTTTCGATTCGAAACACGAATCTTACCTTCGTGAAAAATGGATGATTCGAATCCTAAATTTTCATATTTCTCAATTTTGAGGGTTGATTGGAGGAATAGGTGAATAGTCGTATTTATTCTATTAATAATTTCTCAGACCTAATGCATAATAAACGAGCGATTTGAAACGAATAGAGGCTCACATGATCTATAAATATTATAGACTTTTGGGGGTTAGACCTACTTTTTTTTTTATACTTTTCATTTTAAGATTTTTGGAAGATAGTTTCTTGTTGGTGCTGTTGAAAACTCTCTCAGACAAAAAATGTGGTAAGTACCTACCACGAAAACTAAGAAATCTTTCGTTAATCTGAGGAACACTTGATAAATAAATGTCTTTCTTCTCAATTTATTGAATATTTTTATGAATGTAAATTACATATCAACTTATTGAACAGGTTCCACGTTTGTATTGGAGAAATTTTTTTTTTCTAATGTATAACAATCTTAACTTTCACCTAAGCAAAATTTTGTGCGAAAGTGAGGTGGGAAAAATGCGATATTATGACACCGATTTACAAAATTGTGAACTATAATGCAGAATTGAGCGATATCTTGAAAATTTTGAATCTGATAACAAATTAAAACTTTTTAAGATTCGAATCAAGCCCAACCCCGATAAAATATGTTTGAGTTTGTGCACTGAACTTTTATTACAAAATATAAACAATAGAATGAAAAACTGTTACGTAGCAAAGATCGAAAGAAAAATTAGGCAAGTTTTAAACAAGCGAACTAAAATCATCAAAACACCATGAGTTACTCTGATATAATAATTTTATTAATCTCAACAATAATTGGTAGAATTAATCATAGTGACCTATTCACTTTTCAAATCGTTCCAGAGTATGAACCATAAAGTTAATTGTAACGAATTTTGGTATAAAATTAAAATTATACAAAATAAAAGTTTATTTCAAAATAGAACTATTTCTTAACAATTAAGTATTTCAGAGCCAACAAACAACCAAAAATGCAATATAATCAAACTCAGACTATATACTAAATACAGACTCTGTACTAACTTCAGACTTTGTACTAAATTAAGACTGCACTAAATTCAGACATTGTACTAAATTCAGACTTTGTACTAAATTAAGACTTTGCACTAAATTCAGACATTGTACTAAATTCAGACTTTGTACTAAATTAAGACTTTGTACTAAATTCAGAGTTTGTACTAAATTCAGAGTTTGTACTAAATTAAGACTTTGGACTAAATTCAGACTTTGTACTAAATTAAGACTTTGTACTAAATTAAGACTTTGTATTAAATTAAGACTTTGTATTAAATTAAGACTTTGTACTAAATTCAGACATTGTACTAAATTCAGACTTTGTACTAAATTCAGACTTTGTACTAACTTTAGACTTTGTACTAAATTTAAACTTTGTACTAAATTAAGACTTTGTACTAAATTAAGACTTTGTACTAAATTAAGACTTTGTACTAAATTCAGACATTGTACTAAATTGAGACTTTGTACTAAATTCAGACATTGTACTAAATTCAGACTTTACACTAAATTAAGACTTTGTACTAAATTAAGAATCTGTACTAAATTCAGACATTGTACTAAATTCAGACTTTGTACTAAATTAAGACTTTGTACTAAATTCAGACATTGTACTAAATTCAGACTTTCTACTAAATTTAGACTTTGTACTAAATAAAGATTTTTTACTAAATTTAGACTTTGTAAGAAATTAAGACTTTGTACTAGTGGCTGTATCGGTAGGTGTTTGGTAACCCATAACATTCTCTTATCACGATTTTTGTCTCTGCCTCCATGTCCACGACCCAGAAAGAGAAAAAGATAATAATTTATGATGTTCGCGTTTTTTTTCTCTTATTAGATGAAGATATGGCAGCTAATAAAATGTGTATCTCATAAAATTTTCAGTCCACCCTGGCAGGCATTGAAACCCGCTTTTTTTATTTTTTGGGAGATTGGTATGCGAGCCACTTGAGAAAAAAAAATTCAAGTACTATATAGGGACCTCCACCAGTCCTTTGCCCCCAGGCCCAGAAATTTCAAGTTCAGTCCTGACTTTCACTTTCTCTTTTATTTTTAGAAATAATTTTTGCATCCAGCAAAATATCGAGTCAGTCAAAGAATCCACATGAATTTCACTCACAGTCTATGTGTAAACTGGTACATAGTAATACATTTGATATTATTCCCACTGCATTAACACTACCTGGAAGAAATATTTATATGTATGGTTGGTCTCATCAAATCACACAATATCCTCCTATTATTCTTGAAGATAAATGGAATGTTTTGTGACTGCTGATGAAAAATGTTTTTTCCCACAGCGAAAGTAGAAATAATACTAAATTTAATTTTTTTTCATACGTTTTCCAAAATACATCGAAATAGGTAAATTTTGGTATCTAAATTTAAATTATTGTATTAGCTTCATGAAGACATATAAAGTTTTCAAACTAATAAATTTTTCATCTCATATTTCAAAATTTTTTTCAAGAAAGGTCGTCATTGATACTGGTCGACTCACTGAATATCAGTACACAGTAACATATATTCAGTTCGTATTGAATATAAATAATTTCACTTTCAGATGCTCTATAATTCTCACATCAATTTCTGAAATCAAGAAAAAAAAACCGGAATTTGGAATTAAGCCTGTAGTTGGAAAAATTTCCAAAAAATTCATTTTTTCTTCTATTAAAAATAATATAAAAAAAATTCGTTGGCATAGTGTTTGCTGAGCCTAATTCAGAGTCCAGTGAGAATGCATTCTTTATTTCAGACTCATCAGATCTAAGAAATTTTTCTGAAAACTAATTTGAGGGAAAAAAATTGGTTCGAAAAAAATATAGTTTTTATGTGGTTAATTTTCTTATGAAAGAAAAGAAGAATCAAATATGGCATTACATTGGGAAAATTGTCAACTCTAATGAGGTGAAAGGCAAATTTCAAATGCAATTTTTAAGCAAATGAAACCTCATGTCTACAAATTGATATTATATTTTCTCCCATCAACAACATTATCTGGATTTTGACGAATAATATTGTGTGCGAAGTACGTATAGTAGAAGTTACAGTTTCACATCAAGAAAAAATTCTTGTTTCACTCTTATTGATCTGAATTTCCAACAGTATCAACCCCTTATATTAATTTGAATTTGGTAACTCCTATATTTTCCGTTTACCTTCAAAAATTATTTTCCATCAATATTCCACTTTTTTATAAAATCTTTATTTTTTCAAAGAATAAAATATTTTCAAGCTTATGTGTCACTCTGGACCAGGTGTGTCACTGTGTACGAATATCCGTAAACAGTGACACAAAAAGGTGGTGTCATTAAATTACTCATAACTTTTTTTTTTGAGTTGAAACATTCCAATTATCAAGAATACAGCCCAGTGATTTAAAAAAAAAATTAGATAAATTGAGGAATTTTGAGGTAAGATATTAACGAAAATGTAAAAAGTGTGTCACTGTGTACCAGTTTATCCCATTCATTTGTTTAAAAAAATAAAAAGTGCCGAACTTGAAAAACAATTAAAGTCAACTTAATTTGAACCAAAATCATCAAGTCAGACAAAAACACGCGTCAAATATTTTTTTCACTCGCAATAATTATTGTGCAACCATAGCCCTCAAAACGTAAGTGTATTCTTTCTCGAACCAGCCGGCATTACTCCGAATGACGGCTGGACAAGTAAGTAAATATAAATAACATGAAAACGTTATTTATGCTAATGTAATATACTTAGATAGGTAGGTAATGTCTTGTCTTGTACCGTATCAAACCTCGAGTTTGAACGGAAAAGGTCGATAGGATTATAATTCGACGTCTTACGACGGTGTGTCGTATACAATTTTAAAGACCTTACTTGTTGCTAAAAAATAAGCAAAGGGTTTAAAAAAATACTAATTAAAAACGATCCTCGATACGTGGTCAAAATTAAATAATTTTCGTCTAGCATTTTCTTTGAAATTATGCGTAGCTAAGTGTAGAAAATGTTCATACAGCCGCTAGGGTATTCGTACGGACGTGGTTTGAAATGAAAATTTGAAATTCCAACACGACATGACGTACGCGCATAATGTATTATTGTTTACGTGTCAATAATCAGCATATATACTTACGTTTGGAGAAGCTGGCGAATGGAATAAGTACGAAAATTTTCTCGAAGATCCAATAAATTATCAATTCATAAAATATATAAGGGCTATATGGCGGTGAAACATGAGTAGGAACGTACGTGTAATTTAAAAGATAATAATGTTAACATTAAAAAAAAAAAAAAAAAAAAAAAAGAATAAGAATCTTTGGAAAACTGCCCTACACCGTCAGTAAAAGGAAACCCATTTTTCAAAAATAAAAAATAACTGTCTAAATTACCTTTACACTGTAGATTGATTATATATCTACGTACGCTTTTGCAGTTTACACTTTATTGAAATTTTACGATAAAACCAATCCTAAAGGTCTACTTTTTATCAACAAGTCAGCCTAATATCGTAACTATATTATGGTTGACAAATTGAGAGTTTGACCCGTAACACCTCTTCCTCTTGGAAAAACGTAATTTAGACCAAAAAGGAGTGAAAATCGTCTCATTTCCATTCATGTTTTACGATAGGTATCTACATACTTATGAAGACGATATTCAAATCTGAAAATTTTCCAAGTTTAGGTTACCGAACCGAATTCACACTGACATGGATTATTATGTCTTATGGTTAGACTTCTATCCAAAACTTTTTCTCATCAGATATCTGTCATCCGATTTTTCGCATCCGATTTTCTACGCTACGGATTTTCGTTATGGAGCGGCTGATGACGTTTTAATTGTGGACTTGGAAATTCTAAAGGCAGGATGAGGAGGTATGAGGGGCGTCCTGGTGATGGCAGAGGGTGGCGATAAGCTTACTGGGGCGGCACGGGTGAGACACAAGAGGCACTCCCGAGGTGGTGACGACGTCACAATTATAGACTTCGAAATTTTAAGGTCGGCATGAAGGGTACTTGGGGTATATAATCTTGAGGCGGTGTTTTTTTATACGGTTTTATTTCGGTCACTAACGCTACGAAGTGTTACGTAGTTCTGGTACTAACATCTAGGGGTACTGCTCGTTGTTATCAGTTATCTCTTATCAAGATGCTGTTCTTTCGACTCAAGTTATGTCGAGTACTTCCAACCGCTTTTGAGACGTCGTGGTAAAAACTTGGCCTTTTGGTCGAAGTTTGTCGTGTTCGAATATACCCAGTATCAGGGTTTTTTCTTGTCTAATATAAGTTTTTTTCGAAATTTTGGATATGGGGCTTTGATGCGAAGGGTATTACTCGAACTACAAAAGCGTATTTAAAAAAATTCATTTTTATCTTACTTATTTATTCATTATTCTCCATATGTTGACCATTTTGGCGTACAAAAATATTAAAATACTACTAACTTTGAACACGCAATAATTTATGTAAAAATTGAAGGATCATCAATGGAATTTCTAAGTTCCAATAAATAACGATATATCATAATTAATTTAATTATGATGTGTAGGCCTATTTACAATGTGGTACCATACCTCCTATCCCTACAAAATTGGCTTCAAACTTTTGAATATTACTATGAACTACCTAGGGGTGCATGTAAGGGTTTACTAGTGGGTCTGTATCACCCCCTCTGCCTTTGAAAAAAAAAGTTCGATGCCTATAATAATATTTCGGCTTTATCAATAGTGGTGGTTGTAACGGGGGAAGGTCACAGGAGAAGGCAGAGAAGATGTGGAACCCCCTCATGATGGAGCTATCGACACCTTTAGAACTACCAAATAGAAGAGGCAGTGGGATGAAATGAGATTCAAACAAAAATTTCAGGCATTCTATTCACTCCAGAAATTGGAATCTGTCATCAGCTATTAAGTTAAAGCTAGTTTAAGTCTGTGAAAAGCTAATGTTAATTAGTCAGGGGTCGATTTTTTGATTTTTGACTATACCTAACCAAACAAAAAAGTAATTAGTCTGTACAAATTTATTCACAGCACATGATACGAGTTTTGTGAGAAATAAAATGGAAAGTCAAAAAAATCAAAACGTAATTATCAGAAAAATCATCAAAATCTCATTTAACCAACAATGAATTACTAATGTCATTCATGAGTAAATCAAGTCAAAAATAATGAAATTAACTGAAAATTCATTAAAAATAGGCTAGGTATGCACTTGAAAGACGAATCGAGAATTCTACTCATAAAACTGTTATCTATAAAAATCATCTAATAGATACTGTAAGGAAACAGCAGACAAAAAAGATAATAAAGAGGTCGGGTTTATAAATTTAAAAAAGATTTTATAGACGTCAATGCCTAATTGAATTATAGGTATCATAATTATATGCATTCGAGATTCCAAATCAATGTCACCTCTCATCATCTCACGAGTATAGTTTTACAATGAAAAAAAAAGGCATTATCAAAGACTGGACATTACAAAAAAGTTGAAAAAATTTAATAATTCTATCGAAATTATTTCGTCAAAATTTTAAGTTACAGTAGGATACTCTCTCAAGAAAATTTTTAGATCAAATCGAAGTACAATTTCAAATAATTAAATTAAAATTTTGACTGTAAAAACCTCTTATTTGATGAGCAAAACTGTCCTTATGGTCTTGGTATAACTCTACTGCAAGACTAATATCAAAAATCGATTATGCAAGGCTGAGACTTAAATGTAAAATTTGAGAAAAAATTCGAAGAACGAGCATAGAGGAATAAAATGTTCGGTAATTTTGGTAAGAATTATAGTTGAATACCTACGCCGGTACTTTTAAATGTAATTTGCAAAATATCGTGCGACAATACTTTTCTCTCTTAGGTAGATACTATTTGATCATTTACTGGCGTTTATGTTAGGCCTAAGTTAAGATTGGTGAACTGTAACGATATATTCCTACTTATTATCATTCACGTCATATAATTACACCCTGTCCATAATAAATTACCCTGTATAATTTCACGTGATTAGCAATCCATCTACACGTGAAACCATACAATCACCCATCTGACAGTCACTCACGTCATTGCACCAGCCTGACATTGTCTTTTTCTAATGAAGAATGTGAACTGTCGTATTTAGTATTAGCCTACAATCCATCACGTTCTAAGAAGGAACTGTTTTATTAGCACATCACTCATAACTTCACTTTCACTCATCCTTATTGGTTTACATCAGATTTGATTATAATTGTATTAATCCGCATAAGTAATTGAACATTTACCTAATAATGCAAAATATAAGATATCTTTATTTTTGAATTAACAATGATTCGTTAAGGATCCCTCAAGGTGTAGAGATTACAATGTTATAATATTGTTTCGTACTTTCAAAATAATTGTTAATTGAAATCACATTTAAGTAAACAGTTTAATTGTCATTTTATTCTATCATTTTTTAGTCAATTACGATCTCTATATGAATATTTTGGAAAGACATCAACGATAAATTTAATTTAACTATCAATTGTAGAAAAATTTTGTAAGCAAGACTAAAACCAAAACCAAGACATGATAGAGCAAGACAAAGATCGAGACTACTAGGCTTTTAATCTTTAGTCTTGATGTTTATTATCACTGATCTGTACTCTTTTAAAATGTCAAGTCTACCAATAATCGTCCAATGCCATCCCTCATTATTGAAATTAAATTATAAATAATCAAAAGCTACGAAAATTTTTGATAGATTTTCCATCTAAACAGTACTACCTACACTGTGTTAGTAGGTACCTACACATCTCTGAAAATTTAAACATTTCCAGAACAAGGGTTTAAGGTGAACACCTTGATTTTTTTATAGGTATACTGTGTTGTACTTACCATTTCGTTTTTAACCCTTCAAGATTAAGAGCAAGCCATTACCATCACCGATACAGACTTTTTTCCGATTCCTGGACACTTTCCATAATCCGTTTTCCCTAAGTATAATTTTCCCCAACAGACATTTTCCCTAAATCCATTATGTCTAAAATATTTTGCCCAAAGCCAATATTCCTAATGGAAGTTTGTAATTTATTTTTTCCCCCGACACTGGTTGTACAAATTGTTTAGCACATCTGATTATTTCTGTAGAGGAAATATGACCCTCTTCAGCGTTAAATCATAAGAAAATGTCAAACGTACTAGTAGTTACTGGTAAATTACATATTGATGGATTTCTATACCTCCGCTCAAGGGCAGTAAATGGTAACATTTATTGGAACTGTGGATGCCAGCGAGTGAAGCAATGTAAAGCACGAGCAATAACCAACGATCTGGCCTACCTCACCCCAATATTCTCTCTCACTGTGGAACCAATACAAATCAGCATTATTCAATAGACATAAGATGAATAACATGAGTGAAGGGTGGCATAATTGGTTCAGATTAGTAGTTGCAAAACATCACTCAGACCTATACTCCTGCCTCAGGGAGTTCCAGAAAGAACAGGCTGACACAGAGGCAACACATGCAGAGCTCAGTATGGGTTGAAGAGTCTGAGCTGTACCCAAATGAAAATGTTTAGAATTATAACAAAGAATACATGAAGTATGCTCAATTTATGGAGAGTATAAAAATTATGGCAGAGACTTAGAATATGTTTGTGCTATTGCATATAATGTAAATATACCATTGAAAAAACCAATTCCAGAATAGAATTTTGTTAGGGAAATAATACGTTAGACATTTTTGTACCTAGAGGAAAAAAATTAGGGGAAACGGGTGGGAACCTTTTTTTCCCTTTAATAAAATGAACTAGAGGCAAAGGCGCAGTAAAAAAGGGCGTTTTCAATTTGAACACCCCTATCCCCCTTTCTGCAAACGTTTTTCACCCAAATATTCTCATCAAATCGCGCATTTACCAAATTTTCAATTCTTAGAAGGTTTTCTTATTTCTTTTCATTTTCTTTAACCATGTTAAAATTTCTAAATTTTCGAAGCACTCATTTCTTAAGAAAATGCAGAAAACGACACTTCTTGGAAGAGCTAAGACAGTAAGGTATAAAAACAACTTTCAAATGAATTCTGATCTTACCCTGACTAGTTTTTTTTTTTTTTTTTTTTTTTCTTAATAGTAAGCTGTACCTTTATTATTTTTCTGTGCATATAGTTTGGCAACTGCTTCGTAGTAAAAAGACGACGTAAATTGGATTTCTCGAAAGTTCTCTCATATTCGTTCAAAAATATCAATGGGCAAAAGGTAGAATGTTTTCTTCATGAAATAAATTGACACTTTCTAACAAAACTGTAGTTTGAAACCATCAAGTAAACGGTAAACCACAGTAACTTTAATTTTCGAAAAAAAATGTAGTCTGACCTTCAAAGTTCTTTTTTTTTTTTTAATTTTACTTATCAGTAGAATTAATGAGATAACAATATGCAAAAAAGTTATAATCGAGTACTACCATCATAATTATTTTTAGTGATAGGTTTCAAATACGGTGGGAAACATTCGAAAACAGTAATGAAGAAACGTTTCATGACGTACCTATACATATGAAACTCATTCGAAGAAGTGGGTCCATAATATGAACAATAGTTAAATTTTTTTTTTTTTTTCTTTACACAACGGAAAACTTTTTTCTACGTCAAACAGGTCAATTACAACTGTATATCGACAGAAACGAGACACTTGAAGTCACCAGCCAACTAACATGTGAACATTTTGTTTATCATAAATTTTTCGTTTGCCAATAATGGTAAGTAACACATGTTTATCATTTCAAAAGCACTTTTTAGTGTACCTCAAAAATTACATTTTCTTCAATACTGATAAATACAGGTACACACCTATTTACATGAAAATGGAGTGTTCTGAAGCAAAAGGTTTTGTTTGCATGATCAGCACATTATATTTGAGAGGCCAAGCTTGAAAGCAGATTAACTATAAAGAAAGCCAATGAAGACGTAAGTAGCTGAAATTTCAGTTCATACAATTTGTCAGCAGGTCTATTATATGGTGAAACTCTACTATGTTGTAACTAGTGGGGTGTTGGACCGCTTATCCTGAATTTTATGTACCACTGCGTAGAATATGATTATCATTATCAGCATCAGAAGCGGATCCAAGGTGGGCGTAGCCCCATTGTCCAAAAAGTAAATCAGCGATCAACATGTCTATGCTGATGTGGCCCATATTCGTTACGAGAGGGGAAGTGGTACAGGTATGGACGATGAAGTATTCAAAAATCAAATTTTTTTCATTTGGCTCTTCCCTTCAGAAAATACTGAAATCGTCTCGGTTCAGCATTGCCAATTAATACTAACTATCAAAAATAGGGGGCATGGGACACCCAGATTTCCAGCAAAAAAATATAATATTTCAAAATTATTTCGCGAACCACTGAGAGTGTAGGCATCGTTTTGGTTCTGGACTCATTTCAAAGATAAATTACTGCCCTTTAAACTTTGCTCGAGACATTTTTTTTATCATTATTTCTTGATACTTTTTTTGTCGGAAAAAGTGCAAAACTATGTCTTTTTCACGATTTCCCATGAAACTTCGAAGGAGTTTGCAATTTGAAAACGACGGCTTTACGAGTAGTGCCTCGGAAAGTCCGAATGGAAAATTTATATTCGATTACATCAAAAATGTCGAATCGAATGGCCCCCTTCCCCTTTGGCTGATTTCTCAACCAGTTTCAAGTTATTTGCAAATCTAAGAGAAACAATTTTAATAACCCTGTTTGCACGCAAACTGAGTAAAAAAACGCGACTTTTTTGGTCATCTTTCTTCTAACCTATTTTCCTTCTTCATTGTTGGCAAATAAATTTCAGATCGGGGCAGTACAATCTTAAAACCGATGGCCAGTTGAGAAAACAGTTAATATTCTCAGTGTTCCATAGTAAGTATGAAAAAACGAAAACCTCTTGACGGCAATGACCTTACTGGTTCAAAAAAAATTGTTAAGAAAGTCCATAAGAATCTCTTAAAATTGCAAATAACTTGAAAATTGTTGAGAAATTGGCCAAAATGGAAGAGGACCATTCAATTCCACGTATAGGCATTGTATAAGAGAGTCCTGGAGGTTTGGACTCTTCTCAGTAAAGTAAAAAAAGAGCTTGACCTCTAAAAATTAAGTATTTTTTTTCGGTTTTGGTGGTGATTTTTTGTTGTGGAGGGGTCAGAAGAGACAGCTGACAAAATGTGAACTCCCTCTCCTCGTATGGTAGAGCTATTTATACAAAACTCTTGATTCAACATTAAATTTCTCTTCCGATTCTATTGAGGCACTGTTAAAATTACACCACTTTGAAGTTTCATAAAAAATAGTAAAAAATATGACATGGTTGCACATTTTTGATGAAAGCATTATCTGGGAATAAAGATAGAAAAACACATTTCAGCCAAAAATTATAGCGCATAAATTTGCCTTTAAAATGAGCTCAGCACCAGCTAAATGCGTTCGGTTGTTAGTGAATTATTCAATTTTGTAAAATGGTAGTTTGGAGGTTTTCTTAAATGGAAATCTGGTTGTTCCACTTTTTTTGGAGATCAGTACATTACTCGAAGGAGATCTTTTGCTACCCGTTAAAATCCATTAGTAAACCGCCAAGAAAGTTTCTTACCTTATATTCGAACAAGATCGAAACGAATCCCTCGCAGGATTCTTTGCGCGACTTTGGTCACCACAACACAAAGGTGATCGTTCGATCGAAAATTTACTTCGAAAGTTTTTGCAGCCAGAGAGAGCTCGGTCAATTTAATTCTTACATCAGACAAAAGTTGGTAAGAACAGAATTTTACAAATTCTCAACAAAAAATTTCGACCAAACTGTCGGAAAGATGCGGAGATTACCTACCAGAAAAATAGAGTGCAATCACTTACAGCCGAACGAGTTGCTTCAGTGTTTTCGACTAGAAACGTAGTCTATTCTGCAAGTAAGTACCTACACTGAATTCAAGAGGCCCAGTTCCAGATTACTTCAAACTAAAGAATTGCAGCAAATAAGCTAACGAAATTGAAATTTCAGCTTATAAACTCGTAAATTCTATTTTAATTGCTTTATCGTGTTTCATCCATAAGACCATATGCGATAATAAATTGTGTTTTCGCTGTAAGTACTTTGTTTCAGTCAGAACATTGCGTTTATTGAAGTGTATCAAAGTAAAGGGCGATTTAGTTGCACAAGATGCCTAATCAAGAATTTTTCTTATCGTATTCTACCATTGGTGCAATCGTTCATGAAAACAGAATGTCTTCAGACAAAAAACTGCGATTATTACTCTAAAAAGTTATTTTTAAGACCATTATATGTAGAATAAAAATATGTAACTAAACCTTAATATATGAAAATGAACATTAAAATCATTGACAACTTTTTTTCTGACCAATATACAGCTAGTGTGTTTTCTGAGAAGCCCCAAAACCTCAAGACAGTTACCAACAGAGACATTCAGCTAAAGAGATGTCCAACGCTGAATCAAAATCATGTCAAAAATAGAACGTTGATAAAACATTTCAAAGTCTAATATTTGCTACTGTGCATGTATTGTACCTTGATAGTGTGTGTGTGTGTGTATTGGTATGGAGATCTCTGTTTTCACAACAAAACATGCGCAGTTTTGGATGCGCAGAACATATAGTTGTTTCTTCTCTATTCTTCACTTATTTTTAAACCACAGCGTATATGGAGCATTGGACATTTCTTTAGCTATATGTCTCTGGTTACCAAGTACACCCTGAAGCAAAGAAAAAATGTTTCATAAACATGTGATGTTCTCAATGGTTGAGGTGTTAGATAGGTATACCTACTAAAAGTATGACATTCAGAAATGTAATTTAAAAACTGTTATTAGTCCATCTAAACCCATGTAGTATGTTCTCCTCAAAGAACAAGGGAATATTTTCCAATCTTACTTTGTCAAGTAGAGTAAGGTTGTTAGAGGTTCTCAAAATTGTCATGAAAATTCAAACATTTGGTCCATTTCTTCAAATTGGTTGGAATATTTAGAAATATGAAGTCTGTGAAGAGGATATTTTTTGTTCAATGAGGTGAGTACTATGGGTCCAGACAACCAAACAGAAATTTCAGTGAATTCTTAGGGAACATTTTTCATTTGTCATAAGCACTTGAGGTGTATTATCTAGAATTAAAGTTTGGTAGGGTTATCAGTGGCAGATCCAGGGTGAAGTTTGTCAAAAACACTTAAAAAAAATAAAAATACAACCACAGAATTCAGATTTTGTCATTCCACTCCCCCCCCCCCCAAAAAAAAAGGACGTTCCAGATCTGCCACTTGGAGTTATCAGGAAATACCTTGAATAAATAACATTGGCTCAAGATGAAAATGTATAGAAAAGAGAGCACTTACTTACCAAAAAAGGTTCTGATATCGACCGTAGAAATGTGATGAAAAATTAGTATTTTCTTTCCTCAACAATAAATTACAAACGAACTTTATTAATAATAAGACATTTTGTAGAAACTATTTAATTAATTTTTAGATTTATTAAATAAATTTCATAGTCAACAATGGTACGTATTTCTCTCAGAACCCTTAAAATTTAATAAATATTCCAAAATTCATATCAATAATTTCTCAAATTGCTTAAAACTTGATGTGTTTTCTTACAAATTTTGCAACATACCAATTCTTCAAGTCCATAATGCATATCTAGAATAAATTATTGTCTCTCATCTCGATACATAGAAATCCAAAAACTTATTTTCATCCACTGAAACAATATTTCTCAAAATGTTTGATTCACTTAATATCTTAGTCAGGATTAATTAAAGAGGGATGGTGTGTTTGAATCAGAAAATATTTTCTCTACAAACAAATTTGAATTTGTAACGATTGTAGATCGTAACAGAATATTTAAAACACACTATTTCATAAAAGACTGTATGAAACAGTAAGTTTATAAAACATGAAAGAACATAAAAGTAATAACCAGTAACAAAACATTAAGAGATTTAGGAGTCAGAATAGAATTAATAGAACTAAAATGAATGAATTTAAAAATACGAAACATGAAATTATATACTAGTTAGATTATTAGTCTAAAGAGGAAGTTCAAGTGATTTTGCAGAGTGTTGGAGAAGGATTTCAATCTTATTGGTTAACAGAAAATAATGTGTATGAAGTATGACCAATGGTCTTAAGAGAATATGACATAAAGTGGATAGTGTTCACAAATAATTTAGTAGAAATTAAGATATTATGTGAAATTGCAAAAAGATTATAAACAAGAAATGAGTTCATAGGACTGTGCAAACGAAGTAACTGTTTATGTAGAAAGATGTCATCAGGCAAGTTGAAACTTGTTTGAATGACGTGAGTATTTATGAATAGAATAAGAATGGAAAATAGATTGAAAGTAATGATGATGATGATGATGATGATGATGATTATAAATACACGAATTTAGGAAAATATTATGTACCTACAATACGAAAATATCGTTACATTATTTTCTCAAACTTTTTAGAAATCTTTAGCGTGAGGATCAGTGGCGAAAAAACAGAGGATATGGGGTGCTAAGCTTCTCAAAACAAGATGAATCCACCCTCAGTAAACATTGATAAATATAATACTCTTATAAGGAAAACAAAAAAATAATTTCAAGTTATTTTCATTTCAGGAAAATAACGATAGGATCTTAAATCTCCTCCAGAAGTTTTATCCTGGCTTCCTCCTTTGGGAAAAGCTTTTGAAAATTTCAGTGGTGGATACAAACTCCAATATTTAACCGCCCCCTCATCTTCGGATACGCCACTGTATTCACTTAAAATTTATCTAAAATTAGTGAAAAGATTGCGTAAAAAAATTTCAATAATTAATCAGCCAACTGTATGTATATGGTACTTCAAATGCGTATTTTGAAACCCAAATAGGATATCAGAGTTTTCAGGAATACCTATTTAAAGAAACTTATCTAATGAATGGTGGGTCTCCTCGTCTTTTTAAATTGACTAAAACGAATGTCTAAGACGTATAATATTCAAAAGATAACAACCATTAACGAAAAAATAATCCCAAGAATCAAACAATTGTTCGCACCAGAAGCAGTAGAAATTTGAAATTTGATCCAGGCTTAGGATACCTAATGAAAAATTACTTAAATAAATAATTTTAGAAATAATTTCTTTGTAACTTACTCCATGGAGTTAGTTGGGATACGTGATTTACACCGGTAAAACGCGTATTTTCGAGTGTCGCAACAAAAAAACAAAAACAATAATTAAAAATCACACTTCGTCAAAATTTTAATACAAAAGTATCGAAGTTTATCAATTTAACGATGAAAAATTTTCAGTAAACTGTAATTTTCTAAGCAACAGCCACAATAAAACTCACGTACGAATATCTATACGTATCTAAACTCTATTACGAAATTGTTTTAATTAGATTTCGCCATTTGACAAAAATTATTCGTATAGTAATTATAACGGCGAGAAAAAATGTCGTAAAATTCGTTTTATTTAATTCTAGATTTTTTTTTTTTTTTTTTTTCAAAAAATAAAATTTTTGAAAAAATATTAATAAACAACGTAAAATTTACGTAAGAACATAATTATTCAGCCAAATGCAAGCGACGAGCATAAACACGCGAAGCTAACCGACGCGAATTCGACTGAAGTAAATTCACTAAAAAGAATTTCTACTTCCATGTAGTAATTTTTGATGTTGCTCGATGGCTCGCACTTGCGCGCTACTACGCTGGCGAACTGTCTATTAAAATAATTTATTCCATCTCTGAAGAACGTCGAAGAAAAAGAAAAACATTCTTTTGAATTTTTTTTTTTTTTTTTTTTTCACTTATTAATTTCAAGTTAAATATTCGGTTGAAACCTTTTAAATTTGTCTCGTCGCTTTTTCTTCGGTATATACGAATACGATTGATTTTTTTTTTTTTTTTTTCACTCCAACAAACTGATAGCAAGTATTTTTTCTAAGAATGTTCATCAGCATCGGTTTGAGTGCTCGTATATTCAAAAAATTTTTCTAAATATTCTCTTGGTCTAAATTGGAACGAAGTTCGACTGGAAATATTTCGATTTTTTTCAGGCAGAACTGGACGATTTTTTTTTTTTTTTTTTTTGGGAGGGGAGGAGGGTCGCTAGAGGACGAAAGTCTACACATATCCAGAAATTTCGTAAAAAATATTTGCAAATTAATTTTTTCTTGAAAATTTCTGGGAGAGGAGCTGAGAGACGGACTGGGGAAGACTTGGCCACACCAGCCTTTGAAAGCAATCTCCAGTCACTCGCTTGTTACACTACGCCTTTTCACGCCTAAGCTGTGAGCGAATTTCTCTCATGTAATGAGTTCTGGTTAAAATTGAAAAAACGTTACCATCAATCTTATAGTTGCATATTATGCGGCAAAACTCACACCAGCAAACATATAATTGTATTAATTACACTTTTACTTTCAGTGTACAATGTAATCACCGTATTCTAATAGCGGTTAATGTTATAGATTTTTTATTGTTATGGAAACACTCTGGTCCCATTCTTTCACATCTAAATGCACAGAGGTTAGGTCCTTATTACAGTGCTCGCCGCTTAAGCCGGCCCAGCCTAATTGGAACGGATTAATCGAAAAACGTAATACCTAACCATTTTACAAAAAAAAAAAAAAAAAAAGAGCCTATATAATTTATTATATATGTATTTTGATGAATTATACATTAAAAAATGCAACAAATTGGAAATCTAATGTTTTTTTTTTTTTTTTAAATAAAATCAGCGATTCGAGTTTGTTTCCGAGGTAATGCTGTGGAAGAGATTACATTTCTTATTTGTTCCATTTTTCAATCTACAATTTAATGGAATATAATAAATTATATCAGCTATTTTTTTTTCTTGAGTAAATCGCCAATTACCTTCAAAAGTGCAAAAATTAACACGATTCACCATTATTTTTCTGATTTTTTCTTTTTTTTCACTGGATTAAATGAAAAATATTAAGGTATACCTGGTAGGTTCGTGACCTTTACCAGCTAAGTTCACAAGTTTGTGAATTTTGTCAGGTAACCAGGTCTTTTACCTGGTAATAATTTCTCTCTATCAAAGCAATACGAGTCTCTGAAAGGGGGAAATTTTTGTGATCCTTCATCTATCGGACAAAATAAGTCCAAGCACTCTTTATTTTGTCTCGTGCTGACACAGTCCTCATATTTTTCACTCGTCCCGGCCTTTTGCCACGTTTTTACAATGTCATATTCTCTACAACTTTGTTTCTTTCAAGTAGTAATGCGTTTAGTGTCTGTTTCTATAAATAAAACCCGGGTAAAATAATTATTAGTGATTTCTTTACGACATGTTAAAGTTTCTAGTGGGAGATAAAGTACGGGCGGCCATGCTTTCTCACCGGTAGATTTTGTTTCAGATGATTACAAAATCCGCTACAGCTGTTTTGGTGTTTCAAACTGTTTTTAAATGTCAAGCTTCCTGGGTTGGCGTGAACTGAATCTTGAACTGGCTATCTGAGTTTGCTGGGTATTTTGACCCTTAATCTGGCGATTTGCAATGCCAACATATTATGTTATCGGATTTGGTGTCTTGGAACTCGGGGTCGTACAAGAAATTTCAGGGTGTACGGGGTGTAAGCTTGTAACAAATGTGTAGCCTTTAGGGTTGTATCTGTGTGGTGTGTTGCCACCCCTGTTGGCATACCATAATATTTACTGATTATCTAGTGAAAAACGTTAGAAAAGGCCCTTTTTGTTCTGTTCTTGGAAATTTCACCTCTTTATCCAAAAAACCAGTTTAACAGGCGATGGATTAAGCAGCGCCTACTGTATAATGAAAAGTTGGTTATTGTTATCACTATAACTGATGTGAAGTATGAATAAATATGCCAAGATTCCAATCATTAGCCATCTAATTTACTTTTAATTTCTGTCACTTGAGTCATCTATTTCAAATAGTGCCGACCTATGCATGCAACCTAATGTTGAAAGAAAAATTTGTGATCCCAAGAAAATTTTTTGCTATGCCTCAAGTATGTGAGACTATAAAGAGGCGTTAGGGATAATTTTGAAAAAACAAACAAAAAAAAACAATTTTTTTGAAGGAATTAAATGACTCTGTTAATTTTGTGAAAATGTGTTGTGTTTGAAGTAATGAAAAGTGGGATTGATTGGGTGGAGGGTGAAGGCTTTAAGGGTGGAATAATTGTTATTTAAAAAAGGAAGTTGGAAGAACGCATGTCTGCCAAGATTGGGGGACCTGAGTCGATGATTCCTGGCTTATCTGGAAAAATAAATTTATTTTTTGATTATTTCACACCATATCAATAGAATCCCAAAATACGAAAATGAAACAATAAAAATAATGGGTTACAATCGATTAATAATTTTTAGGTCTATGAGGCTAAGAAAAAGAAAAAGTAAACAAAAATTTATTAATAAAGGATGAATAATTAAATTGAAATAGGTTACCAAATTAGGTCCCATAATTTTATGAGCGGCAATGGCCAATATTTATTTACTACATACGTTCTACTTAATGACTAAATGTATCAAATATTTTGCTGTAGTATGGTATTTTTACTTGAATTTTTTTTTAATTTTTGAAACCTATTGTTATAGATTGCTTAATGTTACAGATTTAATTAGATACCGATACGATAATATTAAGCCGATTTCTCTGTATTTTATTTGTGCACATATTATGTGGTAACATTGCCTAGTTCGTTAAACCTAAATACCCTGTTACTAACGCATGATAACATCTTGTATATGACTGGATCTCTATACTTGATTCATTATATTGCATTTCAATCTCTTAAACATTTCACATGTTTGACTTGGTGAAAGACTATCGTCGTTTAATTAATCTCCACTCGCAATACTCTGCTATTATGAACATGTATAGCTTGGTTCATACTTGACCAGTTTTCATGCTACTAGCTAGCTACTTGGGGTGATATTTTGTTAGCTGTTTAAAGTTACTACACCATTTCAACCATTCAGTCAATTTAAACTTGGAAGATTGCCATGTGAGAGATTCTAGTGAAATTCTTATAGGTCTGTCAGTAATTCAAAATTGACATTAAATGGCTGCAGTGGCATAATGACTTGAACATTCACAGAATACAAATATAGCTGACTAGTAGCTAGAAAATTAGCCGAGTGTGAACCAGTCTTGTATGTGTAAGTTGTGGGAAGTGACTAAAACTCGAAGAATTGATAGGCAATTAATTTCAAATATGGAAAATCAAAAGAACTTTTTTGATGAAAAGGAAAATACACAGAGCATGTGATGGAAACACAAATACATCTTGCGCAGTGAACTTTTCATCGTAACTTAACCACCGAATTGTATCAGGAAGTTCAGCACTTTTTGAGAACTAAAGTTTTTTCTGAGTTCTCAGAGAACTAATTCAACTATTTTCTGAATAGAACAGAGTTTTATAATAAAATAACCCAAGGTTGTACACTTATTTACAAATAAAATATACTTACACCAATGGTTTGCAGAATGATAAGTAATATGGGACTGAACATTAAAAAGGACCCTCAGATCTTGGGCTGGAGGTAATAATCAGATTTTTGGAGCATGAAATTCATAACGCTATCAGAACTTAATCAAACGATGGTCTGTAAATTGTAGCATTTTGAAAAGCAAAATTAGCTAAAAAACAAATAAATTCCAACTTTGACGAGAGTAACCTCAGAGAAATAAGTTTGGAACAGACTCAGTCTCAGTTCTGTTTCTGCTAATTCATTCTTGGGATGCAATCCATCATAATCTACTTAATATGAATATTTTGGACAAAAAAAGTACCATTCAACCTTATATTCGTGGAGGATTTTAATTATTTCGATCAAATTGTTGATATCATTATCACCCACCCAAATTAAATTCACCGCCGAGACTCCAACTTTTCACCCTAAGCTCGTAAAACATTAATTTATAATAGAACAATTTTTCCTCTTTTCCGCTTACCGACCAAAAGAACAAGAAGAAAATTCAAATTCGGAAATTTATTTACTGTTGTAAACAATGGAAAAAGAGAAAACATAGAATCTCAGAGATCTTTAATAAAGATTATTTTTCCTTTAAATTCCGTATACCATAAAAGCATAAATAAACTGAATGAAGAGCGTGTATAACTCGACTATAAGGGGAGGGTCCACATCTTCATGATTTTCCCTTCCGACGCCCTTCCCCCGCAACAATACCATTTTCACCAAGAAATATTCACTATTTTTTGGGGTAAAACTGGCCAAGGGGGTCAAGACCTCTAGGATTCCCCCAAATATGAACCCTTGAAATGAGTTAAAATTGAAGGAAGAATGAGGGGCCAACTAGGGGTTTATTTTTTGAGCTAGTGTTTTTAAAACAGAGTATTTCTCTGATGGTTGGCAAACACACTCATCGAAATGAACAAAAAATGTTAGAAATGTAGTAACGTTTTAATGAGGCTAAATAATTTTGACCTACCGCATTTAACAAAATATGAAACGGACCAAACATTCACGAAGATTTCATTTTATATCGTACATAAATAATTTCACATTTGAGCTTTTAAGAAAAAAAAAAAAAAAACAAAGAACAAAAAAAAATTATGTTTAGAATGTATGTCTTTCAATTCATTGTAAATAAAAAAATTAGATTTTTTTTTTTTTTGCATAAAGTAAAAATTATCTGTATTTATTCCTCCACTGTACTCGTAATTTAAGAATTCTTATTTTTCTTATATGCATACATGTATACAATATAACAGAATGTACAAAAAATCAAAAAAATCATAGTTTAACACCGAGAGAGAGTGAGAGAAAAAAATACTTAGGCTACATTAAACGTTTGAAACTCGAAATAGAAATAAATATAAGGCTAATGGTAGGTAACAATAACGGGAAAACAGGTAGAATAGTTCATTCGCTTACTATAATGCGTGTTGATTCATTCAACAGATTTATGACAGTGACAAATACAAAATTTCGAACAACAGAAAAGAAAATATATACGAAGTATTCACGTCGTTTGTTTAGAATAAAAGTTTTTATTGTATTTGTTGGAGTACCATATTCTTTTTTACGAAACATCACTGCTTATTTCCTTTTTTTTTTCAAATACCTAGATAAGAATACGTACCTAGATAACCTATAGTGGATGTGTACTACTCTCATTACCTTCTTTTTTTTTTCTCTTTCACTAAAATACGCGTATCTATGCATACTTAGTGGTTAAAATGTAAAAATGAATTCTATATACAGAATTCGTGGTATTCGAGATTTATAGAGGGGGAAAAAAAGGTGAATTCAAAAAATGTAAAAAGGACTGATGATTATTGTACAACTAGCAACGAAATGTATCAAAAATTAAGGAAAAATAGCTTACATGCACCGAATAACTGTATAAATTAGTGAACAATTATTTAGAATTTCATCTTAAATTTTTTCTCTCCGAAAGGCGATTTTGTATTGTCGCACAGAAATGACGAAATATACAACAAATAACATGAGAAAATATCATCGCTGATTCATAGGTTAGACATTTTTCGGTATGGTTTCATACATCAAATAAAAAAATTTTTTTCCATGTCAAAAAAATAATATTTTCCAAACGAATGCCAAGCTTCGTGTTAATCAAATTTTCAAGAACAAAAATTGAGACGATGCTAATAACGCGTTCGGTAGGTACCTAGGTACCTAAATTTGGTAAGTTTCATTTATAATTAAGTATCTATGGGTATTATTATTATTATTATTATTATTATTATTTTATATAACCTAACTTTTAAATAGATAGGTGTAACGGCCAAAAGAAGTGGTAAAGTACCTATTTAAGACCACTTTTGGGAGTACACCATACACGAAATATCACGTACTTTAAAAGCAGTAATACTTCTAAAATAATTTCAAGTTTATCATCCACGTCCTATAGTGGACCTTAACATTACTTTGAGACTCAATAATATTTAAACACAAGAGTGATTTTACACTTTTAATAAAATATTAGTTTGTACAAAACAGTACATATTTCTACGTTAATATTAATACATAGTAGATTACACTTCAACAAGCAAGACTATCTGTTCACTAGAGACTTCTACAAGAGAGGTTCCAGGTACTTAGAAGTAGCTGTCGAGGAACTGTGTACTATTCCACTGAATTGAGGGATTATATACTTGTTCAGGGTATGAAAACGTACGTGTCGGATAGGTAAAGTGAGGTAGGGTGTTGTTATTATAGGGTTGTGCTGACTCGTCGAGTACTCGAGGGACAGGTACAACTAGGTCATAAATATACAGAAGGTATATCTGTATATATAAAATTAAATACGGGTAATTTGGTGGTTGTTTACAAAGAGTTATAGGATGATAATTGTTGATAAATATCTACGTTTTTGGTATTTGAAAATGAGTGAACGAATATGTTCGTCATTTCTAAAAATAGACGAAAATATACGTTACAATAGGTACGTTGAATTTGTCATCTAGCACAATTTTACCACTTCGTTTCCGTATTATTCGTGGACATAAGGTTTGCCCCCGAGACTCCTGCGCACTGCCGATGCGCCGGAGTTCTCCCACCTAATGGTGGACATTGGACATACTGGTATTGAGGCAACGGCTGTTGTGAGTTACCAGGCGTGTGACTTCAACCAACTTATTATATGGTCCCTTGAACCTTAAACCACACTATTGTTAAGTTTCTAGCCACTACAATAACACATAAATCTAAATATACCCAGGATAATGGAAATAAAACGGAACTTTTTAAAAAGCTTTCATTTTAACCAAGAATTCTTTGAGAAGTGTACTCAGATTTAAAAGATAGTGGAAATATTAAATTTTCAGTAGGTTTTCAAACCTACTATTTAAGATCGTGTGAATTAGCGAAAATTATTATGGTTAAGAGCAAGGTATAGTTTTTCCTTTCATGAAAAATCATGTTTTCTGACATAAAAATCAGATATTCATGTATATCTTTATAATATTATATGTATATCTTACCTACGTATGATTACATATTACAAGGCCTGAAGTGTCACACCACACAGCACTTTTGCTTGTGCTGGCCCTGGATTTCTTCTGGTAACACTGTAGAATCTGTTGTTTCGAAGAAGACATAGAACATTTTTTTTTCGTGTCCATGTGGGCAATGGCGCATGCGCATCAAATATGAGGGAATAACTGGCAAAATAATCACAAAGTTAACTGCATCCCCACATTTATACAGATTTTTAATATTTCATTTTACAACTGTATTTTTCTGATTGAATTTTTTTATTTTGTCTTTTGTAGATCCATCATTTACTGGACAACCCATTTATATGTTTTATTTAGTTTCATTAGGATATAATATATATATTTTTCTAATTTCTTGGAAAAAGTGAACTTTTTTTTTGAAAAGTTCTTCATGTATGTGTAAAAGAAAAAAAAAACATATTATCTTAGGCCAAATTTTAAGCTAAAAATAATTAAAAGGATTGTGAGAAATTACTAAGAAAAATTTTTTTTTAAATTACCTGAAAATTTTTATATCAGATATGTTCCAAGATCAAATCGTTTCTTTATTTACCATCTTCATATATATGAAATAATTCAATTTTCTGACAAAATTTCTTTTGGTAATTTTTTTTCAATAATAAAACTTTTTCACGCAATTTACCTCATCACTGTAGGGTTCCTAATATTTGCATGGATAAGCACTTCACAATGTTCAAAATATAAAGTCTCTAGCTATTCAAATAAGACTTGTCTTGGGTAGTCTGACACCTTGAATCTCACAAGATTAGGAATATCAATATACACATAATTATCAACAGCATAAGCTAGAAAATTTTCCAGGGGGGCAAAGCAAATTTTATCAAAGTAGCGACCAGATAGGCGGGTTAACAGGCAGTTTAATAAAACAAGGAATTTTCCGCATGGAGACTAGTTAAGATGCCAACTTCAATTGCAACAGGGTTTTACTCAGGATTTTCTTCTAGAGGCGGTTTTATACAGTGACAAACAAATTATTTTGTGAGTAGACGAGTGACAAAATAATTTTTTAGTGTTTTCTGGCTTCTGGAACATTCATGTATAGAGGCTTGTTTTTATTGTTTGTTTTTTTGGTAGGTGGGTGAGTTTCCAATGACTGTAGGGGATACATGAGACCTTAACCCATAATTCAAAAATTAATTTCCATTTGTAATTTTTCCACACCCAAAACTCAACCACCTGTTAATGAATACCCCAAACTTTCTAAATTGGGATCAAAAATGTTTTTATTTTTTTTACATTGTTCCAGTTCTAGTGAAACTAAGAAATCTATAATAAGACAAAAGGAATCCAAACGGCTATATTAAAGCCATTCCTCTCATCATTTCCTACAGATATCACATACATGAGTTGCCTCCTAGTTTCTGCCACTGGTAACAAGCGAACTTGAAACTACAGTCACACTCAATTTTTATGGCTATGCAAAAAGTAGTCATTGAAAATTTTCTAATGAAGTTAAGCAGGGCCGTAATTAGGTACGTGCAATCTGTGCATTCGTACAGGGTGGCGGAATGCAAGGAAGCCATACTAATTAAAAAAAAAAAAAAAATCTCTGCCACGCATCAACCTCAGTAAGTGTGTATTTTCCAAAAGTGTCAAATTTTGTAATGGCTGCCATTCAAAAACCAGCTGACCAATTTCGCTCAAATTCAAAACCAAACCAGTCCCTAATAGTCTCCAACTACCATAAAAATTTTGAGCCAAAATATTTTAATTTACGGGAATTATCGCTATGACAACGTGGTGGGTTTGCAAAACTTTGAGAACCCCTTCCTCCGAAACTAACGAATTAATTTCAAAAATTTTAACACGAAGGTGTAGCCCAGGAATGCTTCTAACACTACTCCAAGTTTCATTGTCATACGTCAAACAGCTGAGGGTTCACAGACTTCCAAAAAGTTCCAAAATGAGCAAAAAGTGGAAATATATATATTGCGTACAGAAGAATTTGAGTGACCTATATATATGTGATCTACGACTCAGGATCGGCGCTTTTGCACAGGTCCCACCCCCAGGTCCCGTCATTGCACTGAATGCAATAGTTGTATTTTCCTTTGGAACATACACTAAAAAAAACTTAAAATAATACATTGTCGTCTGATACATTGTCTGGACAACAACAAAGAATATCATTCTGATTTAGGTAATGGGAGGGCGTCAAAAAGTTTGTTCACACAGGGTGGCAAAAAAGCTAGGTATGACTCTGAGTTGACTTAAAAAAATTTATAATAAGTCTTTAATAATCAATATTGTAATAAAAATCATGATGGTTCATTGGGTCTATTCTCATTGACAAAATTATCAATGCGCTCGAAAATGCAAAAAATGCTTTAAAAAAATGGAAAACGACCTAACTTTGAGGAGTCATAAATTAATAGGTACTCGTGCGAATATTTATTACATATAAAGGGTGCGCAGATGAAAAGTGTGTATATGCAACAGTTCAATAATAGAGTACGCTGTTTTGCAATAAAAAGTTCAAAATTTAAAAAAAAAAAAGAGTGATAATTCCATAGGTAATAAATGGCCATCATTTGTCTGTTTTCTTTTACAAATTTAATTTGTAATTCGAATTATCTCGTTCTCATCAAATAAATACAATTATTCTCAGAGAAATCACTATTATAATTTGGAAAACATTTTAGTTGAACATTGGTCAAAATTACAAAATTAGGATAAGTAAGTAACTTAGTTATATTTCATTCGAATCATAACCGTTCAAAAACTATAAACAAACTTATAAGCATCTCGAAATTTTCGAAGAACAAATCTAAGTCAACCAATGAGTAAAAACAAAGGAGGGTTTGCATAAGAAATTGCTGAACGTATGCTTTAGTTCAAAGAAAAAATAGTTGTTGTTTTAAATGTGACATTTATGGAATATGGATGGTGATATAAAATAATTACGGGGCAATAAACACGAGATTTTAGTATTTCTTAGGGAGCATTAAGCAACTGTTTCCAATTCCTTCCACCTAGATTATTGCGTTGGAAAAAAAGCAGAACACTTGTCACGAATAGGGTTATTACCTCAATTTTATTTTCGGTTCTATTTTTACAAGCAAAATTTTAGTTTTCTCAATTTTTGCGTGCATCACCTTTCCATTTGTGACCAGTTTCCCTTTTTCATAGCAACTATATAGGTACCAAATGAAATACGAGAACCAATGTGTAGCCAACTTAATAAAATATCATTTAGTAGCAACTAAAATAGGAAAACCTTCGCAAATTAGATTAAAGCACAAAAGAATTAGAGCAATTCCTACACATTTTTCCTGTTCAAACAGGATATGAAAATTGAGGTAGGTAATTTTATATTTTAAGTATGTGAAATTATCGGGAAATTTAGACAGACAGAATGGAAAAAGTATGAACCTACAAAGACTTTTCCAAAGAACTCATTTTCCTACACATTTTCAATTTATAATATTTGGATGCTCACTTGCGGCTGTTTTCAAGACACCTATTTTAGAAGATATTATAATAAAATTTGAACGTGATTTTGATTTTTTCCACCTTCAATTCCAATTCTGTCCCTCACTTTTACTATTTCTGGCTACTTATGTTTGCCAAAAGTGTACGGTTTATTTTGATACAATGAAATGTTAAATTGAACGTTAATTTTCATTTCAGCCACCCAAATATACCGAGTGACCCAAAAGTCGTGCAACCCAAATATTCAACTGTAAAAATAAAATAAAAAAGAGATAGAGGGCTGAAATTTTGCACTCTTGTAGGAGTGGGTTACTCGATTATTCATGCAAAATTTCAGCTATTTATCTATAGTAGTCTAATTTTGAGTAATTTTTAATTTTTAATTTCAATTTTTGTGTTTGTGGCAAAACAAACTTCAAAAAATTTTAAGTGGCCAGTTTTCCAAAAATTCTGAAACTCGCCACAATAATGGAGGATGATTACCAGATTAAGCAGGTAAAGTTTCACTTACTTATCTCAATTTTTTTTTTTTAAGAATTTTCCTAGCGATCTGTACGCTTAAAAAATAAATAAAAAAATTTTAAATTGCAAAAATTTTCAAAAAATTTTGAAACATAGGACTATGATAAGGAAATGGTTACTCAATTATGTTATTATGCAGCTTTAAGTACGCACCGAATAAAAAATCGCGTAACTGCTCATTGCTGGTGTTACTGAAAAAAAAACATTAATGTATGAAAAGTTGCATACCCAAACAAATTTAAGGAAACTGTTATGACAAAATTCTGTTGTAAAGTGAAGTACTGCACCAATGTGTAAGTCAATGGAGAGAATGAAATAAAATTTTTGAAATTTAAAAATTTTTTTTATTTGTTTTGAAAGCATGGTATAGACTATAGAAAAAGTTCTTAAAAAAACAAGGATGAATTTACTGAAGTGAAACTTCACCCGTTTAATCAGGTAATCACTCTTTATTATTGTACCAAGTTTCAGAATTTTTTGAGAACTTTTACCATTAAAAATGTTTCAAAATTTTTTTCAAACATGGAAAAATTATAATTAAAAATCAAAAATTTCTCAATGTTAGATGATTACAGATACAGAGCTGAAATATTGTATGAATAATTGAGTAACCGACTTCTGCAAGTGTACCAAGATTCAGCCTTGTATCTCTTTTTTCAAAATTTTTACATTTGAAGGTTTGGGTTGCGTGACTTTTGGGTCATCCGGTATATACGTATGTACATACGCCCTGGTAGGGTATGCAACTATTCTTACATGATTGTACTTAGAATGGGCTACCACTACCTGTATTTCAATCGTCTTTACCACAAACAACCTGCATTGATGATGAATAGATAACTTGATGAAACCGGTTGGTGCAAAATTCATCGAAGTACTCAGCTGTAGTATAATTATCGCAAAAAATGCTATTCTAAGAACGCGATTTTGCCAAAAGAACAGCTGAAGCCACGAATCTAAATAAAAATTCGATTTCTAAAGTAGACCACAGAATTTGAAGAAATTCATCGCCAGCAAAATTTTACAATTGATCTGTTCCATTGAAGCACTTTTCGCTCTTCTGGTCTAAATCATAATTTATGAATTCAATTAGCGGAGTTCAATCTATTCAGTTAGGATTATTCGCCTCGGAGCTTGGCAAAGAAGGTTCTTCGAAAACATAATATTATAAACCGTAATAGTAATTATATAGGTACTAATCGTAATTTATTTTACAATAAAAAATAATAACTATTCCGTAAATAGAAATTCGTTTCCATAACCAGAATAAAAGTAACTTCAGGCTAAACACATGTGCGTGATTTTGATTTCCCAAGAAAATTCTAACGATTTTTGTGAAAAAATAAACGAAATCCATTCGTTGGCAAGTATCACGGCGAAGATAAAAATCGTTCTTACAAAATACACACCAGTCTAATTTCGCATATCAACTTCCTAATTAATTACCACCGAGAAATTACTTCTAAAGCAGCAAGGACTAAATAATTTGCACTTCGTCAGCTGTTTTTGTAAAATTCATTTTTTACTAAGTATGATTTTTTCTCATTTTCCAAGTTTCTCGCAGGTTGGTTTAAATTTGCAAAGAATCCCTAAGACTTCATAATTACATCGTTCATAAAAACGTACCTACTAATTCATAAACATGTTTGGCCTTCTTCTATCACAAATACGCACGTATGAGGTCGTACATCGAGAATCAACTTGGTAAATATAAATTAATTATTCGAAATAAGAAAAAAAAAATTGTGGCTTAATATTTACCAAAGTCTGATACAGCTTGTTTTTCTCAGAAAGAATTTAAGCAAAGTGAATGACACAAATTTTATTTCCATTCCAGTGCCCAAATATGGCGGACATTTTTTAACCAATTTTCTTGTAAAAAGTGTATTAAATTGACCTCACAAAAGGGTTTATGAGTGGGGATAATGAAAATTTTCCAATTAGCAAGAAAAGAAAACGCAATTAGCACAATTTTCCCATTTTGACCTTTTTTTTTTTTTATGCAAGTATATTATGTATGTACTTAATACATATTATATGTACCGATGTAACGCCAAAATTTTGTGCTGACAGTTTTGATTTTTAAAAGATAAGTTTTTATTTATTTTTTATGGCTTTAGCTTCATGCGAAATAAACATTATTTTGTTGCGGAAGGTTGGCTACAGTATTGGTATATTTTAAAATCGCAGTAGTGAGTAGAATAAAAGCTTATAAAAAAGGAATAAAGCTTGAAATTTTGACGAAAGATAATCTGCATCTTATATAGGAGCAGATAGGAAAGGAGTTTGGTGCCTATTGGTTAAGAAGTTTTGGAGAAAACTGAAAAACAAAACCAGTGCAAGGAAGTTTCACTTAAAAAATTTTAGAAAAGTGGTTTTTCCCACATTTTGAGTAAACAACTGAAGGGATCAGGCTGAAATTTTTATAGTTGCAGGTCTCATAGAAGTTTGGTGCCTATTTCAGCAGTTTCCAAAAAAACTAGGAGCAGAAAAATTTGCTGAAAAAAATTTTTTTCACCGTTTTCAGAAAACTAAGAAAAAGATAGGACTGAAATTTTCAATAAATGTAGTCCTTATACAACTGGACAAGTCTGATAGGAGTTATGTGCCCACTTATTTAGTAGTTTCCGAGGAAACTGGAATAAAAAATTCCTGAAAAAGTGGTTTTTCCAAAATTTTGAGAAATACTATAAAAGGTGCTGGGATGAAATTTTTTTGTATAGTCTCAAATTTGATAGAAGATTCGTACTCGTTTATGCAAAATTCAGATTACAAAACCAGAAATGTTTCGAAGAAGATCGAACAACAAATTCTGTTTACAATAAAAACGTATTTCATGATTTTTTCATTTTATTTCACTACCCAGGCAGTCTTCGTAGAAAATATTCAGAGATTAATTCCAAGAGTGACAGTAGGTATTAAAGAGCTCTTGGTAACGTACACTTCGATCTTATCAATCATTATGCTTAGTATGTAAACTAGTATACACGTACTTCAACTTTAAAACGCTCAAAAAATTATACGATTGTACTGAGACCATGTTCACTTTTTAAAATTAAAACCGATGAAAAAATGATTACCTTTATTCGAAAAAGAAAACATACTTTTACCTTATTTTTCGTCGGTATTTGAGCATCATGAAAAATTTTCCTTTCAAATAATGATTTGAACAAAAAAGTAAAATAAAATAAGATATAACTAATCTACGAATTAAGAATAGAAGTGATGGGTAGGCGGAAGATTCATTTTCTTTTCAGATGAAGCCAACTTGTTTTTAAGCAAACAACCTTAAATTACGTCGTTTCAGTTAGGTATCAGTAGTTTCATACCCGATGCCCGTATTACCAATCTTTCCACAGGAATTCACATTCTCAGCAACAATAGTAATTCCAATTTATCGTTCAGCGTATCATAGGAGCCGAAGGTAAAAATCAATAAAAACAATGACAAATGCATAAATCAGACGATTCAGTGCAATAATACAACTGAAAAAATAATTCCATTAAATAAAAATTTTCGTGATAAATACTTAAAATTAATTTTTCGACCTTCTCCAAATTAGAAAAAGTATTAATCATTGAAACAAAAAAGGACAATATCTTATACAACTCGGTGAATTAAGAAGTTGCTACAATACGATGGTGATAAGACGTTTACGTTGAGCAGACAATTCATTAAAATACGTTCAGAGAAGTGTAACCGAGCAATATCGCGAGCACTTTGTAGTAAATTACAATACTTTTCGAGTTGAAAGGCAAAGCTCTAGCAAGAAACCAATAAAACATATATGTAGATCAAAAATAATGAAAGAACTTTTAGATAGGGGTGCCACGAATTATTCTACTCGGGTAATTCACTGGGAGAAACAAAACCAAAAACACAAAGGATTTTACCACTAATTATTCTGAAAAATATTGAAGTTATAAAAATAAAAAACGTTTTTCTGGGTCACGTCTCAATCACAAGAGCTTTATATTTCCAACATATTTTCAACTAAAACACTCTTACAAACATAGTAAATACCTAAGGAAACATTTAATGAAAAATATTTCAGCCGAATTAAAACAATGCTTGAAACTTTCAAGTTTGATACGAAAATCGAAGATTCCGGTTAGATATAAGTCTGTTTTAGAAAAGAAAAAAAATCTCTGACGCAGCAGCAGCTCCGTTATAAAAAGTAGGTTTTCGAAAAACGTAAAATTTGTTAGTCACTAAAAATTTATTGATAGATCATAATATTTGTTCCGAATTACGTTCCTATTGGTCCAAAATTAGGCATTTTATAGGCGAAATAAAAACGAAAATAGTGTTACTGAAGTACCGTGCGACCGATCCGCACCAAAATTTATATCAAGTTATAATATATCATAATGAATATTTGTTCCAAATTTGGTAGCAATTAAGAATTTTATAGTCAAAACAAAAACGAAAATAGCCATACCGGAAGTACCGTACGGCCGATCCACACCAAAATTTATAGCAAGTTATAATGTATTACAGTGAATACTTGTTCCAAATTTGGTAGCAATTAATAGGAAATTAAAAATTTTATAGCCAAAACAAAAACGAAAATAGCTATACCAGAAGTATCTTCCGGCCGATCCGTAACAAAATCAATAGGTCAGGTTCTTTGCTTCGTACTAAAGTTCGTTCCAAATTTTGTGACTATCGGATAAAAATTTCGACCTGTACCTGTCGTGTATATCCCACTAAAACCTTTTCAAGATTTTCATAATATTGTTTGGTTAGACTACTCATTTATGTAACAAGAAATTGGCTTTTATATATATATATGAATTTGAGTTATTAGTTCCAAAATTTTCCTTCAGTTATGAAACGAAAAACGTACCTACCCTCACTATCAGATCTTTCCATGACACCACGATGAATAAGTAGATTGTCAATAGAAAACCTAATTAAAAGGCTTTAAACTTTGTTTTTCATCGAGAAAAAACTACAGTAAGATTGAATTAATTGTTAAAGACCGAGTCGAAATTAACTTCTTTTTACGCGGTCGCAAGTGTTATAGTTAGATCTAGAACATTTTTCAACCTACTGTGATTCCTGAAGGTTACACGACTTCAAAAAAATTTCGCTATACTTATTTCAATCATAATTGTTTGAAGTTACGTTTATTATCGATTACAATCGAGATAACTACGTTAAGATTATACTCCCAACAGATTTAAATGAGTTTCCTTCACGGTTTACGCTAGCCAACACTCGAAAATCAATGCAAAATTCTTTCCGTTAGATATGAATGAATAATGCGATAAATGGTAAACTGAGCCGATACGTTCCTTCAAACTGCCAATGGCAGGTGTGTGTATTAGTTGAACTTACATAATAAACCAATTAGATTACATCCGAAAAAATGCATTCAAGTTGTTTTGAAAAGATTATTTATACTCTATTTGATGGAACTGTGGTCCAATTGACGACGTTACCTCGAAATTTCTTTGACAGGGTAAGAGCTAACGAACGAGTATGAAAGACGCTCCGAACATTTACACATTAAACGCGATTTCCCTGGTTGAGCACCATGGGAACTGCCCCCATGGCCCTGCCCAGGCCCCCTTTTCACCCCGTAGGGCTCGGCGGGGAGTTAGTTCCGATTTAAATGCACAAAATAATGTGACGCTACAAATTGACCAATCTTATTTTGGAAAAAAAAGCTTTAATGCAAACCAAAATCAGTGTTGTCTTTCGATATATCGAAGTAAATTAATAGGTGATCCGTATTACTGGTAATTGTTGGATACATAGAAAAAGATTAATGATAATCACGAAAAAACTCGAGAATAAAACAGATAAAATCAACAGAGCTCAAAAACACTCTTGATACGAAAGGAACAAGCTCATTTCTGATATTGAACACGCAACATAGATACAAAGAAAAAAATTATTATTTTAAAAACGTAGGCAAATACGTACGATGAGAGGGAACTAATTTTACCGTTAAACAAATTACTTCAATATAATAATATTAGAAAATACTCGACAAACATTTCATTGGCTGAGAATCCATTTTTTCAATTTCAGCGCTAAGCAACCCACAAGAATAATATTGTAATTTCATTTTCCATATTAAGAATAAAAAAAATAAATAAAATAAATAAAAGTTGACAAATTTGAAGAATTTAAAAAAAGAATGCGGCCAACATATAAGATAATATCAACATGCAGATCACCGATACATTAATGAATTCACTACGTTACTTACAGCCCAATACATAATCAAATTTAAGACAGATATTCTAAAGCATCATCCGGGCAAGAATAGAAGACATATCACTTCCCACGTAGTTTATTACAGCCGCGGCCTTCCGAAGACGTTACATCAACAATTGAAGAATCTCGAATAGCGCAACACAGAAGAACAGATTTGACTAGATTCATACTCACGGACGTTAATTTGAAAACATGGATCTGACTGTCTTGGGAGTTAATTGTGACCCAGATAATACGTAGTAACTGTAATCACTTACGAAATTTCCCAAGTGTAATCCCCCCACTAAAAATATAAGGAAAATTTATTTAAAAAAAAAATGTACTCACGGACCAGACTCAATTCTCAGGAAAAAAGCAATCGTAATCAAAGCGACAAAATAATGTTTAGTACTAAGGATATCGTAGCTAGACACCAAAAATACGACCTGAATCTGGAAGCCATGGCCCATAGAGAGTGATACGCGGAACGCACGTATAACCTAATAATAGTTCAAGATTGCAAGTTGACAAAGGACACATAAGGCTACAAACAAAGAGAAAAAACAAAAATCCTAAAAAGAATATTAATTTGTTTCAAAAATAATTTTTTTTTGTTTTTATTAAAAACATATCAATTATCAACGTAAACATGTAACAAAAAATACTTTATCCATTCATTAGGGAAGTTGATACGAGAAGACCCAAAACTGTTTACTTCTTGGGTGATGAGGTTACGAATAAAAAGTGTCGTTAGAGAAAGATGCAACGATGAATGGTTCTTTGACGCAAAAATTTTACTTGACGAAATGAGAAAATATCACTACATAAAAAAAAAAGTCAATAGTATAGTATACATTTAGATAAACTTGGAGTTAATCAATACTTTACAAGCAAATTTAGTTTTTTTCCAGATTAAAAAACTGATACTTGAAATTATGGATTATTCCGCCGGCCATAAACAAGAAGTAGCCCAAGGCGCACTGTGGATAATGACAGATGAATACAGTCCAGGTATATTTCTTCATCAAATCAGACGAGACAAAGTAGTACAACGAGCAAAAATTATGAAATAGTGATGTTTCAAATTACTTTAGCTGTGTTGAACAATTAACTGAGCTAATACTGGGTCAAAAAATTCTATCAATGTTCTGCCTATCAACACACTCACAGAAAAACAAAAGTTAAGGAGTAAATAAGAGAAAAAAAAGTTTGTTCTATTACCACACAATGATGTGATCAACTTGAAACGTTTGAGTATTGGAAACAAGTCTGATAAATTTCAAATACGTTTACTACCACGTTCATGATACACAATAAGGCTGAATATCGGGTCAACTAGTAAAAACTAAACGTCAGGCTGAAAAAAAGAAAGAAAAAACCAAAGCCAGAGAGCCATACACACCAACATTAGCTAAAAAAAAAAAAAAAAAAAAAAAAAAAGTAAAGAAATGATACTTTAACCCAATAATTTCCATAGGTCAATACCCATAATGAAGAATTAGTGATAATTTCAGGTTTTAAAAAGCACTGCACACTGAGCTCCACGACTAGGTGATGTTATACCAGGACCCTGACGAGTTAAGAAATTCAAATCGCAAAAAAAACGTTACAGCATATAAAAGAGCTTACAAACTGAAAAAAATAAATACATCTGAATCTATTTCACCAGAAAAGTGAATGGACTAAAGCATATAATAACTAAAATAAATGAAAACAAAAAACTTGTCAGCAGTAGACATTCGTTTGGAAAAACAATGGTGGAATAGGCAACACAGCATGTAGTATTTCATGGTCTCATATGTACTTATTTAGGGCAATGAAGGAGAATTTCTCAAATATTTAGCCAACAGATTTCAACGGCAAATAAAATTGAAAGTGCAGGCTTAGAATAACTGAAAAAGGAGAAATAAAAAAAAAATTAGACAGTTTAGAATACATTGAATACGTCAAATACAAATAAAAAATGTGAATGCAATCAAAAACTGAAAAAAGTAATACTTGAGCTCATCAAATAATCTAAAAAAGCTACTTCAAACTTGATTTCAGTTGTGTAAAAAGATCAAAGTGGAGAGTTAGCCGGTGATAATCACACATTTAAAATTGCCGCAGATTCGTAATTCCACAGTTTACTGACAACACACTAAAATTAAATTTGCTACTTTCATTTTCAATCGTTCAATAAAGGTCTGCAAACATTAACGGAGTTAATTGTAAAATTGAAATAAAAATAAGCAGCTTAATATGAAGCACAATTAAAATTTCAAAGAAAAAACTGATACTTCAACCAAAATTAAATAAATTTGAAAAACTTTTAAATCTTTAGACAGCAATTGTATTCCTGAACTGGGACAATTAAAAAGCTGAACTTTCAATCATTTGTAGCACTCAAATTGTGAAAAATTAATTGAGGTTGTAGCTCGCTCCATCTACACAAAATCTAGCAGTTGCTGATTCATTTAAACGTTTGTAGGATAAAAAACGCATCGTAACTTGAAAGGGTAAGATTCCCAAAACTGTAAAACAAAATAATAGAAATTGATCGAGAAGTTAATAGTTAATTGAAGACACTCGTGTAATAACTAAAAATTTGGAGAAAAAAAGTCCCTTTAAAAATTTTAGATGAAAGTAAAAAAAATAGAGATACTCTTCTGTATGGACAAACAAAAACCTGCTGATACACGCTTCCGAGATTTGATTCATCTGCTGTGAGGAATTCTCCATTGGTTTAAATGCAATATTGATTGGCAGCGATGAACTGAGCTTTCACTTTTTGAGACGAATTAAGAAGTCGGATACAAGTCGTAGAATCATTCTCATGATCGAGTACTGTTATCGTAGCATTAAAATGATGGTTTCATAAAGGCACTCATCTTATACCATAAAAAATGGTTTCGTAATTCTCGGCTAGTGTACTCAACACATGATTAATTTACATACATGAAGAAGTTTCTTGCTGAAAATGTAAAAAATTATATCGGCTAAAAATTCATGGATCAATTTCATCAATAGAATGATTGTACGTTGTAAATGATACTTCAACCCTTGCTAAAGTTGTCTCCCTTGTTAATCTTAATCGGATTCAATTCAGAATGTAGCAGGTCATTCACGTACAAATAATTCAAAACTCACTGTAACTGTAGATCAGAATTTACCGAAACAAAATTTTCTTCACATAGAAATAAAGAGCTGAATGGTACTCTGTAAACAGAACACTTACAACACAAAGAAAATGCATTAGCATCGTCACCTGAATACTGAATCGCTGCTAAAATGAGCTAGTTATCGTAAGATATCCAAATAGACACAATAGGTAATAAAATTCCATTTTAAATGTTCAGATCGGGTATGGTCTTCTCCAGATAAACGAAAATTCATTGATGAAAAATACGGATTCGGTTTGCCTACAACAAATCGTTATAACACTCCAACACTTTTCCATAGGGCGTAGATTACGTTCCGTTCAGTTTAACGAGCATTCCAGAACACCCAAAGAATACGGAGAAATTCGGTCTTCCTGGACCAGCTAATCTGCGCTCTAAATTCAAAATTCGCTTCAAAAAATGCAGCTCGGTTACTGTGTGTTCTTCGGTTTGACAAGCTATCTTGATTCTGATACTTCACGAGCCATCCTCATTCGGACTAACCGAATTAGCTTTCTTGCATCAGTAAACAGAGCAAGCCTTCTTGCTTCAAACAAAATTATGCTAACTATCCCCTTTAACAACTATCTGCACTACAAATCTCGATGCTAAGTTGAACATAACATGGAACAAGGAATTGAGATTATTTAACAAAAGACTGTTTACAGACAGATATCTTACCACATACCCATCAAATTCGTCAGCAGATAGCGCATTTTTTCTCAAACTTATACAAATACTTAACAGAGGTTCACGTGAACACGAAGTTGGTCATCAAATTTCTCCATGATCTGGTTATCTGGTAAATCCCTTACATATAGAACCTAATCATTTGAAATAAGAGAGAAATGCAAACTAAGGAAAAGTTAAGTCAGAAACCAGATAAAATTAATGATCTTGGTTGAAAACAATTGAGCAGCTGATGTATATACGCAAATCATGAATCATACTGCGGAATGCTCTGAAGATTTTTCGAACAGCAACTTTATTTAACTGGCGGCTAAAATACACATGAAGGGAGGTAACCAAACAGAAGTTAATAATAACTTTGTTCTTAAAAGAGGAATTATATTAAACGATGATTTTAAACGCAACATAAAAACTTAACAATTTCACTGTCATTATGGGTTAGTTAAATAGTGGGATATTTCAAAGTCAATTCTTTGTACAAATTAAGGTATTTCAATTCAATAGACCAATATGTTAAAAACAAGGAATTCCAAATGCAAGGGCAAGAATTTAGACTTAATATGTTATGATTGAGGATTGAGCTACCATAAATGAATAGAATATCGAGCGTAACGCTTGATAAAATAAAAATTTTGTACATCTGCAACTTACTCAGAAATTAAACAATTTCGTTACAAAAATATGTACATAAAAAATAAAATAAATCAAAAGCACTTAATTGGCATTAAAGTAATTTTATCAATTCTTTTTTTTTCTCTTCACTTTTAATCATTTTTAAATAATTAAGAAGAATAATTATCACACAACAGATGGACGAATCATAAAAAGCTAATTACACTTGCTACAATTACTCACTCGCTATATTCATAGAAATCAAATAGTCAGACGTATTGAATCGATGTAGGTTATAAACAATATGTAACAATGATGGGCTGGTAGAAACATTTCGCTTCACTCCACCAAGCTTCTGAAGTTTTAATTTGAAAAACTGTGCATTCAAAAACAACGGGGTGGCGGTAAGAGAACAAAATATTAAGCGCTCCAAGTTAAGAATAGTTCTTCAATTTACAGACTGAAATGATAAAATAATTAAATATTCCCCAAAGTAGTTACTACACATATTTATTTTTTTAATTATCAAAATGGTTTATTTTTTTTTTTAGTTGTTGCTGAAATGTTTTTTTTATTGATTTTTTTTATAATTTTATACTTTTTTTATTTTATATATGCTGATTTATTTATTGTTATTTATTTCAATGAACATAATTTGTTAAGAATAGTGGTACACTGCAAGTCCTCTTCCTGGACATATTTCCAAAGGCAAGATCTGCATAATACCCAAAAATGCACTTCCTTACGCACGATTATCCTAGTGTATAATAGAATACAAGCTCCAAGTAATTAACAATATATGGAGAAAAATATTTACAAATAGTAAGTAAAAAAGGTTTGTTTGTCTCTATTCAACAGCAATAAAATTGTTGTTACTAGTGATAGTCAACAATCAAAGAATAGAAAATTTGTATGTACTTCACAGAATACCAATAAAATCATCTAATTTGAACATTCACAAGCTGTCAATCTATTTCAATGATAAAATTAAACTCAACTAGAATAATTTGAAATATATGTTAATTTCCCATCTTCAATCCAAATTCAGTCAAAAGGTGAGAAAATTAATGAAAGCTAAATTCATGCGAAAAAAAACCACGCCAATTTAACACTAATACTTTCAAGTTGGAACACAAAGCAATGGTACAATCATTATTTACCTACAGAAAGTAACAAAATAATTCAAAGACACAAACAAGAAACAAAAATTAAGAAACACATAATTTCATAAAGTGAGGATTAATTTTATTCATTTAACTTGTGAAAAGTAGTAGCAAATTTCAAACTTGGATTAGGATCCATTCAACTGTCCAAATGTGAAATGAATTTCACCGATTCCGACTTGTTGTAAGGTTGATCTCAAAATTCAGGAAAGTTCACTTGCAGTGCGTTGTGTTTGCAATTTCACATCATTACAAAATAAAATATAAGAAAAAAAAATTGAAATAACAAATACTTAGGAGCAATGTTGTGCAAGTATTTTCCGACCAACATTAATTCACCATCATTACATCAATTATATGATCTATGAATGTTGTAGGCTCAGACAATAATTATAAAAGCAAGAAATTACTGGAAACTGCTACAAACAAATTAGGAGTCATACTTCCAGCGTTGCAGGAAAAGCTAGGAGGTACCCATTACAATCAAGAATAATGACAACCATGAGAAACACTAATTTTAAAAAGAATTCCCGAGGAAACATTTTTCATATAAAATTATGTACAAAGAAAATTGGATGAAATAAAACAAATTGTACCATTGAAATAAAAAAATTGTACATGAAACAAATTAATATTCAAAGAAAGAAAAATACCAGCAACACTGAACATCAGGATCATTAATATGAAAATTAAAAAGACCGGGAGATACATCATAAAATGACAACACTGACAACTTACAGACAAATCATGAACACCAAGCAAACACCATAATTAGAACATGGAGCTATACTATTGGGGAAAATGAATTATAAACTAAAGTATTATAGACTGCAACGTAGATTTAAAATATTTACTATATTGAAAAATAAAGAGACTAACATGGCATTCTATTCAAGAAAGTTAAAAACTTGAATGATTAAGAAAAGTGAAAGAAAAACTACAACGTAAAATGAAAAAGAAATTATTTTCAAAAAATAGAAAGTTTTAAAACACTAATATCTATAACTTACAATTAAAAAAAAAATTAAAAACCTACGGGCGATACTTCAAGAGAAAATTTCAAAGAATAAATTTAAATATAAAAAAAAAAAAAAAATTTGAATACAAAGCTGAATTTTTTCTAATATGAAAATATATTCTAGTAATAGATGAAGAGGAAGAAAGAATACCAAATTTGAATAGAACTCAGTTAATTAGGTATATTAAACATAGAAAATATTAGTCAAAGTTCATTTTACAAAAAACATTCAGGAAAAAAATAGAAAAACTAAAGGATTTCTATATTACTGAACCAAACAATTAATTTATAACAAAAATGAAAAACTAAAACTTTCATTTTTCATATGAAGGCGAATATAGCTTAAAAATTCACCCTTGAAATAGTTACAGCAGTACACACCAAAAAAGAAATAAAATAAACAAAAACTTTTTTTCTTTATAAATGTTTGTATGTTATTGTTCTAGTCTCACTTCCTTATTCTCCTATTTAATTTGGTATGTCTAATGAAAAGCCAAATATTCCTTAAAGAGAACTACGAAGAAAAATTTGAAGACTTTTATATACTTACCATGTTTTCATCTCATTTGTTTGTTCACACAGTTATGTGTGGCCCCAAAAATACCATAGTTGTTTTTCAATTCATAATCCCCCATTTTTTTCGTTCATTATGTAAATCTCAATTATCAATTAGCAAATTATTTGGTGATTCCACCTTCCAGGACTTGATACGGAACTTGATAAATATGCGAAGCATATATGTACAAAATTGATATATGATGAATACTGTCACTGTAAGTTGAAGTTATAGCGCTAGTATAGCAGATATACTCATGAATTCATCACTCAATGAAAAAGCACCATTTTTCATGCTCATTCAACAGGGGAGGGGAATGTCAGCCAACTTAAATGTACATCTTTAAGACAAAACATTTTCAGTTTATACTACTTTTTTTTGGAAAAAATCAGTATTTATTGAAATAAACGCGAAGAACCATTATAGGGGTCACATTTGCCTCCATATTGATGGACATTTGTGGAGAGGAAATGTGATTTTTGGTATGTTTTTTCGGAGTTTACACGCACAAACCAACTAATTAGTGAAGAAATTAGAACTATTTTTATTTGTTTAAATATATCTTTTACTTCTCATTTGACAGTACTGTAATTAATACGTCAGATTTTATTGAAATACTTCTAAATTACAACCAATTTGGATAATTATAGAAGATATTCCTGGAGAAATTTCAATTGTTTTCTTTCCACACCATTATTATTGATTTTTTAATTTTTCCTCAAGTTTGACTTTTTGATGAGAATTTTTTTTCATTACACTTGCATTAGCAGTTTTAGTTCAAAACACACTTATTTTTAAAGATGACTCGAAAACTATATAATCAATTCTTGAAAGAACAGAGATCAACCTTTATAATCAAGAAACACAAAGTTCATCAAAATGGGTTCTCAGGGTAAAAAGTTCATAGAAGTTGGTGCACGTGTTCAAGTTGTAACACCCATAAAGAAATACATACAGGCTGAATTGATAAATGTCACCTTTTCTTGAAGTCGATTAGGAAGTATTTTGGTGGTTCACGAGGAAAAAGTCATTAATCAGGCCCATTTTTCGGTTCTGTTCACTTACAAAATAAATTTCTGGAAGATGACATTAAATTACCTCAGTACTGTTAATGAAAATTTTCAGTTTTTTGGATTTGAGTAATGTTTGAAATCATATTTTTCTATTGCTACAGTCCTAATTCAATATATCCTCTTAATTCAGTATATCATACATCAACACCAATATTTACGAATGTCACTTCAAACTTCCTTTACTTAAACCTCACTTTAAAATAATTTCTCACAAAATTTTGTATTTAAGAATGTGGTAACATTATATTCACTTATCAGCTGGTTTTTAATGTAAAAATACAATTTCAACACATTGTTCATTGCAAAATTGTATAGAGTAGGTAGTTTTAAAGTTACATTCAAGTAAAGTAAGGTTAAAGTGACATTCATTAATATGGGTGTAAGAGAATCCATTCAAGAAAGGCCTGTATCTTCTACATACCTGAGCCTTCCTTGAGATTAGTGTCAAGAACATAATTGAACCATAATCTGAAAGAAATTGAATTGCTTTTAAAAGTAGAACCAAATTTTTTGTTGATAGACCAGAAAAATCTGGAGTGGGTAGAGAAAAAAATTTAGAACTGATTCAATTTCAACTAGATACGGGTTAGTTAAAAATTACAATTTTGAAAAAATTTACTTACGATCATGGAAGTCATTTCTCACAGTTCAAATTAAATTTCATATGCTGATAACTTGGTTTTTGTGAACTTCCACTGAAATAAGATCAAAAGATTTATGAGGCTTGAGTGAGAATGGAAGAGATCAAATTGGTGTCTAGGAAGGCTGATCTATCAATAATAATAACAAGTGTAAACAATCATCAAATAATAATAAGTGTAAGTTCTATCAATTTCATTCATCCTTGTATAGGTAACTGATCCGACTTATACTCTTAATTCCATCGACTAGAACTTTCTTCAGTACATGCAAATTGCATTAACAGCAAATCTGTCATTACTGACTTATATTCTTACTTAAGAGGCACCATAGATACATGAATTATGCTTTCCAAAGGAAGTATTATTCTGTAGTAGCCCCGACACTAACAAAAGTAAGGTAAGTTGTTTCAGATGCAAATGCAGTTGGGAACAAAAAATCATTGAAAAAATTATGCTATCTTCTTCCTGAATATTTTCAAACACTTGACATGCACAACTCGAAGATTAATCTCATAATATTGTGAAACGGTACTATTTGAAAAAACAGCTGTTGCATTGATAACATCGATTTATTTTGTACAATCCGTGACAGTGATGCCGCTTAACAAATACCCTCCAGAGCCCAACATATTAATTTCCGGATGCGTTCGATCCGGTAATACTTGATAGGATCGCAGCCAGTTTTCAACGAGTCTGATGTTGATCACTTCTGGACATTGCTTCAAGTCCTCATACAGTCGAATTAGCGGTGCCTGGAATTGGTGGTACACGACGAAAGATCTTGAAGGGCCAAGGAACTGTAACATTTCTTTAACAAAATCACACGGATTCTCTTTACACACAACTACTAATCCATCAGCTTTTTCTATCAATAGTTGGCGGACTTCTTCACTTTCTCTTTTCAGATAGCTAGATTTCTTGACTTCGACTGTTTCAACCTCCGCCTTCCTTTTCAGGTTAATTTTCTCATTTGCTAGGGTCATATTGCTTTCAATTTCATTCCTGTGAGAACTAGGATCTACCAATTCTGAGGACTCAACTCGGTGTGAAGAATTTGAAAGTAAGAATTCTACAAATTCATTCTGGTGGGAAGAATTTGAGAGTACAAACTCAGGCTCAGTAACACTTCTAGGTGTATTTGCGATACTATTAGCCTCTCGTAGGGAACAACTCATTTTACTGCTCGAATATTTTGCAAATGTTGATAAATTTATATTCAACACAGATTTTTGTTTTTCTTCGGGAAATTTCATGGCTGCTAATGCTTTTCGTTTGTTAAACGAATAGTTCGGTGTTATCACATTCAACAACTTTCCAGGGGAAATAACAAGATTCATCAGAGTGGCAATAATTAGTCCTTCACAGTTGTTTTCGTAGATAATATATTTTCCTTGGGACTGGAAATTAACAGCAGTTATAATCTGCGAGAGCGTATCCAAACGCAGGCCAAGTAGTTTACAAGAATTTGGATTTGATGTGTTGCACATCAATACTTCAGATAACAGTCGTATACTAGGTTTCAATACTTGTAAATAATCAGAATATTTTTTTGATTTTTTCCGAAGCCATTTCTCTTGAGCAAATTCTGTTTTGTGTGAAAAGGTCTTGCTGTTGTTAATCAATTGCTGAACGATATTCTGCGATGAAAGACCTTCGTTTCTCATACCAATGATTTCTTCTTTGCTCAAAGCTTGTGCATTGTTGTCATCTTGAATGTTTCGATTGTCGATACCAGATTCTATACAATTAATGGCAAGGCTCTGAACTTCATTTGGATCGCATAATTCCAATGAGTACGAGTGTTTGTGTATCATTTCTATCCGATAGAAAGTTGAAAACTGCTTCTCGAGGATGTTGCTCAGGTCTATATTAGAACCCAAAAACTGGACACGTGGCTTTTTACTTAATTGATGCAAAAGTATATGATTGCCACGTTTTAAAATAACGAAGTCTTTACTTTGGATGATATCAGTTTCACTAGACATCTCAAAAACTGAAATTTTAGAGTTTCTGAATTAGGGACACCTTAACATCTAAGAGGGTGTAAACTTTCAAACACTGCATAATTAAAAGACTTACCAGTTATGTCAACATCAACAAAGAAGTTCATGGCAAGGTATATCAAGACAATCCTAATCGTTAAAATCTGTAAAAATTTGATTACTAAAAATCAGCATTCACATAAAAAAGGAAAAAAAAAACACTTCACTGACTCATCAAAAAAAAATTCGGTGTTATCAGGGTAATGAAACTGAAAACTGAATTGTTGGAAACATAAAATATTTCATTTCAAACATTAAATTTAAAAGCACCACTATGTTAAGAAGTTTTTTTTTTTTTAAATTACAGGTTTAAAAGTTTAGGATGATTTTGATATTGCATTTAGAGGGGTACTTGGTACAACTTTTTGTTTACTTTGATATAACTAGCAAGTCTTATAATGCAGCCTCGAAGGTATACACCCTATACATACAGATATATATATATATATATATATTAATTATATATGTTAACGTCTTTACCATGAAATTGGTAACTACTATTGCAATAAAAGATGTGTCTCGGAAAATATGAACAATTGCATACAATATGAATATAATAATCAATAACGAGGGTCATAAGAATTGATGAAATGAAAAATCAAATTTGACATCAGTACCCCAAAAAACATACCCGATTATGTATCACACAATAAACTACAAGTCAAAATATGACACCTTCAGAAACCCCTGGGGGTTTAGGAATGAGCCAAATGAAAAGATGAATGCCAAATTTGAGATCATCTAAAAAATAAATAAGCTCAATGAGCTATCACACAATACATTATGTGAACTCAAAATTGGGCCCCTTCTGAGGCCCCTGGGGTTGAGGAGTAGGCCAAATGAAAGAGAAAGAAAGCCAAATTTGAAATCTAAGTCCCAAATACCAAACCTTGGTTACATCAGTCTCTGGTATTTAGCAAAAATAGGCGACTATCAGTAGCAATGTTATATAGTTAGCACAACAAAAAAAACATGAGAAAACCATGGACGCAGTCCAGTTATCATTATAAAGTCTAACTCTGTTCACAAAGGAAATTAAATTAAAGTATTTAAAAAGTAAGAAGACAAAATAATTGAATTCAAGAAATTAAAACAAAGAAAAAAAGTTTCTAGATTTTTCCAGGTTAAGAAGCATATTAAAAACTACTGCTTGAAAATCAACTAAAATGAGTGCACTAGATATTTCACAGATTAGTTTTCTACCTCAGTTTGTCACACTATATTGGAAGCCAAGCACAACATCACCATATCAATTGTGTTCAACGAACATACAAATTAATGGATCATATTCAATTTGTAACTGCCAAATAAACTGTAACATAAAACGAAATACTGCCCAATAACAAATTGTTTAAATGAAAATAATGCCAAAATTTAAAATGGAGTAAGAATATTAATATGATACGTCATACTACTTGAAGCATTACAATTATTTTGAAACAACTTGCTATACTTTCTTTCCAAAAATAGCACCAAACCAAAGGTCATATGAAAGATAAGGACATTGACCAACATCACTCCTCTACATTCACAACTGCTTCAGTGATGATTCCCATAGGATGATGGGTGAAACTCATTGAGCACCGAAGACCCCTCACATAGGATTTCATTCAAATGACTTACAACACTCAGGAACTGGGGATGCATTGTCCAGAGGGTGGACTGGTAGATGGTTGAAATTGGATGGTCATCACTCCAATAGATACCAACTGCTTGAGACGTACTGATTCCCAGTTGGAGTTTTTTGAAATTCACTTAGCATAAAGTAAAATGCCAAACTCCATTCCACAGGATTTCATTCAACTGACACATATGGAACTCAGGAACTGGGGTGCATTGTAAAAGGGAGAGACTGGTTAACAATTTGAACTTGATGGGTATCACTCCAACAGATACCGACTGCTTGAGATGTACAGACGCTTATTTGGTGTTGACTGAAACCCACGGAGCTTTTAAAAAAAACACTGAAGATGACCTGCATATGATTTCATTTAACTGACACATAGAACTCAGGAACTGGGCTACATTGTCAAGGGGGCAATCTGGTAGATGATTGGAATTCAGATGAGAATCTTTCCCACAGGTACTAACTGCTTCTGATAAACTGATTCCAACTTTGTGTTGGTTAAAACCCATCGAATATGGAAGATAACACTGAAGACCACTTGCTCAGGATTTCAATCAATGGACATATGAAGATTAGGAACTTGAAATGTGTTGTCAAAGAGCAGACTGGTAGATGCAACTGGAACTATGATGTAAATTGCTCCTACCAATACTAACAGCATCAAACATACTGACTCCTATCTGATCTTGGTTGCAATCCACTGAGCACTGAAGAAATCAACAAAAGCCATTCATGAGATTTCATTGATCTGGTAAATGGAACTCGGGAACAGAGACAGCTGTTGTAGTAGGAATTAACAGATGGATGAAAATCACTCTTACAGATACTAATTGCTTCAGATGTACTGATTTCCCACTTAGTGTTGGTACTGGAACTTGGATTTCAGAAATACCAATTCCCACTTGGTGCTGGTTGAAACTTATTGAACACTGAAGACAGTGCAATTTGAGAATTCATTAAACTGACAAATAGAACTCAGGAATTGGCGTGTGTTGTTAGGAAAGTGGACTGACACAACAAAATTGAACTTGACTGGTGTCACTTCTACTGCAACAGAAATTCAGACATACAAATTAACATTTACTATTGGTGGAAACCCACAGAATATGAAGAAAATTTCAAAGACCACTGACATTAGATTTCATTCAACTGACACACAGAACTTCGGAATTCTGGTTGCATTATCCAGGAGAGATGGTGAACTGACAGAGATTAAAACTTCGACTGGAATCAGGAAGTAACTGTATCAGCAACATGCATCTCAGATCCACCAAACTCAACATTTCTTCAAGATATCTCTTCCATATTAGCAGCTTAAGCAATGATGAAATACAGGTTCATAACAAAAATCAAATCATTGAAGTTTCTGTTTAAATCACCGTAAATAAAATAGGCTCAACAAAATTCATTTTCAGAGGCACTGACTAGTGGCAACATAGGCTTTGTTAAATCTCAAGAAAGCAATAAATTTATTGAAATGGCAATACTCGGGCAGATATTCACCAATTCCTAACTTTAACGTGGTTTACAATTGCTGATTTCAAAAAATGAATGGAACAATGATGAACTAGAAGTAGTCTGGGTAAACTTGAAAAACTGTAGGCTACACCACAAATCTGAAATATCATATGCTGAATACGGTAATATAACTGATTGGGCAAAAAGATTTCCCACCATCAAACTGCTGGAATTTCACACAGATGACATCAGATGGTTACTGTTCTACAATCAGGTTGACATAATATACTGAATGAACAGCTGAGAAATGACGACGGCATTCATACCACTCCAATATGTCCTTTCATGAATGGATCAACAAAACAGAACAAATCAGCAGCTCACTTGAAGAATAGAGAATGGAAAGCACTCTTCTGTTCGGATAAATCATCATCGATATTGATTAATTCACCATCAATGCAAAACCTCTTCTCAGCATTCAATTAAAAAATTCACAATCCTCAAGGCCATACAATTCGTTGTAGTTGGTTAATGAATCACTTTGGACCACTTTATATGATGCTACATGGATATCGTAAGGTGAAAAACTCGATTCACTAGTTATCATTAGATGGTGATACAATACTAGCATCAATAACATACTTTCAGAAATTTCAATGCCCATAAACAATCATTCAATAATGTCAAAGAAAAATGGAAGAGGGCATAATATGTTCAGAAATTTTTTTTGATTCAAACTAAATCAGCCAATACGAGAGGTTGGTACAGCGAGTTGATACAGCAACAGATGCATCTTGAAATTTATTCAAGTAGATGAACTCTCCTTGAGGTAGACAGTAATTCTTGGATAATTATGGTCGGATTTACTGACAAGACAATTTCCACCAAATATTGGTCAATTCTTTTGAAAATAGGCGATAACAGAAGATCAAAATAATCAAAATACAATCTGGATTAATTCCCTCTGGAAATGGGAGCATCATGGTAGAAACAAAGCCGATGATGTGGAAAAACGAAGCAAGGAGTTAAGGTCATCTAACTCGCAATACTATACTGGAAAATTTGCTCATGAAACAGAAACAGGAACTTTGTGGCGAGTTAATGGAACAAATAACGAGTTCTCGTATCGCCTCATTTTCAATGAACATCGAGCGCATTTCACCGCAACTGAACTGTAAAATACAACAAAAGAATTTATAAACACTACTTACGAAGTTTGTATTTTTTTTAATTACAGTACAGTGAAGGTTTTTAAGATAGAATATAAATAAAAAGAACTGAGTGAATGATGCGATAATGAGAAGGAAGAAAAGTACGGGAAAATTGACGAAGAACTAATTAGGAAAAAACATAGTTTGTGGTCTCATGGAAGAATAAATTCATGAAAAATTCAATTACTCACATAGATATTAGTAAAATGAAATAATGCAACTTAGAATACCTAGGGGACTCGGTAACATATCATCAATATAATTTTCGAGGTTTCAACTACACTTGTTTTCTCTTTTAACAGTATGATTGTATTTTAATCAGAAGCCCCAATGGTCTCCTTATCAAAATAGTAATTTGTTTCAATCAGGCCACGAGTTTTTCAATTTTTTCCTAAGAACAGACACACAAGCACAGAACCAAAACTGTCCGGTTCATGACTACAACTTCACAATTGTAGCACTTTTTCGTCATAATAAACACAGTTAACAACAGATTAACGGAAAAAAAATATTGTGCTAAAAAATATCAAAAGGACGATACATCGCCGCATCCCTCCCCCTCTTGGATATGGCACTGCATTCAGTACCTAATTAAGAGACGGCAGAGAAAATTCTTCCAATAGGTGAAAAAACGAGAAGGGGAGAAAATTAATGTTGTACCAATCTTTATCATGTTCAGTGACTAATGAGTCAATAAATAATTTTGCATTCGAATGAATGAATATTTTCTCATCACTCAATTACTCAAGTGATTAACGTCCAAAAGTGCAAAGGAGGCCATAATTTATGAAATCTAATGCCCTGAAATCAAATCAACCACATTATATATATATATATATATATATATGGTTTCTCTCTCATACTCAATATTTCAAAAATACAAAATAAAGAACTGAAACAATTCAACTCCTCCACGCTTTGTTCTCCTTTGTACGAAAATGGGAATAATTACGAAATAGGGAAAAAGTTTCAACTTTTTAAAAAACTCTAAATTGATATCGCAGACCATATATCACCAGATTTAATTTTCCGAAGGAGAAAAAAAATAGTTTTGTTTACATTGCGATTCAGTTTCTAGAATAAATATTTACGGATATTCGCTTGCCCATAGGGATGGGCTGCTCCAGAGCAGTCTGGTTTGAAGAAACCAGTTTTTTCAAAGAACTGGTTCTTGAAACTGCTCCGGTGTGATAAAGTCTGGTCCCTGCTCCTTTTTGCTCCGATGCTCTAAAGACCAAAGAAAATTATTTTCATTTTTTTAAGTGGTTTTAGTAATCTGCAGCTAAATTTAGTTCAGTTCATTATCATTTGCCACTGACATCTCATACAATTAAGAATAACGACAGGAACTGCGACAGAAATGTTTGTTGCGGAGAGCTGAAATTTTCATGAGTTGTTGTGGTATATTAGCTTATATAATTCTGTGAAAATTTCAGCTCAATCTCACATTTCATTTTCGAGATAGTGCTGAAATTCCACAAACTCTTTTAACTAGATTGAACCCTTATCACTTCAATTACTCAATCTGAACTGAATTTCAGCGATAATCTCGACAACCAAAAATAAGATTGAACTGAACATTTTCAGGTATGTCGAAATTATGTTGACTAAATATCCGGTGAAAATTTGGCTAAAATCGTACCCTTGGTTGTCAAAATATCGCAGAAATTCTGCAATTATATTCAAGATATATTATTTGCATAGGAATTCCATATAATGAAAGTTATCGAGAGGAATCATGTGAGAACTGTTAGTTGAAGAGAGCTGAAATTTTTACAGAATATTCAGCTAACATGAGATAATAGCTCATAAAAATTTCAGCTCTTTGCAATCAACAGTTCTTTCATAATTCCTCTCGATAACTTTCATTGCATGAAATGGAAAATTTTGGAATTTCAGAAATATTTTGAAAACAAAAATTATGAAATCACCAAATTTTCACAAAATCGTTAGCCAACATATACCTACCTCGATGTCTATTCTCACCCAATTTCTCATGATAATTCTAATTGTATTGAAGAGAATAAGGGATACTACTACTTCTTCATAGCATAAATATAGATGACAGATACTGCTCAATCCAATATGATAAAAGGATAGACTCATTAATGGTTTTCATTTTGAATATGTTCGGAGCAGTTTCGGAGAGAACAGATTGACAAACCAGATTTTTTTGAAAAACCAGGGGCAGACGAACCAGGTTTCGAAAATGAACAATTTTGTCCATCACTACTTGCCCGGTTCTCAACAATCTCATCCAGCTTTGAAAAAACTTTCACAACTGGCAATGACAAATAATTATCTAAGGTTACGAGATAAATATAGAACGAATTTTCAACACAATGTAATTACGGGAAATTCTCAAAATACCTCGAAACCTAACACAAAACTGGAAAATATTTAGGTCAATCAGAACAAAATATAGCCAAAATATAAAACAAGGCCATATTGCAGGAATGTTTGTAAATGAATCCTACATTTAATCAATAAAAAACATAAATTCGACGTTGATGTGTAAAAAAAACATTCTTAATTATATCCTTCATAAACTCACCTTTTTTCTCTTACAGTTCTTACATTCTATCAACATTTAATACTAGAGGTATTGGGCCATAATTAATCTGAAAAAAAATAGTGATATTTTTTCCATGATTTCAGAACTTGAATATTGAGAAAATGTTACTCGAGTGCTTTTACTCAAGTAGAAAACAGTTTTAGAATACACCCACCAATGATCTCATACAATATGCCAACCTTACAAATTAATCAACACTTATTCGCAATGCTTACTCCCTGTACATAGGAATGCCTTCTTCCCTTCATGCATAGATTCTCACAACAAATTTACATCATAATGCACCAACACATTTAGTTCCGGATATACTGCACTAATTCAACTATCTGATCATTTACTACACAAAAATAATCATGATATTCACTAAAAGAAGTTTAATAAGTCTAATTTAAAGTTACTTTCAAGTTCATGAGAAAAGAAAAACATTTATCCTAAACCTTCAAATTTCAGCACACTCGGGAAAGGGAGTCTATTCCAAAATAAGTATAACCGAAAAATCAAAGCCATTTGAAATTGCAATATTTGCAGCCTTCACCCTAAACCTTCAACGAAACAAACCTTCTACTAGGGTATTGCACAACGTGTAAGTGCCAAGTAATCAAATACGTACCTACGTGCGATAAAATTCAAGGCCGAAGCAATGACATGGCAAAAATAATGTTCGAGGGAAATTGGATTCGGGTGAACGAAAAAAACACTCATTTCTAAACGTTAAACACAGACGGAAAAAGTTACAGATGGATTCTGGAAACAAATTATACGATTACGACATGAAAAAAACGGTAGGAGAAAGGAAAATGGATTACTGTCGCATTTAATATGATTAAAAAAATAAAAATATATTCAAGTTTGAAATGTAAGGAAATTGAAACTTACTCAACCAACACATTCTTGAAGCTGGTGGGCGTATCGATCCTTCAGTAATTGACTTCACTCATTCTGCTTTCCACCTCAAATTACAGGCGGTAATGCTCACGATATCGGAAGAACGTCTTGAAATTCTTGAAGGCGGCGGAAAACGGTTTGGTATCGTGACGTCATCGTTTCTCTTTTTACGGTAGTGCTCTACGTATTAATGTTTAGAACGGCAATTTAGCAAGCTTCTCCGTGGCTCGCTGCCATGAGGTCCGAATTAACAATCTGGCGAACCGAATTCAAATCATCATTTCCAGTAAAAATTTATTTCTGTAATTTTGTTTCTTCAGTTATTATTATCTCGTTTCATTTTCACGTTGTATTTCGAGTGAAACACCCATATAGTATAATACATGAACAAAAAAACAAAAAACAAAAAAAAATCCAAAAAAGCGGAAGTCTTACTACGATGATGTGGAAATAGAAAAGACACGACGATATTACGACCCAACCCCGTTTTCAGCCGCTTTCAAGAATTTCTAGACGCAAGTCCATGCCAGACGTGGCACTTCGATCCAACAATGGCTGAAACAGCGGATAGTTGAGGAACATCAGGTAATTCCATCCGAAACTTTCATCAGCCAACTACTACAGCAAATTGATTCGAAAAGACGCCATTTAAACGAGACGTCCAAAATAATATGTACTGCGAAGGCCATGATTACATATGACGAAACTTGATGAAAAAATTAGCAATTTAACAATTAAATGAAACTTATTTACTCGTGTAAAACCTTTTCCAAGCACAAAAAGTGGTGAAAATAATCGAACAGCAGATATCAACGTTAAAAACTTAAGACACACCAATATACAACAATAATATAAATTTTTCAATCACTAAAAACAAGATTAACATGAGCAAAATCGTAGTTCGACTCTGCCCAGCAACAAAAGATTACGATATGAATGAACGGAGAGAAGTGTCGTCTACGTCTGACGGATGCGATGCGAACGAATTACGAGAAACCATGAACAAGATTCGTTTTATGCAGAATTGGAGGCAGAAGAAAACGGGGAGGTAAAAATTTTCTAGAAACAGCTGATAAACGATAGGGGGGTAAAAACGGAGGTAAGTTGAAACGGTAAAACGCATTTTCTTATTCATGCGCGACTGCGCGGTTGTTCTCTTCACCATATTGAGCGATTGTTCGTTGGTGAGGAGTGATGAAAAACACACGAACGAAAAATTTGTCCAAATAACAACAGCAGATCGTTGGCGCAGGCAGGAACCAGGAATGCAGACGCCAGACGGCCTGGCTTCGCGGCCAGGACAGCAACAGGCATGGAAGAAATGAAAAAGAACGGTGGACATAAGAGAACGATAATGCTCGTTTTCAAAGAAAGAATCATTTTAATCATTCTTGTAGTTTGCATTTTGCAAATCGTAATTATTTGCTCGTGCTTGAAAAACGGTGGAATGACGACTCGGGCGCAGCGAAATGAAATCGAAGTAATAAACGGATGATGCATGATGGAATAGAATAGAACAAATATCGTACATTTTTTCGTATTATTGACTACTGTGACGTTGCAAATTCATGCAATATGGCGAAGAAATATGCGTCATAGCTTCATGCTCGACGCTTATTTTTCTGTTGTCAGTAGGTATTTAGCAGTCTATAAAATATCAAAAATATTTTTATTTACATTTTCACCATCGATTGTAATGTTGTGAGATTCAAGACAAAAGAAAATGCCAGACAAGAGGAGGGAAGGGGGATTCCCCAGATCCGAGATATTAGGTGCCTGAATTCTCAAACAAAGAGAACAATAATTAGATTTTTGGGGAAAATCTACTGAAAAACTGTCAGAAAATATTTTTCAGTCGCTCCGCTCGCGAAATAGGCTTTCCCAGTATTATAAAACCTCTTGCGAAGATAAATTCTTGATTATTACGCCAGCAAATAGATACATTTTCAATTTTTTAGGGGGCCCATAAATTTTTTTTTACCCGGACCCGAATTTTCTCTTTACGGTGCTACAAAAGAAAGACTGTGTGGCTACATTTAATTAAAAATGGGGCTATTCTGATCTCTGAATTTTCAAATTTTCAGAAAGATATTTTGTTTCGAGATTTAAGAAAAAATGTAGAAAAAGTCGCATGTGTGTTAAATTTTTGAGCATCTACAGTTTAAAATTCAAGTGTCCGAGACCAAAATTTTCTCAGAACAAGAAAAACGACCACAAACCAAAAATACTAAGCATTGAATTCTTCGGATATTAGTTAAAATGCGAAAAGGGCAACCGTTCCGTCGCCTTGTGCTTACGCTTTTGAGAATTCCTAATTTTCTTGATTTTTCTATATTATGTAGAGAGAGATCTCAATATGGTCCGTTGAAAAACATTTTTAAGCAACAAAAACCAAAATTTGGCAATTCGTAGAAGAATAGAAAAAGGAGCAGCTTTTGTTTGTTATTTATTTTGTCGTTGTTTTTAAAAGTAACTTCAAGTCTATTTGATCAATATTAGTACATGTACCTCAGAACTGAAGTGATTTCTTTAAAAAAATTGAAATATCTCAAGTTGAATGAATTTTCGATTTCCTCCAAAACAGACGCAGACGGGATTTCAGCGATTAAATGCACAAAATTTTTCTGAAAAATTTTGGATAATTTTTTAAAAACCTTAACGGAGGAGTCTGGGAAACTGTCCTCGGTAATATTATGCAATTACTGCACTGCAATGAGAAGTGAATGATGATTTATTTTCAAATATAGGTCATAGATATCTGTTGTTTTTTTTTAATGTGATAACATTTTTATTTTCTATATGGGATCTGTTTTCGAATTCGATGTTTCTTTATTTTCCTATTTTTTCTCATACATTGATAAAATATCGATATTGGTTTACATGCATTTTTGTTGAGACCACCAATCCTTCTCCCCTCTCACTCCTGCAAACACACGATCACACAAATACATATTTTATTTATATCTATTTGCGGCTACACTGATATACCACTTCCGCCGCTCATTCGTTCATTTCCACTAATACTCGTTTATCTATCTTAAAATGTACTTTGTTGAAATTATGTAACTGTCACAAAATACACTCGCTTCTTGGACGGAACTTCGCTTAAATCTTTCTTTCTTGTTTCATCTCCAGTCCTCATCCTCTATATGGTAGCATCGCTCGGTAACAATCCTTGCACCTGAAACAATTTTAAAATAATTTAAAATCTTTTATTGTGAATTTTCTAAGTCAAATTTTCTTTTAATATTTTTCGTGAATAATTGTGTTTTTTAGTCATTTTTGTAATTTTTGTTTTTGTGTTGTGTAACATAGTTCCAACTTATTATTTTTTTCGAGTCATAATTTTTTTTTGTCTTTGAAAAACATTTGAGTGCTGTAAACGATTAATGAGTCGTCATTTGCTGAATTGGATTTGCCCTGCTTGTGTATAATCTGGCCAAGTGTTCGAAAATTCCAAGACTCGTCGATTACTTAACTGTTTGAGAGCCTTGCTTGTGTTGCTCAAAAGTTAGTAAAATCATTAGTGTCTGCCCTGCTTGTGTACGAACTAATTTGCCGAAGTCATAATATTGGTAATAAATCGCCTTGAGCCATCAGAAATTGATCAGAAACCAACGTAAAAGCTTCAAAGTCATCACCGTCAAATTCAAGAATTCATCATTTCAATTAAACTTCATCATTTGGCATCAACTTAAACCTCAAAAATTCAACTCAAACACTCACCGAAGTACATCCTAAACAAACAAAGCGCAGTTCAATCATCAAAGTCCAGAGCATCATCTCAAAAATCCTCGAAAATGAACCTGAAATTAAGAAAATCATCAGTCAAAAGGGTAATAAACAAAAATCTCCGCTAAAAAAAGGTAATAAAAAATATATTTTTCGTAATTTTTTCGTAATTTTTCTTGTATTTTTTGTGTATAATTTCGTATTTTTGCATAACTTAACTTTTTGGATTCAAAATTTAACTTGTATATTTGAAAATATCGTTACTTTCAAATAATTTTGGCCTTTTCAAAATTGATCCAAGTACAAATTTCGGCAAGTTCATTGCAAAATTTTGCAGCCACTTTTGTCTTGGAGTGTACAATTTGTGACGTAAACACGGCTCGTTTCGTTCTTTCGTTCGAACTTGTACATTAACCTTTTGTTAAGTGCAACGAACCTACGAACTCTTATCTTCATTCATTGAATAAATACGTTGGCGCAGTTTTCAGTTTCAAACCACCATTTTGTTGCAACTTGAAAATTTTTGCAGTTGCACAATTGTGTCGAAAACACTTTAACGATTTTTTTCGAATTTATACTCTACATTATTTTTTTATTTTTTTTTTATTATTCGAATACTTTAATTAATTTATTTCAATCTCACAATTTTTATTTTTGTACAATTTATTTCGTTAATACGAAAATATTTTTTTTTTAATTCTAATTTTTTTCCCTTACCATTTACAAATTTTTTTTTCTACTGTGAATTATTTTTTTTTAATCTTAAGTTACCAAAAGAATTATTTTACCTCTTTATTACAATACATCTGGTGCTTATTTTTTTTCTCTTTTCTTCAAATCACCTGCAACTTTTTTCTTTTTACTTTTTTCATTTTGAATTATTTGTTTAGTTGGAATACAGTGTTGGACCAAATTTTCCCCTGTTATCCAAATTTTTTTAGCCTTTCTTCCCTAATTCCTTAGTCTGAAAGTAGCTAATTTCATTTCACCCTCACTTTCATATTTTTTATCACATTATTTCATTAATTATTTCTTCAAATATTGAATTCAATTACGAATCATCTTAGGTTGTATAAGTCTTGTTATTTTTTTATATTTTTTTTTAAAGGGAAGTGTCCAATCTCATCTTCAACGTGTGTTGTCTCTTGCCCAGTGTGGACCTACTCAAGAATCACACAAGGACAAATTTAAATCCTATCGTAATAATATATACATTGTTTGGTTAACACAGGGATGGCAATCCTTTTCTTGCGGCATTTGCTGGGGATTGATATCCGTAATTTTTTTTTTTCATTTTTTTTATTATTATAAGTTCAGTCAATTCATTAATTATGAACACTGATAACAATGATCGTGTCTCGAACATTTTCCGTGGAAATGGCTATGAGGGATGGCGTGCAACTGTCATCAGCACACTAATTGGTAAAGGCTGCCACTCCACAATTTTTCCTTCTGCTCGTGAAACCAGTTATATTTATACCTCATCAGAAGAACGCCTTACATCTAAATGGCTTAAATTTTTCCAAACTCAGGAACGGGCCAAAGCCCACATTTTTGAAAGACTAGACAAAAGAATTCTTCATCATGTCAAAACTTGCGATGTTGTTTTTCAAATTTTTGAAATTTTGGATGCTCGATACAGAAATCAGACTGCTACTAACATCGTGGTATTAAAATCAAAATTTCAGTCCCTTTGCTTCGATCCTAGGAGAGGTACCATCCGTAGATTCTTAGAATACTTTTTAACTATTGTGGAAGAACTACGTGATGCTCGTCAATTTAGGAAATATTACCCCTTATGAAAAATTATACGGGACTAAACCCGACATATCCCATCTTCGAGTCTTTGGTGCTATTGCCTATAAACATGTTCCTATTGAACAAAGACAGCAATCAGCAGTAAGAGCCAAGAAGAATGAAGAGGAGCATCTCGACCCAAAGTTCCTACCCCGAGCCATAAAAACTATTCTAATCGAATTTTCGAATGTAGGTTATCAGGTATTGAACCCCGTAAAAATGAAATACTACAAATCGTGTGATGTGAAATTTGATGAGACGAAAACATTAGCCGATTTTACCTGTAAACCAGAGGAATTGCAAGTTAAACCTTTAGAAGAGGAAATTGAGGCAATCTATAGGGTCAATGTACTAAAACAAGCCTCACAAGAAGACTCACAATTTATAGAAGATTGTATGCCAGTAAGCTTCAGTGATATATATCAAAATCCTTTCAAGAAAGAGTGGCTAAAGGCTATCAATGATGAACTGCAATCAATGTCAGATCTTAAAGTCTGGAAAATAGTAGATCGCCCAACTAACATCAAACCCATTGATACACGTTGGATATTCACGGCCAAAGCCAATGAAAGAGGAATAATGTGCCCAAAAGCTAGACTTGTAGTCAAAGGTTTTATGGATCGATCCGAATACACCATCACAGAAACTTAGGCACCTGTCGTGCAACTCTGGCTAATTAGGTGGATCTTATTCGTAACCAATCTATTAAACTTACAACTAGTTCAATACGATGTCAAAACGGCTTATCTTAACTCCAAAATTAAAAATGACATCTTTCTAAATATTCCCCTAGGTTGTAATGTCGATAAAACAAAATTATTAAAACTCGAAAAATCCATCTATGGACTAAAAACATCAAGTAAAAATTGGATTGAGTTACTGGATACTCATCTTTCAACATCCAATTTTACAAAATTGAAAATCGACATATTGTCTACATACGTAAAGATGAATCAGATGGCATTGCCTTCATGATAATTTACGTGGATGACATCCTATTAGCAACCAATCGCCCTGAATGGATTGAAGAAATAACCATCCATTTTGAAACACGTTTCACCATGAAAGTCATAAACAATCCATCTCACTTTGTAGGTTTCAAAATAGAAAGAAATCGTGAATCACAAATCATAAAGCTCACACAAAAAAATCAAATACAAAAGATTCTCCAAAAATTCAAATTATCTGATTCAAATCCTTCCAAATCGCCTATGGAGACAGGCTTAAAATTGAGCAAATCCGAAGGAACTGATAATAAGGAATATAGATCAATGATTGGCGCACTATTATATGTATCTATAGAGGCACAAGTCCAGATATATCCTTCTCTGTTAATTACCTGTCAAGATTTCAAAATTGTTCTGATGACACCAAAAAGAACCATGTACGTCGTATCATCCAATACCTAAAATCAACTATTGATCTTGCACTGGTTTATAGATCTAATTCCAAAGGCATATCCGCCTATGTCGATGCATCTTATGCCCCCGACATCGATGACCAACCTATAAATTTAACAGAATTAGAAAAAGGTAAATCTATAACTGGCTATTTAATTACAATGTATGGAGACCTTGTAAATTGGGGCATTCATCGCCAAAACATTCATGCTTCATCGTCCACAGCAGCTGAATTAATAGCTCTTCACGATTCTTTTGAGGATATCAATTTTGCTTGGCTCCTCAACCGTGAATTTTTCACAATTGACACTCCTGTAACTGTATACGAAGACAATATCTCGGTTATTCATGTAATTTCCAGAGGAGGTCAAAAACGTCTTCGAGCCCTCATGATTAAATGTTATGGACTTGCCCAAGCCTATAACGACAAAATTTTCACTTTCAAACAAAAAGCTACTGGAGACCAACTGGCTGACTTACTCACAAAAGCCTTATCCAGTAAGCAGCACATTACTCTAACCCATAAAATCCTAGAATCCCCAAATCTTGATCCATAACATGTCATATCCAATTCCAGATCCATACCTGTAACACAACAAAACATTTCAATTTAATAATTTAAAAGTTTTATTTCGAATAAATTCCTCATATATATATACTTACCTTTGTTTATTGCATGCTGTTTACCTAATTACCATAAAAAAAAAAAAAAATGCATGTTACTATTTTAATCTACCTCATATATACATTAAATAATCAAAATATGTACTTACCATAATCGTCCAATCTAGTTACCATTTTTAATTTTTATACACACTATTTCACCATTTTATATTTTTTTTCAATTCATGTTAATTTTTATGTAATAATGTAATTAAATGTAAAAAAACTCGTAAACTTTTAAACATTGTTGTAACACCCGCAATTGTGATCAGTTTAAAAGATTGTAGGGGGTGTTGAGACCACCAATCCTTCTCCCCTCTCACTCCTGCAAACACACGATCACACAAATACATATTTTATTTATATCTATTCGCGGCTACACTGATATACCACTTCCGCCGCTCATTCGTTCATTTCTGCTAATACTCGTTTATCTATCTTAAAATGTACTTTGCTGAAATTATGTAACTGTCACAAAATACACTCGCTTCTTGGATGGAACTTCACTTAAATCTTTCTTTCTTGTTTCATCTCCGGTCCTCATCCTCTATAATTTTCCATTTAACATCGAAAAATATAGATTTTTTTATATATCGAATTTTTATAAACCAGATCGATATTTATTTACATGTATTTCCCATTTAACATCGAAATCAAATTTTTATCAATATATTAAGTAGCTAAAATATTTACTGGAAGAAAATTGGTCGGTGAATAGTCAAATAATATGAAAATGTTATCACATTAATTGTAATCAGCTTCAGCCACTGATACTGACCACTATTTTTTTTTTTTTTTTGCGAAGTTGAACTTTTTTCATATTTTCTTGACATTTTTCTCAAACAGATCTGTGAATAATTTTGTTATAAGCAGGACTGGTTTTATCCTCGCGTCTATGCGCGAAGCCCGTGGGGTTAAAATTTTTAGTCAAAAGAATACTAAAAAATAACAATTGCTAGTTGAGGGTGGGAGTTGAAAAAACAGTAAGGTGGCAGAAATATTAGCAAAAACTGCTTAGAACTGACACTGGTTAAAAGCTAGTTCTCAGTTAAACGACTTCGCCCACTTTCTGTTAGCCAAAGTGAAAAAATTCAGAAAATTGATTTCTTTCTCAAATATCTACAATAATTCAACGAATTGTCTTGATAAAAAGAAAATTACATAATTATAATATACTAGTACCTGGAATAAGGCACACAGTGCATGTGAATTGCGATCAAAAGTCCCAGACAACGAGCAGATGAATTAATTCTAGATTCTAGAGGCACAATTCGTTCGTTTTCAGTGAAGTCAGCTACCCCCAGTCCATTAAACCTGTACACCCCATTTAAAATACTTAGGAAATATGCGTTTTTAGCCGAATTTTTTGTCATAATTCTCTTATTTAATGAGATAGCTACTTTTTCGTAATAAATAAAATTTTAGAGAAAATTTCAAAAAATACAATGAGCCCATAAACAAGCAGTTTAAGCCATTAGAAGCTGAGAAGACTGAAAAAGAGTAGTGCATCAAATGGGGTTAATGTAATGTAATCAGTAAACTTAAAACTAAAGAGAAATAATTATAACTACTCAGTTTCATGAATTCACTGAATTTGAGCTTTATCATCGATTGTCTTTAGGGTTAAGTTTACAGATAACATTAAATTAAGACAATTTTATGCACCATTTTCTCGGCTTCTAAGGGATTAAACTTCTTGTTTTTGGGCCAATTTTATTTTTTGAAACCTCCTCTAAAATTTGATTTTTTACGAAAAAGTAGCTATTTCATTGAGTAAGAAAGTTAAGGCTAAAAATTAGAGTAAAAACGCATATTTCCTATGTATTTTAAATGTGGCATATAGGTTTAGTGGAGTGGGGGTACTGGCCTCACTAAATGTTGGGTAAAATGTAGCGTATTGTGCCTCTAGTATTAATTAATATGCTCGCTGGTCTCAAATCAATCTGAAAAGAGAAATTTTCAACAGAATCTATAACCTACCTTGTAGTGGTATAAACACTACTGCCAGGGCATTTATATATCAATGTTTGTTTAACGTCCATATAACTACAAAATATACATCGTCACACACCTATCCCACTCAATAAGTACAGCAATGACTAATGTCAACCTCCTCAGTCCAGTCGCTTGTCTGCCTACATTTGTGAGTAACGCCCTCAATATACATTACCTAATTTGGTCAAGAAGTTTGACCCTTTTTAGAAACCAACATTTTTTTCAAGTTTTTGTCTATCCTTGAAAATTGAAGAACCTATCTTCAGAGAAGTGAGAACTTTTATAGGGTCAAATGCCTCACTTTCCCAAATCAAACAGTCTGTTTTTCTTTTATAGAAAAAGTGCTACAAGTTTTGCACTCTTTTCCATAAACCGAATAAATCTATATCATTATACGACACAAGTGTCTCCAAACCGCACTTTGTTTTTTTCTCCTTTTTGCTCTGCGCATGCATGCGTGCGGACTTTAGTATTTTTGTTTCATTTTCGATAACTACAGAGGGTTCGAATTTCCAAACAATTAATTAGGTACCGTGTTTTATCTTTCGGCATCTTACTTCGAAACAAGATGTTGAATGATGCTGTTTGGTTAATTCTGTGTTCGAATTTTTTTTTTATTTCTTAACTGAAAGTAATTTGGGATTGTTTCTGAAGTTACCTCCACGTAATCCAATAGAGAAAGGAAACACTTTTGGGCTGAGACTAGCGCAGATCAGGGTAATTTTGTCTAGTTTGGAGCTGTAAAAAGGGCGAGGCAAATGACTAAAAATGAAATTAGATAATTATAGAAAAATTGTACGCTGTAATGATAAACGATCCCTATTTTCAAGCACCTTAGAAGAGCTATCCAAAAACATTTGAAAGAAAAAATAAATAAAAGCGCCGCATCAAGGAATAAACCAAAACCTGAGTTTAAGATTTTTAATTTATTATTTACACCGTACCGATACATGATAATACGCATTCATTCCAATTTTCCGCATTTATGCGGAATAATAATGTAAACCATGAAGCATTGCACCAAGATGGAACATTTTTGGAAAACTTGAAGATAATCAATCAAATAGTCTTTTTTTTGACTGAATGAGCTGGTCATGCAAGAAAAGTAAATGTAGCACCCACGAATAAATTTATCATTCGGGTTTACTAAACGTCTTGCGGACAGGGGAAACGATGTTACATCTAGGGTTCAGCGTTTGAACTGAACAAAAAAATCGGCTTAAACCAGCTAATACATATTCACAACCGTTGCCTGAAATATATACAAGACTGACAATACTCTTTCGAAAGAGTATCGCAATGTTCTCTGTTTCTTCAGATTAATTTCATTGGAGTTGGTTGTCATTTCTCCAAATTAACCTCCCTCCAAGTACGCCGAAAGATAAAACACGGTAATTAATTCTTTCGAAATTCGAACCCTCTATAGTTATCGAAAACGAAACAAAAATACCGAAGTCCGCACGCATGTGCAGAGCAAAACGGAGAAAAAAACAAAGTGCAGTTTGGACTTTGGAGACACTTGTATTCTGACGCCATTAATTTTTTTTAAATTTTTTTTTTTGACCTTCAGCAGCCTAAAAATATTTTCGGTAACAAATGGCTGTTAGAAGAAACAGAAACATTTTAAAAATGAAAATATCAAAATTGCCAGTTTTTCTTTATCTTTACGAATTTATTTCGACGAAAAACTGATAACTGAAAAATGGAGCCTTCACAAGATGCCGAATTAATATCTCTTGCTATTTTGGTGTCGTTAATTTACGAAGGGAAAGATGAAGAAGTTATAAAAGTTGCGAATGAAATCATATCAAAAAGAGGTATATATGCTTTATAACTGATCTGTTTACGCATATTCAATTATTACTTCCTTACTAAAGGCTTAAAAATCATTTAACAAACGTTATCCGACGGTATAGGCATTCAATTGCAACTATAATCTAATTTTTATTCGGATTTCGTTCCGATCAAATTTTTGTAATCGTACATTTATTCCTCAAAACTCAAACGAAAATGTTATAACCTTGATTTAAAAATATTATTGATTTTAGTCTAACGGAAATTCCGTCATTGTTAAGGTCAGACATAATACTGCGCGTTATATATATTTTTTTTATTTGTTTCATACATTGCGTATAAAAATCTTGTTCAAGAATCAATAAAAATGAATATATAACTTCAAGACTGTGCTTCCACGCCATATACGAAGGGTAAAAAAAGTGCCCGTAACATCGTAGGAAGGCCACAGAGTAACAAAATATCGGCGGATGTGGCCTTTTCTAATAACTTTCAACAATTTCTCAGCACAATTTGTGAATTTGGCACATATTCCGCGATAAATTTACGCTAAATTCACAAATTGTGCTAGGAAAATGTTGAATTTATTACAAAATGCGACATTCGCTGACTTTTTTTCCTTACACCGTACCTAAAGTGTTCGAACATTTTTTCCATTTTTTCGTCCGTTAGCTCAGTCCATATATTTTATAGTCTACACTTAGGTATATCTATACTGCACTGTCATATAATTTATTAATTGTCATACATGGTTAATAATAAATACGCCCATTATTCATTCCTGCCTTGGCCAGTGGTAGGTTTTATTTAGAAAATCTACTTATTACGCTTAGTGCGATATTAACACCTCGAGTTGTGGGTGGGTTCGTTTCATGACCTCACGAAAATTTTGCTACCAATAACTCAAATTCATATAATAATTATATAATATATATATATATATATATATATATATACAAGTCCATTTCTTGTTCCCACGATACAGGTCACAATTTTTGTCCTATAATCACGAAATTTGGCACGAACATTTATACTAATTCAAGGACTAGACCTATTGATTTTGGTGCGGATCGGCCGGACGGTACATCCGATACCACCATTTTTGTTTTTATTTTGGGTATATAATGTTCAATTTTGCACCAATAGTCACAATAGCCACAAAATTCAGAATAAATATTTATTTTAATTCATTGTAGCGCGCGTTACTAATTTTTAGTGCAGATCGGCTTGAAGGTACTTCTGGTACCGTTATTTCTGTTTTAATATTAGTCATAAAATGCGGAATTTGGGAACCAAACGTACGAAATTTGAAACAAATATTTATTATAATTTATTGTAGCATGCTACCAATTTTGGTATGGATCGACAGGAGGATACTTCTGATAAAGCTTTTTTTCCTCTTTTTTTTTCTAGTTTGCATGAACATTTCTTTTTACAAAAATTAACCACATGTTCATGTTTTCTGTTTTTTATTTTATAACTTTATTAAATTTCATTGGTTTTATTTGAAATTATATGATTATTTACCATACTTTATCATCTTAATTAATTTTTCATTTCAAGAAATAATGCTTTTAAATTTCATATTGTCTAATATTTTGTTAGGCTAGTCTGTCTTTCAACGTTTTTTGTATGTGTAGTCAGTGGACAAACATTCTGTCTCTCTCCATCTTACATGTTTTTCAATTTTTCTTGCTTTCTCCTATTGTTTCTTAAAAGGAAATGTCTCTCTCTTTTTCCATCTCCCTTTCTCCTTTACAATTCCCCATAAGGTTCCATATTTTCTACTACACCATATTCAGAAATGGGTGAAGAACGCTAGAAATAGAGCCTATACAGTGCGTCTGATGAAATTTCGTTGGCAATGTTTTGATGGTAGATAGTATTTGATGAAACATACATCATATTAAAGAAGCTACAAATGTTTCAATTTTTTCAAAAAATTTTAACTATTTTACATTTTATGTTATCATTTTACAGATTCAGCGATTCACAAAGCTTTTTTTTTAAATATTTCCTTCAAACAAGGTTATGCAACATTTTGTACACCCATGTATAACAAATTATTGCACATCAAAGGTGAATTTCAAGTCGCCATTGTCATTGCTGTTACCCCAAGACAGTATTCATGTAATAAAAGTTGCCTAACCTTCCTTTTGAAAGGGATGTTTTGTACTACTCTCATCATGCACAATTTATCAGCAAAATATTGTCGACATTTCAACGGACACCTCGTATAACCACACATTTCTTCATGCAAAAATTACTTCTTTTACCTAGACACCTCCAAAGAACCACCTTTTCTGTTTAGTTTGAAGTTGTGTTTCTGGTGGCTTTTTATCCCAGCTATTATTTAGACTTTTTTCATTAGCTATTATTTAGGCTTCCTCCTGGAAACCTCCTAGGTTGAGACAACACAATTTCTATACTCAGCCTCAACTCGACTAGATTTTCATTGAGTTGTTGCCTTCCTTAATTGGGTTATCTCGACTGGATTACCATTGAGGTATTACAATTTTTTCTCCTTTCTATGTACAAATTTATTGGATTTCTATTGAGTTAGTACATTCCTCAAGTGGGTAACCTCGACTGGATTGCCATTGAGGTATAACAGGTTTCTTGGCAGCATTCAACTCGACCTGATTTCTATGTAGTTGTTATATTCCTTACTTAGATTACCTCGACTGAATTGTGGTTTAAGTATCAAAATTTTCCCCTTCTGGGCTGGACCAGAATTCTGTTGAGTCGTTGCTCTCTCTCCTTTACCTTCATTGTTTCTTTAGAGCCCAGTTCTGATCTGTCTCTTACTCTTGCTAATCATAAACCCTTTAAATTTTGCACTGATAATCACATTTTAACAAATTGTATAAAAAAATGAACCGACAATATATATGTTTGTTGCGGCTACAAGAGGCAACCCTGTTCATCAGCCTTCCTTTCATTGGGAAATCACCACATTCCTCGAAATAAGCAACCCCTTCTTCACGCGAATGTAACAAATTTTATTCGTTTGAAGTGGTAGGTGAACATAAAATTTAATTTTTGCAAATAGGTACCTAATTTCTACAATTAAATGTTCCCAAAAATTAGCCGAAAAAAAAAGTAATAATTTTTTTTCTTTTAATCGATAAATTTTTTGCAGCAAAGTTAAATGATTCAAATGAAAAACTCGATCCGAATAATTATTCTGTAAAATCAATTCAACTCAAAGAACCTTTTTTAATCTCCGAATTAAAGGAGGGCACAGTGGAAGGAAAAGATTTACAGTAAGTAAAACACCTTATATACCTATATACATATACTACACAAAATCATCAATTTTATAAATGATCACACTGTCACGTTACTAATATTTAATATTATTATAAACGCAGAGTTAAATTTCGATTGAACGATATTAAAATATTGGATGTGGGCGAATTTACCACAAAAAAAGAAAAGAAATGTTGCGTTAGTTTGGTATTTGATTATGTGAAAATAAGCGGAGTATACTCGATCAGCGGCACAGTATATGAGCAAGAATTCAGTGGAGGAGGAAATGCCGAGTAAATATGAATCAATTAAATACGAAAAATTGTACCACGTATTCGAAGAAAGTTGATATTAATTATTTTTAGCGACGATGATCCATAATTTTATACTTGTAGCATCACCTTGCGACAAGTCTCCAGTGAAGCGAGAATAAATCATACTTTGGACGACGACGAGGAACCTCGAATCGAAAATTTGCATTTTGATTTTGATTTCAAAATGTTAGAGGTTCGCATACCACTCATAATTACCAAATTCATATTCGCGCTACTTAAGTACGTCTCTAGATCAAGTGTAAATCAATATAAAAAATACACAATTCTATATGTTTTGCAGTTTGAACAGACGGGACTTGTAATACGAGACATTCCTTCTTCAGAGGTGAAGCGAGTATTGAATTCAGTTGGAAAAATGTATTTCAAACAAAATATGAAGACAGTCTCTCGTAAATTATCCGAGAGTATTAAAGACCGACTTAACGACATTTTGAAGGGTAAAAATAAGATCCAAATCATAGAATTACTTCAACGAGGAAAAATCAAATTTTAACGAGATCATGCATAGGTACCTGTATAGAGTGAATTCTTCAAAATTTTTCGCAAATTAAAATTCAAAGACCACAAAATCAAACTGTGGATGACCCAACCGGAATTTTAAATAAACTTCAATCTGATTAGCTGCCATGAAATTTTTGTGATTTCGTTTATTATTAATTAGGTATATTTTGTTTTACACGAATACCAAAATTTGCAATTTTTTACTGTGCACAAATATTTTGTTCTCGAATACAAAAACAAAAACCAGATATATTATTATTATAACTAATATTATATAGATAATGAATAATATTACCGGGGCTCGTTCCCAGATGTTCCACGATTAGGTATACTTATTTTATTTATTGGTCTATGACAAAATCTATAGACGAGATCCCTGTCAAAATTAAAATTCCTACACAAATTGTGCGTTAAACAGAATAATAAAAGACAACAACATGCTGGCATATTCAATAAAAACATTTAAATCGTTGCCCCACAGCTAGGGCGGTATAATAGCTAGGTATTATGTATTTACGTAATTTAAGTAATTCTCGACAAAACAGGTGAAAATAAAGTAAAAGTAGAAACTTTCATACTCAAAAATATATATATTCACAATGATAATCAAAAAAGTACGTCTCGAATAATCATAAAAGCGAATATAAAACAAGTATAAGCAGTGTGTTTCCATATGCCACAATTCATAATATGTAATAATAGGCAACTGCACTCATACGCTACGTACCTACTTTGTATATAAAGAGCCTCAAGGATGTGTCACTTCATTATGAGTCATTAAAAGTTTTATTTACCCAATTATTTTGACGACTTTCTTCTCTTTTCAGCTGAAATATGCAAAAATAGGAATTTTTTCTCCAAAAATGCAAATATGTATATATACTCAATCATATTAGGCTCATTTTAGTAAGAATTTTCTGATTTGTGAAGATAATATTGATACCCTCAATAGGCTAAAATACAAAAAATATGAAAAAGTATGCTTCGCTTTTCCCTAGTAATTAATTAATACTTTTGACTAAACTATGTTCATGCTAAGAAAAGCGTGACATCATAAAACATGTCCCCACTTATCTGTAGGGATGGGCTACTCCGGAGCAGTCTGGTTTGAAGAACCAGGTTTTTTAAAAAAGCTGGTTCCCGAAACTGCTCCGGTGTAATAAAGTCTGCTCCTTGCTCCTTTCTTCTCCGATGCTCCAAAGACCAAAACGAATTTTTTTCAGTTTTTTCTAACACTAGTTTTTGTTAACAGCAGCTAAATTCAGTTCAGTTCACATCATTTGCCATTGACGTTTCATACAATCAAAGATAACGAAAAAATTAGGCGAGAAATGTTGGATGTGGAGAGGTGAAATTTTTATGAGTTATTATAGTCTACTAGTTAAATATTCTGTGAAAATTTCAGCTCAATTGCACATTTCATTTTCGAAATATTTCTGAAATTCTGCCACCCTCTCAACTAGATTGAATCCTTTTCATTTTATTCTTTTAATTTGAACAGAATTTTAGCAATATCTCGGCAACCGAAGGTTAGGATTGAGCTGCTATTTTTCAGAGATATCAAAAAAAAAAAAATTAACAGGTCATAGAGTGAAATTATCCATTTTATCTGTGTAGATCAATTTTGATTTTTAGTTACCAAAAGTCATTTCAAATTCTGGGTGCAAGGTAGAACCGATTGCCTGAAAAAAATCGGTATTAAAGGTGAAGGTTATAAAACTCAATTTTGGTTGTAAGAAAAATAATTAAATATAAAAAAGACAAAAATTTTAATATTAAATTTGCCCGTTCTCGAGTAAAATAACAAAAAATGAACAAAAAATAGCCAAAAAATAAATGAGTGAATAAAAGTCAGAGGAACATAAAATATAAGAGTGTATGTGTGTATAGTATGCAATAAAAAAAAATTCATTATAGTATTATAAAAGGTGAAGAACAAAAAAAATAAAATATATTATTCTCCAACCAAAAAATAAATAAAAATAAACTTTAGGCTATGTGAAAGAAATTACAAAAAATATAAACAAAGAAAAAAAAAGAAAAAATAGTTCTGCAAGCTGTCAAGCTCCTTTCTAGGTCTATGCAGACCCTGAGGAGTCCTTAAGCTCGTAAACTACTTCAGCAGTACTGAAAAAAAATTAAAAAACTATGATAATAGATTTCATATTGAAAAATATCTCATTTAGGGAGTGGTTCAGGTAAGGAGTGCAATATTTAAATTTTAACTATTTTTAATTATTATTAACAAATTATTTATTAGTAGAATTGGATTATACCATATTACTCAACTTATTCTCTAAGTCACAACTTAATTATAATTTTAAAAACCAAAATATTGCACTCCTTACCTCGACCAATGCCTGAGAGATATTTTTCAGTATGAATAATCGTTCCATTTCTGTCCTTTATGGGTAACGAAGTAACCACATATCAATATTGTTTAGGAAATATTGAAAAATTATCGATGTTTCTCGAAAAATACCTAAAAAATATCGACATATCAATATTTTAAAACGATTTAAAAAATTCTAAATGGGGAAAAAATTATAAATTTTTTTTAAATAGAAATGAAAATAAAAACTGAATGAATAATTTTGGTAAAACCAGAAAACGTAATGGAAACAGAAACCAAAACGATGGAAAATTGGAAACTGAAACAAAAAATAACTAACATTACCTTTGGAAAATTTCAGAAACCAAAATGAAATAGTATCGAAGAGCCCAAATATATATAATTTAATATAGAAAAAGAACGTATCGCGTAACACCGTGCTTATTTATGTTTCAATTTTGTTATTGGTTCATGTATTCTTTAAATGGAAGAACTAATCGCAGGGTACATTAAATTTCACTGTAGATCTCATTGGTGGATGTGGCCAAAGTCACGACAAAAATTTTTACTATCTCAAAATTCGTAATATTTTTTCTGTAATTACACCCTACTGAATAGCTCAAGGACACTCACCGGAGCGGCAGGAACATTTTGAAGCTATACTTCCATTGCAATCCATGAAGTAGGATCTTTGTTCTGAGCGAGCGAAAATCCGTTAGTTCTGGAGATAAGACATTCCAAACATGTAATCTCCTCAACAAGCAGTCGCGCAGTCTGTAAAAAAAGGTAGCCTTTCTCAATTCCTGCAATAGACTATAGCCCATTTCAAGTATGTTATATTGTTCAAATTAAAGATTGAAAAAACTAATGCCAGCTCCTGTGCCCATTCCTGTAGAACAATAAAAATAGTATTAAATTTCTCCGATAAGTTTGGTGCCATAAATTCGTAATAAAATTGGTGTGTAATTACAGGCAACACTGCCTATGAGACGTAGAATGAAAATGTTGAAATTTGAAAATAATAAAATAGAAATGAAAAATACGCGGTTGATACGAATGAAAACCAGTAATTTTTTTTCAGTTAGTATATTTATACATGTTTGGACTGTATCAATTTTTTTCGAACTCGATTCGTAAATTCAAGTTACAATTTACGACCGAGCGTAAACAATTTGCGGCAAATTCAAATCTGAACGCATGCACAATGTCTGACCGTCGACAAGGGTCTCCCGGAAAGGAGGAAATCGAAATGGACGATTTAAACAAAAAACAAGGGTAAGTTACAGCTACCATTCGTTATTTCGTTTCCTCAAAGATTTCAATAGTAGGCTGTAAAAATTCTCGAGTGAACGGTAATGGTCTATAATAAATTAGGTACCGCTCATCAAGCTAATTAGCTATCTACCAATTCAAATTCAGAAAAACGTCGGCACGGCTCCCTCAGTCCCTCAGCAGTCTTCACCACATTGTTTCGATAAGACTTCCACCTGTTAGCCGAATGTTACGCATGGGTAATTGATTTAAATAAAATTCTAGCAGCAAACGGAAGAGGAAGGGATTTGAGAATAAAACTTCTGAAGAAATTTTGAGACCGTTTCAGCATGATAGTTGAATTGCAAATTTTGGTCCCATTATATTCTGACTCCAGATATAATCGGGGGGAAGGATATTGATATTGTCTCTCAAAATATTTCAAATTAAAATTTCCATTTGAAGTTTTGAAATACTCCCTTTTGAACGTGCCAAAAGACTACAGAAAAGAGTCGTACGAATGAATATTTTTTTCGAGGCACTGATTGTGATTTCAAGTTTCACGTTAGTTTTTTCATTCGACCCATTCTTCAAACCTAGGAGCTTTAAAAAGGAAGGAAATTTTGACTTTCCAATACGTTGACGGAAATGTTTTTTTGAGGTGCTGCGCAGAACTAAATATCTACACCGTAGGCCTAAATACAGGCTTCTCTACCGGAAGGGTGAAAGGGGTTCAGTGACCCCCCAATCAAAAAATCAGTCCGGAAAATCGAAAAATTGGTAGAGCAGTTGGCTAATTCGAGTATTTTCAATGGATTCCAAAAAAAAAGAAGGCTGTTATCAATATTTTATCCTTGCAACATTTTTTTTAATTTTTAGTGGCAAATTCAAACATTTACTCGTCCCTGAAAAATTTTTTCAGGACGTCACTATCTAAATATAAGCATCTATTTATACATAATATTTTTTTATTAAATTCAAGAAACATTTTTTTACTTAATGTCCCTTTGTGTATGCTGGAGTGGTTAGTTCAGATTTTTTTATGTGTATTTATTTAAAAGGCAATATTATGTTACCTCTTTCATATTATGATGAATTATGAGGTGATTTATTTTTTTCACATAAAAAAAAAGTACGTTTATATGTAGTGCCCACTTTGATATAATGAGCAGTTCGTCGAAGCGTGTTATTTTCTGAATTACAAAATGCGTTGTTTGTGGAGCTCCCAATGTATGCGTTGGTAAAGTTGGTGGTTAGATGAGGTGAGCACTGGGTAGTTTCTTTGGTTAAAAAGTCAATTTTTGTAAAACTCTGTGTGTACAGTGCATTAACCCTAATTATTCAAATCGTTTGGGAAACTATGAAAGAAATCGTCATAACATTTCTCGTGTTGTTACAGTTCTTTTAACTTCCTTTTCTTCGGAATTTTAAGAATGAAAGTTTTAATGAAACGTTTAACTTTCGGTTATCGTTATTTTTCAATCTAACTATGATAGAGATAGCCTCCTGTAGCGGCAGAAAAAGGTGTGTAAGAGTAATAAAATTGCCACTAGTTTAAGACAAGCGGAGAAATAAAAGAACACTGGTATTAACTGAATAAAGAACTCACAATTAATTGAAAATAGTTTGTATTGATGTAAATTATTATTACAAACAGTGTCTACTATTCTATAGTAGACCTTAACAGTAGACAACAGTACTTGACAATTCAAGTGACTGCAGAAGAAGACAATTTTCTTAAAGATTGTCTAAATATTTATAGCAAAAATTAAAATCAAAGTTGATTTTAATTCAGCAAATCAGAAACTCCCATTCGTGAGCTGTAATTTGATTGGTTTCATTAGTGTAGAATAAACAGTATTTGAGAATTGAAATCATGCAGGTGGCCAAACTGCTGATTTCATGAAAATATTGTATTGTCATCAAAATAATTATTAGAGAAGAAAGACAATCACAAAAAGGAATACACAAAGTGTTGGCAGGTGTTCACAATAGAATGGAAGACTACCGGATGTCTCCATCGTTTAATAAATTTCATAAAATTATGACTACATCATTTTTTATTAATTTCAAATTTCTGGGAAAAATGATAATATTTTTCTGTTGGGAAAATGTACGTCTATATGACAAATAATTTCACTACACTTCCATTTTATGGGACAAAAAAAGTACAAAAAATGCAATAACATTCCTCATCAACTAAAGGCGAAGATAGAAAAAAATTCTGGTGAGACTTGAGGTCCTTTCATTTAAAAAAAAATAAAAACCAGTAGAATTATCATATTCTTAAATTTTTCGGGGAGGAGGGGGTGCTTCACCACGTTTTAACCACCTATTCCCTTCTTTGCAAAGCTTCATCGCACTTTTAAGCACATAATGCAATATTTATACCCCGTGTTTTTTCTTTCATCTTCAATCAAATGACTTTTCAACGATCATTCTGGAAAGAAAAATTCTAATCATATCAACAATTTTATTAATTTTCTGCATTGAGCTTTTCAGATTTTCATAGGCCCCGATTATTTTATGTAAATTAGGGGGAGGATTAATTTTATTTTTCGTAATTTAAACACCAATAATGGATTATTTCAATACCTAGCTATTTCTGTCAGGGTATGGAACATTTTCCAGGAAATCTAATGCAACTTCAAAGAGCAAATAACTCGAAGGAATGTTAAACCAGAGTCACTTATAATAACTCTGTTTTTATTTCCACACGATTTAAAACATTATTTTATTTTTAATTTTTAATTCAAATTAATGCTGAAAGACTGCATTTAGTGGGTCCAAATAAAGAAAGAAAAGAAAAAAAAAACATTATTTTAAGTTATTCCAATTTCAAACCATCGAAATCTCATTATTTTTTGAAAGAAAACAATTTATTTTTCAAGACTTTTTTCAAGTTTCTTGTCAATATAATATACGAGATGTGTTCAAAAAATAACTTCTTTTTTTTTTCCTGGATCGCGCAATACTGGAGCAGGCGCGTGCGGCTTTCATGTATAATATGTATGAGGGTTATAAATATTCAGAATATATTTTTTTTATGTAACATTAATGTGTGCTGTGTTTCATCGGCTGGAATATGAAATTCCCCTTTCTCACCCCACCAAATGTGAACTAATCCCTCTGCACAACAATAACCGACCTCACATTTCTGGCATCACACAATGGCTCCTTAAATTCTTAAAATGACATGTTCTCCCCCTCTCATAACACACCCCCACCTTAATCCCTTTTGACTTACACCTTACCAACATGAAATGGGGCTGTCGAATTTTCTGAAAACTTTTCAGCTGCTACATAAACTTGAGCTGTTTTCTTACTTTCTTCTTCCCAAATTTTTCTTGAGCTTTGGGAAACTGGAAAATGATGGAAATTTGAAAGAACAATTGTTCGGAAGTCTTGTGGGCGGGGGAAAACATCTAATTTTAAGGATTTGAGGAGCCATTGTGTGAAGCCAGAATTGTGGGGTCGGTCATCATCCTATAGAAGGGTCACTTCACATTTGGTGGTACGAGAAAGAGGAGTTTCATATTGCAGCCGATGAAACACAGCACGCAGTTATGATCCATAAAAAAATATTCTGTATTTTTATAACCCTATACATAAAAGTCGCATGCGCTTAGGGCCATAGAAAAGGAATTCGGGTCCGGGTGATACAAAATGTATGGACCCCCTAAAAAATTGAAAACTGCATTTATTTTCAGGTGCAGTATCTAAGATTTATCTTGGGGAGTGATTTTCTAACACTGAGGAAGTCTACTTCGCTAGAAGAGTGACCGAAAAAATTTTTCAAGGTTTTTCAGTAGATTTTTCATGAAAGTCTATATATTTTTCTTTTTTTTTGAGAATTCCGGGCCCGGGGAATTCTTCTTTCCACTACCTCTCTCTAGATCTACATGCGTCTACTCCATTGTTACTTAATACAGGAGAAAAATGAGAAGGAAAGTGACTTTTTAAACGCCCCTCGTATATGTATTGTAGTTTTTATTCACAAAAGCAAATATGTAATAAACGATTGGCTTTGTGTATTTTACAGGGGAATTAATAGCAACGTTCTCGACATCACAGACAACCAGATAGGTAAAAAAAATCTACCAAAATAGCGTTATTAAATTTCGTCAACATTTTGTAAATATCGTCTCATTTCGTTCCAGAGGAGGACGAAGAATTTAAATCGCTGCGCAAAAAATACTACCAAGTGTCTAAAGATATACGTATGGATGCGATCGACGCAGAAAAACAAGAGCTGGAAAAAAGCGAAAAATCGCCAAAAGTGAAATACTACGAGGGCTCCAAAAATGAACGTATCAAATTATTGGACGAGATTAAGCGACAAATGGAAGAACTTCAGAGTATTGCGAAATCGAAAAAATAAATATGCCTACAATTAATTCAAACGCGGCGATTGGATGGGGCACAATGGGATGGGAGTTCACGACACAAATTCATTGTATGGTGCGAAAATTTCAGTAATTTGACTCATTTTGTTTTCTCAGCGTGAAAAATGATATCTGTTTCCTCATCGACTAAGGTTCTTGTCAAATAAAGTTCTCTAGTTATTTACGTGTTTCCTTTATTTTTCCATTCTTTTTTTCTCGAGTCGGAAAAATGGGTAGCGATGTGTTGGAAAGTGACACAAAACGGGGTTCTGGATAGATCTTTTGGAACATTTTTTGTACATTGGAGATTTGTTTGGAGAGATGAATATTCCAAAAGTCCCCGAATTTACCAGGTGATCTAACTCCAAAGCAGCGCCCCATTTGGCTTTTTGCCGATTGTAGGAAAAATTGATTTTCTCCCCTTTTCAATATTATTTGCGAGAGAAAAAAAACTCGTTCACAGGATATATGTACCCCAAGTACATATACTTTATTAATTCTCATGTAACCCCAAGTCGTAAATTTGTACGATAGTCACGAAATTTAGTACAAACGTAAGGACTAAGCCACAGATAAAGTCCTAATTTGAACTAAGCCAAGAACGTGACGTATTAATTTAGGTGCGGATCGACCGGACAGTAGTTCCGGTGAATCAATTTCAATGTATATTTTCTAAAGAAAGATACAAAATATTTATGATGTATACTAAATTATTTCGCGGCAAATTTTTCAAAAAATAAAAAATAAAGGGAGACAGGCAGAAAAGGAAAAAAAAGCTAGCTCAATATTAGAAAATGTGGGTTTTCACTTTTCAGAAGCTAGAGAATAACAACCAAAATTGGTAACAAGTTAGTATTAGTATCTACAGTCCCTCAACGTGAATTTTACTAATATACAAGAGTGTCAAATGGAAAGACCTGACATACACCTCCACTTCAGACTGGGAATGTCATTATGTGGCCAATTAAAAACCTACGACTTTATACTTCCAAGTCCTGAAAGCTATAACCACTAGGCCACACAGACCCCATAGCTCTAACCCAACAATCCTATACTTTGTCCAACACCTAAGATGATCCCTGGCTTAAACGCTAAGTTTCCAATAAATATACTTCGAATATTATTTTATGAACCAAAATGCTTAGCATTATTTATAAGTAGTAACAGTTTATCAATTTAAAGCAATTATATTGGTTGGTCGGTGTTTTCTTTGATGTTTGTTGTGAAGTTCAATTCAATTCATTATCAATTCACCATATTAATCCATAATATTAAAATAAAAATTCATCATATTGTTTTACAAGATCATTTCCTTTAAATAATTCTCATTTTTCCTACACTCGATCAAAATGTTTAAATTAAATTATAATGATTATGTCTAACAGAAGTAGACTAAGAAAATAGAACTTAACGAAGAAAATTGAAGAATCATTCGATGTGGCGAATAAAATGATAGATCTAAAAGATAATAACTTGGTGATGTGATGAGAAACGTTCACACCTTTAGTCCATTTTTAACCAGCCAACTAAGTAACAAGTTTTTTGCTTCACATTTACTAAAATGAAAACACAAGTTAAATATAAAAGTTCTACAATCATCAGAATTCGCTCATTCTTTAAACCTTTTAATCCGATATTAATAGTTCATGATACAGAAATGAAAGGAAGATCAAGCTGAGAATAAAACAATTTCAATATCATCACCATCATACAAAAGGTGTACCACGACTGAACATCCAATGGCTCTGAAGATTGAGTCTGTTAAACTTTATTCATTGGCCTGAACATTGGCAACTGCTATGTACAGTTATATTTATTATTTCAATAGTGAAGAAGATTGTTTTATCTGAAATGTAGGGCTTTAACAATCTAGTTATAGGGAGTTGTGCAAAATACCATGAAGTAAGACCTCATGGTTCCAAGTAGTATGTATGCAAGCTCATTTCACGTTATTTTCCCTTCTGATGTAAGACATTGATATTTCTTGAAATTTACGATATAGGACTGTCTGTCTAGTTTTCATATTTTTTGGCTAATAATATTTTTTGATCAACTTTTTCAAATAATCATGTCACAATCATTTTCGGACTTCATATTGTCAGAGAATGGAGTATAGTAGGCAATAACAAATAAAAAGTATCTCTGCCACGCATCAACTGTGGTGTGTATTTTTCAAAAGTGTCAAATTTTGTAATGGCTGCCATTCAAAAACAAGTTGACCAATTTCGCTCAAATTCAATACCAAACCAGTCCTTAATAGTCTCTAACTGCCATTAAAAATTTAAAGCCTAAATCTTCAAATTTATGGGAGTTATTGTGATGACATAGGGGAATTATAACACTACTCCAAGTTTCATTGTCGTAGGTTAAACAGGGTAGGCTCCACAGACTTTCAAAAAGTGCCAAAATGAGCGAAAAGGAGATAAATATACATATATATATATATTGTTTACAGGAAAAGGAAAATACACTAACATGAGAAAAATTATTCATTACATCATCAGATAGGAGGGTCGTAGTTTTTAATCACTTCCTGCTGGACATGTTTCTCTGTGATCAAAAACACCAAAATCAAAATTAAAAAGGAAAAAGAATTGATGGCTTCTAGACTATTTTGTTTATAAATTTACATTTTGTCATTTATTGGCAATGTATTCATAACAGTTTTCGAAGGAAGTTTTTCAAAAGTAGTGAAATTTTTTGTTAGATCCTAAAATGGTAAGTGTAATTAAGACGCTGGTAATCATTTTCTTCTGGAGAAATTTTGAGAAAAAAAGACGTAAAATAATTTTTTGAGCCGGTGTAGGATAATGACAATAAAAGTCGAATTGAAAAACAGAAATTATCATTTTCTAGTAAAAAGTTCATCGAGATTGACTACGGTTATTCTCAAATATTAATAGTGAACGACGATTAAAACGTGATATCAAGTTTTTTATGATTATTTCCATTTAATGTTTTTTATTAGCCTAGATTGTTTTTTAATAAATATTTAAAATAAATATTTTAGGCCGAATATCGAACGTTATCAGTTATTCCTATTGCCATTCTCAGTAAACTAATATACGGCGATAAGGATGATAAATTTCTGAATCAACTGCAAGAGTTAGGATTACTAAATCTTCGAGGTAAGAATTAAATCCAGTTTATAATACAGTAAGTTATTCATAAATTTTATCGACTGGGTGTTTTTAAAATTAAGTACTACGGATCTGAATTGTTATTTGTGAATCAATTGGCAGAATACATGACGAAAATTAAATCTTAATGAGGTGCATAATTTATTTTCTTTCAAAATCGAAAATGCAATAAACCAGTAAAATGTTAAAAATCAAGAACTTAAATGTTGATTTTTTTACTTTATTACCTACCTATTTAATAATAAAATTATTTACTGCATAACTTTTTCGATTTACTTACTTATAAATTGTTTACCATTCAAAATTTAAGGGCTTCAAAAATTAAGGAAATTTACCATGTACTATCGAATAATATTGTCAAATAATTACTAAGCGACTAGCTCAGAAACGTCTCTTTGAAAAAATAAAAATAAAACTACCAAAACTCGAAAGAAAATTTCAATAATTACTTAAATTCATTAGCTATATACTGTAGATACGTAGGTAGTATAGCCTACCTACAAAATTTAAAAATTGTGATAAAATTTGTAGAAAATGAAGAAATGAGCAGATTCGAATATTATGACAAATTATTTTACTCGTCAATTTTTGCTAAGATTTGTTGAATGAACCTCAAAAATAAAAAAACTCTTGCGCAGCAAGCTTCACAAGATAAAGTAGAGTTTCTTTGTTTAAAGATCACCTCTATTACCAACCGTCTTCTGATAAAATACCTAATATATATATATATATATTTATATTTTTTGTAAAAAATTACCAATATCACACAAAAATACCTATATCACAATTTAATAATTAAAACGATCGAACAATCACGATTACTTACAATACATTATCATAATGTTTTGAATATAAAAAATATTTTATTAAATTCAACACGTCATTGTTTTACAAACAAAGATGATACGCCGCTGAATTTGAACAGAGGACGCCAGTTGACCAGAGCCATATCCATAAATGCTAATGGAAAAGTTGAAGTAGAACGTGAGTTTTCTAACGGTATCGAGAGATTTACTGTCGCTACTAAAACCACAGAACCAATAAAGTTAGAATCGTTAGATAAGGAAACTTTCGTACTGAAAGAAAAGGACATAAAGTACGTGTACTCTATTGAATATTAAATAGATAGGTAATACTTTTGTTTTTTTTTCTGCATGATTAGAAAGGTACAAAAAATTATTTTATGATTAGGTACTCTTTTTCAGGCTTAATTTTCAATTGAGAAATGTCCACTTGTACGACATAAACAACTATGTCATTAAAGGAACCAAAAGTATGGGCCAAGATGAATGGGCAAGAATCCATTTTGATTTACCAGAAATTATGAAACTTACATGTCGATACCAGATTGTTGGAATGATGGGAGGAAGCAATGTTAACGAAGGTGGAACAGCTGTGTAAGTTTTTTTTTTAAACAACTTATTAGCAAACGAAAGAAAAAAAATTTTTAAACAGTGCTGTAACCGAAAACGGCTTTGCGGGATATTTAAAATCTTTGTATATGATTTTATTGGAATATTATTTTCTTTTCACCATAAAAATCATAAATGTATGAGTAATGTTTTGGAAATTTGGGAAAAAAAGGAGTTAACGCTCCAGCAAAATTCCCTACAGGACCTACACGTCTTATTCGAAGAGAATAATGCGAGTAAACCGCTTCTTTTTTCCCCTTCAAGCGGTAATAAGACTTTAAAAGTTGGGTAAAAATGAATGACATAAATATTTACACCTCTACACCAATTTTTTTTTGGTTAATTTTTGTTAATTCCTGAAATTTATGCCGGTTAACTTCCTGACTGCCCATAGAATTCTCAAGGAGACTTCCTTGACACTTCTTTTTAGGAGAATAAACCAACGTTTGTTTTGTTCATCAACAGTATCACCACAACTTTTCATATATAAAGGACTACAAACATTCTATCAGGCTTAAAAAATTATGAGTAAATTTATCATATGGCATTGTTGGAATTTTTTTTAAACGTTTTTAAGTTATTTTCTAAAAATTATATGCCCCAACTTGATCTTTTTCTTTCTATTTTTAGGGGGATTAGCTCCCCCCAATAATTTTGTGAATTTTAGTACTTATAAAAGTAGGTACATTTTTTTGTGTTAAATAATTAAAAATTCGCTGTCTAGGTTAAATGAGAGCAAAAATATTTTCACATTTTGTACTCAGCCGACTAATAATTTTACAAAGTTGAGGCTACTACTATAGTCCGTGTCAAATAAGAACGACAAGAATACATTACCAAGTATGGGCATGAGGGTGATAAGGGATGAACCACCATTTATGCAAGCTGGTGTATGTAAATTATGTCACATGTAGGAAAAGGAATATCTGCAACAGCCAAAAGAAGATCTTTTGTTTATAGATTTGACCACTTTCAGTGTTACATCTTACACAAAATACTAACACCAGAAAAGTATTAATATCTCTGTAATATTTTAAATAATCAATTTATTATCCACAAACTTTTGTAGACCTTAACTGTTGAAAAACTTTATAAAAATATTTCAAATACAAAGAGTAATTTAACACCTTTAAAAAAATAATAATTTGTACAACACAAGTACATTAAATAATATTTCAAACACTATTAACTAGGTTGAACATTGGGATTAGACCCTTAGACAAAGACTGTCTATTTTCAACTGTATGTTGAACTGGATTAAGACTGAATATCAATTATATTGTAACCAGGGTTCATATACCCATTCATAGTACGTAAGTGTACGTGGTGGATAGGCTAAGTGAGGTAGGGATTTGTTATAGGGATGTGCTGACTTGCAATATAATCGAGAGACAGGCATATTTAGGTCACTAAATATGGAGACAATATTCCTATATTCATAATGTTTAATGTGGGTAATTTTAGGTTGTTTATAAGGAGTTGTGGGATGTTTTGATTATAGCCGAATACCTGAATTTCTGGTATTCAGACAGTGTGACCAAATATGTTCATCATATTTAAAAATAGACGAAAATATACATTACAATATCCTCGTAATATGTATAAAAGCATACCTACATAGATGAGGTATTACTTCATCAATAGATAGGCATCTCTCCATTTCTTTTGAGAACTATTAAAAGTGCACAGAACACTCACTGCAAACTTTCAAGCACTACTATCGCATAAAATTAATAAAAATTTTAGGCACAACCGGAATTTGATCATGGATCTCTCCGACATTTTGTATGAAAACTTAACTACTGGGTCACCAATTTAATAAAAAAATTTGGGGTCAAAGCAAATAATATGTATGTATCTATACACTTTTGGAATATAGTTTGCCATGTAGCTCTGTGGATAGTTGTCCTTATAACTTGAAACCTTTTTTCCACATCAGAATCGAAGATAACACCTCAGTAGTCTATTCTAAATAAGAAGATAATTCTTTTAAAAGCGCAAAGAGAAGGCCTCAAATAAACGTTACTGAAGTTAAATTAAATATTGTTGGGCAAAATTAAAATTGTATACAAACAGGCTTAGTTCATTTCCCATCCAGTGTGTATTCTAACTCTTTTCCCTACCTTCCATTTCCCACAATGCAAATCGGTGTATTGCGGGTAGAAAATTACCTTTTTATTTGCAATGGACTATAGTGAAAGTCCATATACCTTGCACATATCAGAACATTTGAAAGTAATCAGTATACAATTAAAATTGACAATTTATAACTTCTTCAGCCACATAATTTTACTTTTCATCTGCCGAAAGGCTACAACCTCATGTCTTTCTTCAAATGAACAGGATTTATCTGTATTGACTAAAACATGGTAGGTTACATTGATTGGTTAATAACATAACAAGTCGGCAATGTTTCTTCCTTATTTGAAAAATTTGTTTCTATAATTTTCGTGGTATTTTTTTTATAAATTCAATTTTAATTTAAATAAAGGGAAATAAAAATCAAAAACTTAATTAAAATTCACTTTTTAATCAACTTCAAATCATCAATGACAAGCAACAATTTTTTCTATAATTACCGTTTTTTTTTGTTTTTTTTTTTTTTTTAATAATTTTATTGGCAAATATTTGATTAGTTGAATTATCGAGCTTTCGATTAATTTGTAAAAATTGATAAAAATTTACGTACCTAATTAGAATAATAATTTATTTTTTTAGAATGAAGTTGAGAGGAGTGAAAGTAGAGGGTCGAGTTAAGGTCGAAGTAACAGACAAGTCAATCTGGATAGAGAATATAGACTTACAATATTCGTTTAGCGATCTGTCAGTAAGTCAAAAACAATAATATTATTTTTATGATCAATTATTTCGCAATTTTGAGGAAAAAAAACACTTTTTTTTTTCTAGATTGAAAAGATAGGGTTGATTATCGCCGGAATGACTAAAGATCAAATCAATAACCTTTTTAACGATGCCGGAAAGAAATACTTGCAGGAAAATTTACCACTTGTAGCCGAAAGACTTTCGGCAGAAATTAAAACAAAGCTGAATGAAAGGCTGAAAGACCTATCTGGAGCGCAACTCATAAAAACTGTACGACAAAATTTCGTCGAATCCGAGGATAAGCTTAACCAAGATGACAAAAAATAATTGAGAAATATTCAAGCACCATTTCGTTTTCGAAACACATCTGTACAAATTTTATTGAAAAGTTTCATAAAAAAAAATCGATATGTCGGATTTATGTAACGTTTTCAAAATAAAGCCTATTGTCAAAAAGATGTGAATTTTATCGCAGAGATATAAATTATTTGCACAGATTACTAAGTTTTCAGTGTGTATAAATATGTATGAACGAATGTACCTAATGTGAAACAAAAATTAATTCTCAAAAAATTAGTAAAAAATGCATGTAGTTAACACAATTATGTACTTTACCAATTTTAATTACCTAGGTAGTCATCTATATATGTATATCGATTATCGAATCATCAAACTTAACAAGTATCAACAGAACAATATTCAATAAAAATTATGAAAGATATTGTCTCCCTTTTACGGTGTAAATTGATTAAAGAAAATTTTTGGTTGCCTCAAACCAATATTTTGAAGTTAGTTCGTTGATACTAATGTTCATTTATCGCGACGTACTTTTATATTTTTTAATACGGGATTTAAAAGTCAAAAGATACTACGAGTGTCCCTGAAAATAAAATTCATCAAAACAATAGTTCTTCGATTAGCATATTTTAAAATCCGAATAATATTTAGCATAATTTAAAGAAGAAATAAATTAAAATAGAATATGAGAAAGAAAATTTAATTTCTATGGAATAAAATCTAACACCATTTCAATGAAAGAAAAAAAAAAAAAAAGAACACAAGAGAATCGATTATTCTCATGAACAAAAACTTCGGGTTGCTAAAATGGCCTTTTCACGATGTAAATTCAAATTTTCTAAAATCATAGCCTAGGAAATTATCAATATTGAGAAAATGAATTGTCTATAGCTGTTATCTCAGAAACCACCGTCATTATAGGAAAGTTATACACTCATTTCAGTAACTTCGAAATTTCTTCTTAAAACTCAGTTTAATATATTTTTCAAAAATTTAACTAAACCCCATTAAAAACAAAATTATCTCTCTAAAAAATAAACAATTTTTCAATAATGAGATTGGCTGATAAATTTTTTACTGTACGCAATAAAAATTATACAGTACCTTTGCAAGGTGAGTCTGTTTTTGACGCACTATATGAGAATTACCTTTGATGCGTTCGAAATTGACTGACTAAGTTTTTTCCTTAAACTCTAAGTAGCTACAAAATGGAAAGTGAAGGTGGATGAATTCATTGCACATACTTAGTTGTACTAATATAAGGACTAAATCTTTAGCTTTCAAAATCCCATCTATATGATGAAATGGGCTTGAAAATACGCTAATTTTAAAAATTTGTTGGGATTAAAAACCTGCATTTCCAAATTATCAGAGGTTGTCCAGGGTTTCCCTTCGAATATTATGTTTATCTCATGGATATGTAACACCATACATGGAACAAATGAAGTATTACCCAATTCCGTTAAAAAAAGTACAAAAATCTGAAAATAACTTGAAAATCCATTTTTGCTTTTACCTAATCTGTCCAGATTGGACAAAATCCATTTTTAAACTTTGTTCCATATCATTACAGAATTCTGGTTCTTAATTTGAGTAATATTGTGATAGTTGTTTTCATACGGCTTGTTTCACACACAAGGATTTTTGCCACACGGTAAAAAGCCATCACGGAATTTTGCCGTTGAAATTAATTAGTTTATATGGAAGCTTTCACAGGTGCCATCCTCGGTATTTCATCGGACAGCAGTCGTGTTACAACCATCCAAATCTCAGGCTTATCACAGTGCTGTGCCATTTTAACAAACATAAAATGAAAACTTGAAAAAAAAATGAGCTTCTCTTTCACAGCACGGAATTTTATCCATCGTGTGAAACCAAAGCTTCATACAACAAAATTCCGGACAGTTTTTTGCCATGTGGCAAAAATCCTTGCGTGTGAAACAAGCCTAATAGTTCCACACAGTATGTGATATGAAAATTGGAGACTGATAATTTTGTTAAAAGTAGCTTTGTAACTTCTGTTATGGTCTTGTATTTCACATATTTTAAAATTTTAAAAGTTTGTTAATTCCAGATCCATTTCATCAAATTGAAAAGTTTTTAGGAAATGATTCTCAAATTATATAAATTTGTCTAATTATGTGGAATAAATTTCAATAAATGTAATAAGTATCTCTCAAACAGTATCATCTCCATTCAGTGTGCAAGGGTGAAGTTTTATTTTGATTTATGTTAAAAGTCCATTATAATTTCCAGTTTGGATAATACTGATAATGAAGTCTTGCACAGTTTTATAGTTTTTGGACTTCAGACAATAAACACTTAATATGGAACAAATGTGCTTTCCTTCTTTTTATTTTCTTACAATGTGAAACTTTGATCCAGTTGTAGTTCCGAGTCTAAAAAAACCTTTATCCTAAATCCAATCTGTACATGTGTTTTACTGTGGTTACTGTCTATAGTGGTATGGAACAAAGTTTAGAAATGGATTTTGTCCAATCTTGACGGATTACATAAAAGCAAAAAAAGGTTTTCATGTTATTTTCAGATTTTCTTATATTTTTTTAAGGCAGTTGGGTAATACTTTATTTATTCTACGTATGGTGTTACATACCGAAGAGATAAACATAATATTCGAAGGGAAACTCTGAAAAACCTCTGATGATTCCAGAAATGCAGGTTTTTAATCACATCAAATTTTGAAAATTTGCGTATTTTCGGGGTTTTGTCATATAGATGGGATTTTAAAGGCTGAGGATTTAGTCCTTATATTAGTACAACTAAGCAAATAAGTGTGGATATTATTTATGCACTTTTCAGTGTGAACAGAGTATGTTATGCATATCAAGTTTATAGAATAAAGTTTGTTTTTTTGGCCAAAAATTGCAAGAATTCTTACACTACTTCTCAAATTGTATTCTTCTGGAATACAGTGCAAAATATTGGCGTTCATTTGAATTTAGTACAAACTAGTGATGCAAACTATCGGAGTTTGCACTTATCGATAACTATTGATAGTTTTTCACTGCGTATTTTTTTTTCAAAGTAATTTTTCTATTTTCCTGTTTTAAAGGTCTGGTAATGTGTTAATAATACTGGTTATGTATAAAATGATTAAAATGAAACCTTTATAATTAGTGGAAAAGACCAAAATTCAATTTAAAATTCAGTTGTAATGAGAAAAAACATTATTTCTTCACAACAAGTAGTTTGTTTGTAAAGAATAGAATATATAGTTTGGTTCTAAATTTTAGGGTAGGTTAGGTAGTAGAATTTTAACTTACTTCAGTATTTGTCTCCATTCCAGACTGAATTTAAAATACTAAAAATAAGAAATTGGAGAGGAAAAAAATTAAAAAAATTAATAAAATATAATGGAATATTCGTTATCATTATCATTTTATTGATTTTATTTTATTATTATATTTTATTACCAAAAACGAGCATTATGTTTAAGATATATAATCTTATCAACTATCAAGGGATCTAAGTGTGACCTCTTTTGCGTCATGAATGGAGACCTGGCCGCGAAATTTTAAAACTTTCGTAACACATGCATAATATGAAAATGAAACAGACGCTACAAATATCTCATAACAATGATTTTGCTACACCAAAAAAAACTATCGATAGTTATCGTTAATTTCAAAATTTATCGATAGTAAACGATAGTTATAGAGGATGAGGATTGGAGATGAAACAAGAAAAGAAGATTTAAGCGAAGTTCCATCCAAGAAGTGAGTGTATTTCGAAGAAGATACATAATTTAAGCAAAGTACATTTAAGATAGATAAACGAATGTTAACAGAAATGAACGAATGAGCGGCGGAAGTGGTAGATCAGTGTAGCCGCGAATAGATATAAATAAATTATGTATTTTATGTAATCGTGTGTTCGTATGAGTGAGAGGGGAGAAGGATTGGTGGTCTCAACAATAGTCGGATAACTATCGACAGTTTTAGCATCACTAGTACAAACTTCAGTCAGAGAAGTGTGTAGAAGGTGCATATACACCTTCTGCACTAAATGAAAAGAAGGTTTGGAAAAAGTTCAAAGAAAGTTATCGGCTTATCGATGACGATGAATAGGAAATTCGTTTATTTCGCTAAGTGATAAGTAACTAATATTTGTTTTTATTTTGTTTTGCTTGCACTTTCTCTTAAAACATTCTTTTCGATCGCAAAAGAACTGAGAAATTTTTTGCACTTTTTTTACTCCTACCTGTCTTCGTTCTGAAATATCTTGAACTGCGTTCACACATTTTTGGCGAAAATAACAGAATTATTGTGAAACGCGAATGATTAAGTAGCTTATCTGGTAAATCAAATGAAACTTTTTTTATCAGAATTCAAAAAAAGTAGGTCATCAATTCCATCTATATTCTTACTTTTTTTTTTTTTTTTAATAAGACAAAAAATACAAAGTAATGGCATACTCTTGCAAACTGAGGTTAAAATGTTGGGAAAAATTTCAATAAAATGTTCTCGAAGTGTCCTCCATTAGGCATATTCTTTATGACTAAAAAGCGCTGTTCTAAAAACCTTTAATGATTTCACGTGACTACACGCGCCAATAAAAAGCGCTTATGACTTGAACATGAGCAAAATAGCTACGCAAAAATATTTTTGAAACAGAACTGAAAAGAACATAGATTGACTTATACACTTATAAAACTTAAATGCTAGTCGATTATAAAACAATGGCTGCACATTGTGCAGTTAAGTATGCGAGTTATTTCGTCCTTTCTCGCAAATGAAGCAGTTAACGTACCTATTAAAATAAAAATACGAACCTATTTAACTGACTATGATACATAAATCAATATAGGCTAATTATTTAATTATATTAGGTTTTCGCCGTGTTTTTCTTCAAGGCCAAAAAATAAAGTGTTTTTTTTTTCAGACAATCAGGGAACCCATACATTACCTACATAACGTTTAAAGTTGAATCAATTTTGTGGTTTATAAACCAGTACGTCTAGCCTTGCGGACTGATAGTATTTAATAATATTAAATATTAAAAAAATAAATGAACATTTTATGCTTTCATATTTGATAAGATCAGAGAAAATACATAGATTTTTTAAATTTTTGAGAATAAAATATTTTTTTTTTTGATTCCTCAAAATTCAACCGATTCAAATTTTGGTAATAGGCAAAGATGTCCCTTCAATAAAAATGAGACTGCGAAAGCATATTAAACACCCACACCATGCCTATCACCAGCATTCTCCTCAGACTACTTATCCTGACTCTAAAATTTCCAAGTCCACAGTTATGACGTCATCAGCCTCTCCGCAACGATCTATTCCGTATCAAAAATTGGATCAGAAAAATTTTGAATAAACCCACACCTATAAGACGTGTCCGTGTCCAAATGTATCTAAAAATGTACACATAATTCTTTCACAGCGTCACAAGAACTCAATGGTCAAACAACAGTTATTTCTATTTATCATCAAAAGAAGCATTTCAAGTGCAAAAATTCGAAAGAAAATCCGGTAGATTAAACGAATAATAATAAAGTCGTCCAGAAATTCGTACTGAGTTTTCATATTTTAAAGGTAAGTATACCTATTCCTCACTCCAACCATAGAAGTTTGATCGATTTCATTAATTTTTACAGGTTAAATATCTTCGAAAAATTATTTTACAGATAAATAAAATTTGGAAATATTTCTGAAAAGACAGTCTGAGAGGTGATAGCGTTCAAGTTTGACGAATTTAAATAAAAATATACGGCTCCGAATTGTAACGTTGTTCAAATATTTTGGTTAATTTTTCAATTATGGGACTTACGGGGACTTGAGATAAAAAAAAAGCGCAAATTTTTTTTGTTTCCCCCTTTAAATAAACAAAATTTGTAGTAAAAATAATTTTTTAAATTGGTCAAAGTTTTTACGCATAAGTCAGGTACGGTTCTGGCCACTTTTAATATTTTATATTCGCCTTTAAATTGGTCATTTTGATAAATATTTAACGTTTTAGCGAAGCTTATCTACACATCGTTAGAATTGAAGTACTTTTCTGTTGTTTCCATGTGAAGCCACAGGCTTTAAGCGTATCATTTAGCTACCTAGATAATAATTCATGCGTCACAGACACGGCCAAATATGGATGAAAGCTTTTTACCAATCGCTGTGCTATTTCTGTTGTTAACTGGAAGTCACGAGCAAGACGTGCTCAGCCAGCTCACTGAAAGCCAGCTAAATAGCCCAGGTACGTTCGTACAGTCGCATAAATTGTATTTTTAATCTATTATTTTATTTAATATTAGAAAATATTTTCCCAGACTCGGCGCGAGAAAATACTCGCAAAAAAGTAAAATCGCAGACATACGTTCGTGCCACAACTTTGGAAGAGTTCATAGAAGTCGAGCGTACGGATGAGGACGGCAAGAAATCGTACAAGGTCGAAGCTAAGCTCGAGCCTTTTGAAATTCTTCTACCCGTGAAGGAAACCATCAAAGACAAAACGAACGACCTAAGGTAACACGTGGCGCGCCGTGTTCCACATATCTGCGACTTACTTCGACTATATAATCATATTTAATCGATATAATTATTCACTCGTCCTCCGACGAAACCTACAATTAATACAGACGTGTTATTTAACCGACATTTGTAGGCTTACTTTGGAGCTGAAAAAGTTGAAAGTGGAAGGAATAAATAAATTCAAAATTGTAGGCTCGTCGAATAAGAACAAAAATAAGGACGGAGCGGATATTAACTTTGATCTGCCAAATGCGGTAAAGCTTACATCGAGTTACACGCTAAACGGAGTGATATCTGACAAGAAAGTTCAAGGAAATGGAAATCTGGAGTAAGAGTTCATTTTTTTTGTTTTTAAATTGTCTTTATCATTTGATGAATGTGACTGAGATAGAGAGGAAGTTGGATGATTTGTAAGAGAAAAATAAAAGACGAGTGTACGATACGCACACAGTCGATTTACTCGGCTAATATTCAACGCATTTTAAGCCTACTGCAAGGAGTATCTCGTGACTAAACTAAAATCATTTTCTAATAACAATAAGCAACATCAACCGACCAAATGAGGGGAGAGTTCGTGCGGAGCATATTTTCCCTACAATGTTTTCACTAGTGTTGGTTTTCAAGAAAACAAATACATGCTTGATACAAGATAAATTCATGCAGGAAAATGAACCCAAAAAAATGGGTCTTGAAAATTCCTATGTTAGTTAAGTAGGTGGATCATTCATTTTTTTTTTTTTATGTATAAACATCTAAACGCTCGGTATGTGGTAGAGGCTAAACAAGAATTAGGATTGTCAGATTTGCATAACTGTAACTCTTACAATCATAACTATTGTTTACGTGTGTAACATGACATGTAGGTATGTGGTTGTGTGAGTGTGAAACACGTTATGCACACACACAATCACACTATTATTATGTTTACACATCAATCCTTTATAAATATAGCATATATCTTTTATTCTTAAGTTGAAGATACTAGCGCTTGATAGAATTACACTAACCTGCACCAAGCTACACCAGTAGGGCTACCTTGGCGAAAAGTCATATAACATTCCTACATTTGTGGAATTGCCCTCCGAGTGTTGGTTGGTGTAAGTGAGTGTAGTTCTATCAAACAGAGCTACTGATACGTGAAAAAAAGAGCACCTTCTGAACTATCACAATCATGAGTGTTATGTAGGTATATGTTTTTTTTTACACATAACAACCAACATCCCTTCATATAATAATCAATAGAAAAATATTGGAAAAATGATTTTTGAAACCTGTTCCAAGTAAAGAGAATATTGATGTAGAAAAAGCATACATTGTTTATGAACAACAATCGCTGTTGTTCAACATATCGTGAGTTGAGTGACAATACTAGTTATAGTGATTTGATTTATCAATTACTCATTATTGAGGTTTGCACAATTGACAAAATTGTATATTCCTGTATAGAAAGTATTCATATATTATGGAAAATAAAACTCAATTTGCTCTTGATTTTTCATTTATTCATCACTATAATAAACGTATAGGTAACAAAATTATTAACGCAAAATTAATTCCCTAAATTTGATGCCCATGCAACAGATAAAAGGACAACAAAAGAGAAAAAAATGGTTTCTCTATTTTATAACACATGGGACTGTCAGTCTCAGCCCAACATAATCACAAATTATAATTCAAAAACAAATACACTCTTCACAGACACAGGTCCAGCACCTCTAAGAGGCGAATCAGGGCTTGTATTATAATATGAAGAGAACTTGCAAAACTTCATTTCTCTAACTGGCACCACACACAATACACATAGCCTTTGGTACTTAAAATTTTAAATAACCTGTAATAGTGTGTGTGGAATACCTTGTCGTGAAAAGATATTCTCACCCGAAGGTAATCTACAGATTCTGCATGTTCAACCACTTCCAAAACCTGGGCAAACACTGGCAATTTTAGAGCCGATTCAGACAGTTTGTATACAGGCTTATTTAAATGCACACCAACACACATACGTAGTGATTACGTATGTTTGTGAGAACAGCCCTGTGCGTCATTTCTTGTAGTGATAAGAAATGATGGGTGGGTTTGTGTTCACAATTGTAACATCATCATATTGTAGAGACTGGTCATGACTTGGTACTTGTACATTACTTGCATGTACGTGCAAGTAATTAAAATCAAACGTAATTCGTGCAATTGGTTTAACGTCATAGAGACAAATATTTGCCAGCCTTGTGGCAGTGACTGTTGTCAGGGGTCCAAGCCCATTAACCTCATATGATATGAGTCCTCACAGTGTGCAGGATCTTGAGTCTAACAGTAATCACCTGAACTTTTCATTAATTTTGTACCAGTCTCTTTAAATTGAGAAAAAAATTAATGGCCCATTTATTCAATCCATATAGGAATTTTCACGACCCAAATTTTTTTCTTCCTTCATTTTCCTATATGAATTTCCCTTGTATTAGGCATGACAATATACAATAATTTTTTTCAAAAACCTATACATGTAAACATCATGCAAGGAAAATATGCACCATTAACTTTCTCTTCATTTGCTGTTGGTTCAAGTTAAAAAAAAATATATATATAAGTACAATGGATATTCATTTTTAAAATGATAAAACACTCAAATCCCTATAATAGTAAATCCTGAAATAAAATTGAAAATAATAGATACCGAAGTATAAGTTTTTGTTCGTTTTCAGATTAGGAAGGTACCTACTAATTTTTTTTTTTTTTTTTTATTTGGCTCGTCTAACTGCAGTATAGGGTTGTGCCGCCAAAAGACAGGTCATTTGGTGAGGTCTACTGCATAAACTTCAAAATTAAAATGAAGAAGATTGAAAAATTAAGTGAATTTCAAAAAATTTAATTGGCTGAAGTGATGATGACTACAATCACAAGCGATGACTTTGCAACTGGGCCCCTATAAAATATTGACAATTTGTTTTCCAGAAAAGTGTTCAGTAATCCTTTTCTCACTCACCCAGTAATGCAATCTGTTAGAGAAAATATTTATTTTATTTTTTTTTAACATAGAAATGTGAATTTTGTGAGCGGATGACTTCGAATAGGTTAATGTAGCTGCAAACTTTGATATTGTATTTTTCTCAAAACTATAATTCTTTAGTGCTCATGTTTAAACGTCTCCAGCACCTCCATTTTGTACACAGAGACTTGCAGTGAATGGCCTTGAATTCAGCATTACAATTATGGGCTACGAAAAAAAATTAGCCTTATTTTTAGAAAACATTTTTCACATCAAAGTACTCTATGAACAAATGCAAATAACATCTCATATATGAGGTAAACCAGCAACATAGACTCCATTTACAAACGTACATAATAGTAAATAGATAGAACTTATAGAATAGACGTAGTGTCTTCATCAATCTCTGATTATTTGAAAAGAAAAATAGAACAAATAAATAAATAACCGACGCTCCCGGGATTCAAAAACCTATCTCCTACATGATGGACAAATACTGTGCCTGATAAAAGGAGAGTAAAAATTGGTATTCCTGTTACCTGAGAGATGGCATTAAATCAAAAAATTGTCTACACGGACACACAAACAAACAGAAATAACAAGGGTTCTATATAATCTTAAAGATTTGTTTATTTGTATATTTATGTTTTGGTGGGTGCGATATACTTTTGTTTTGCACATACAGTGGACGTCGTTTAATAATCCGGACAAATTGAGCAGAGGGTATTTTGACCGGATTAACCAGTAAACTGGATTAAGCAGCGGGCTAAAAAAAAAAATATTTTATCTGTACCCAGCAGCGATCCAGATTATTTGTGGATAGTATTTTCATCAGTTTATTCCACAGAGTATGAAATATAATAAAGTACCTACACAAGTGAAACGAAAAATGACACCAATTTCATATCAAAATTTTCTGAGCTCCTAATGTACCAAAAATTTTCAGTCTAATTTTCATCTATGAAATTCGAATTTGTTCTGATTTCTAAATTAGTAATCATGTTAATTCACTCATTGAATTAATTGAAAAAAAATTTGTGATTATTACCAATAAGCTCGAATGAGGGGCAAGAAAATTCGAATTTAGTACTGTAAAGGAGTGGGGATAATAGCTTCAAAAGTGGTGCCGTTTTTTGTAATAGTGTTTAGATGAGAGTGCGTCTTCTATTATATTTAATAATCTGTAATATAATCCCTGGGAAATAGTAATCAGTGGTTACTTAAGAAAATAAAATTAATTTGAAATGGGAAGTTAATTTTCTATAATTTCTTTGATTGGAACATTGTATTTAACAGAATACTCGGAAGGAAAAGTGGATTATAAATTTTTATTCCGAAGTACTACCTATACTTGAATAATTACAGCAATGTCACATTTAAAACTTCAAAATTGTTGGATTAATACAAAACAACAAAGTACCATAACTGGTTACTATCAACAGTTCAACTTTTTGAAAGTAATACAGACTTACAAACCACGAGATACTCTAAATAATGTCATAACAACCTTTCGCAAGGAGTTTAATGTTTATGCTTCATTAAAATTCGGTAAATATTTTTATGTTTGGATCCCCGAGCATTTATTCTGTGCAATTGAAATTATTCCAATGCGTTCATTTCTGGCAAACTTCTGAATGTTTAATACATTTCTCAATTTTTTTCTTCTCATCTTTTTCACTAAATTAAATTTAAGATAGTCAAATGAATGGGTATGCTTAATTTTGAAGAATTTTTCAGGTTACCTATGAAAATATCACCACCATCAACAAGCACTCACAATTAAATCTTATCTACGCCCTTGGAGTAATTCACACTTCACGTAATCTAAAATTATAGTTATTATATCTCCCCGAAAAATGATATGGATGAACTGTGATCAGAAACTTTTCAGAGGAAATGTCAAAAATTGAAAGAAAGGACAAATACTCATATATTGTGGTGTTGTACAATAAATTAATTTTACCTTAATTATTTCAGGGTAACAATATATTGATCATTTGATAAAATAATGTAATTAAGAAAATTGGGGACGAAATATTTTCAAAAAGATATAGGTCTTTATCGCCCACCGCCTCGCCTCCATTCTGTTTAATGTGACAGTCATGATTTTGTACCTCAATAATTTCTACGGCTCGCTCTTAAAAGAAGAATTATTTTATCACACAAATTTATTTTGAATAAAATTTTAAATACGAAACAATTTTCATCAGTTTGTCAATTACTGGCGTTTCTGTTCATGGACTGGTACAAATAGCAGATGACGGACAAGAACTAAGAATTCAACATTTAGATTTATCGTACGAATTCAAAAATATACAGGTAAGTAATTTTGTATTTCTTTCACGGAGCCTCTCAGAACTAGAGATTAAGGCTCATATTCATAAACGTCACTTCAACCTCCCTTCACTCAGATTTCACTTTAAAAAAGTTTTTTGCACAATTTCGTACTTAAAAATGTGGAAACATTGTATCTCTTATAAAAGTTCCAATGTAAAAATAAAATATTACCACAATCTTAAATACAAAATTGTGCCAAAAGTCATTTTTAAGTGAAGTTAAGGTGAAGGGAGGTTAAAGTGTCGTTTGTGAATATGGCCCTACGTATCTATACGTGATCTTTTTACCTACATTTTCTCTTTCCAGTTGAAGTGCACAGGTTTGAAAATAGAGGGATTAGATGCCAAGCGAACCGACGAACTAACGAAAGATTTAACAAAAAAGTATTTGAAAGATAACGCAGAATACATATCGAAACGACTTGCCAACGACATCCGAATCAAGTTGAACAGAAAATTAAAAGGAGTATCGAGTACGAAAATTATTTCAATGTTGAAAAGTGTTTAGAATTTTTCTTATTCACGAACTTTAAAAATTTCAAAAGGTATTCATATTTTTGAAATACCTCTTAGATTGGCAAACTGACAAGTCAAGAAAAATATTTTATTCATTCAAATCAAATAAAACATGTTTTGCTATTGTTTTTCATTGTTTGGTACGTAAAAGAGAAACATGGCCTAAAACATAAATGTAGCCAATCTTATGAAATAACTGAAAGAAATGAAAAAACATGGGAGAATTAAAACATAATTTTTGTTCAGAGGAATATATTCATTCTCAAAATTTGACTTATAATTTCAGAAAACGAGTGAAAAATTAAGGTGTTGGCTAGTTAAGAAATTTTATAGGAGTTCATAATTTAAGAAGAAGATTATGATTTATTTTTTTTTTTATATATAATACAGAGGGAAAAATCAAACGAAAACATAGTCATATAATCAAACAATGAACGAATATACAATACGATATTCAAACGTAAATAAAAATGAGTATGTAACCTTTTAAAGAAAAATTAATTAAAACTTGAATAGGAAATTCTTCTAATACTGCGAAATTGTAATATAATTAAAAGTAAGCAGACTATTCTCCCACTAAAATATTTACGTAACTTAAAGTTATACAAACCATTTAGACAAGTTGACGCACTCTGATATGAAATAATTTCAAAAGTCAGCTGGAAAATTTTATCCTACTAAATAAATTTGCGATTCAAATTCCTTTCACTCTGAAGTGCTAACGCAAGTACCTGCTAGTGGAGTAATTTGTCCCAAGTAAAAACTGACGCCAATTTTATTACATTAGCTTTATGTGAGTGAGTCAACTTGTTAATAGTCTATATAACTTTAGCACAACTATTATCCCAACTTTTCATAAAAAAATTATACCGTTTTGTTGAAAAAAAAGAGGTATTCTTAACCGACTTCAAAAACAGGAGGAGGTTATCAGTTCGATAGGTATATAGATATAGGTATAATATATGATACCTATATAATTATATACTTTTTTTTTCTGTTTGTTCCAGCATAACTTCTCACCCTGAGAACCCATTTTGACGGACTTTTTTTTCTCGAATAATAGTGACTTATCCTATAAAAATTTTTATCGAATCGATGAGGTAGTTTTCGAGTTATCTCTAAAAGAAAACAGATTGTTTTTGGGTAACTTGTTTCGGAATAATTTAAATATTAATAGGCCTACGCGTCTATTTGCTTTTGTCATTTTATGTAAACCTCAATTTTATTGGACACAGAGGCAAAAGAAATAAAAAAACATTGACATCAGCGCGGTTTACCTAGTGAAAGTCCAGCCAAACGTTTTAAAACAATTCAATGAACCTGTTCAGAGACATATAGCAAAAGTCTTTGTTTTGGAGGAGGAGAAAAACGAAAATTGCCAACTGAAATTTTTAAAATTTCCAACAGCTAAAAAAAAAAGTCATAAACTGGCATGATTTTCCTACGTATATACATATATACCTAAATGTGCCAATTTTTCCCACTCCAAAATTGCCAACTGTTGCAAAATTTTTAATTTTCCTAAAAAAAAAGGTCGTAAAATTCCACGATTTTCCAACTATACATGGAACTAGTCAATTTTTCCAACTCTGAAAATATTTTTGTGGGGAAGCCTCGCCCTCATCACCCGTCAGATATATCGCTGAATCTATCTAAGAATTAGTATCATCACGTTTTTAAAATTTCATGCACTCGGCTTACTATCGTTAACAGACTACGATGTATTTTATCTCATTTTTTTTAACAGAAGCAAACAATTTTCGTGAAAAGAAACAAATATTTGAACTAAAGTAAGTACCCATTTAGGTGTACTTATCAACAATTGGAACTTCCGAAGAAGAAAAAAAAATAAACAGAGAGTCAAACAACTACTTGAAGATAAAGTGGAAATCGCGTTCTTCTTTTAAGCTTATTATGAAAACATTTTTTTTAAATATTTGTAATGGTGCTAAAGCATATTCTCACGCTACTCGCTTTTTATATTTTCAAGTGCAGTACCTAGGTAACCGATTATTTCAAAAACAAATTGTGATAATTTTTTCGAATAACGATAGGTGGCCGACCTAAAAATTACATCTGCATTAGGTTGACCTAATTGGTACTACATTTTTCTTTAGAACTTTGTTTAGACATAATATATAAAATAAAACACAAATAAAAATATTATTAGATGACTGTACGTACTGCTTCCTTTTTTTGTGTAGATACGTAATTTTTTTTCTCCAAATTAAAACGGTAAGTATAGAAACCTATTTACAACACTTAGCATCATACATATGAATTCTCACAAAATAATCTCGAAATTTTCAAAGAAAACATGAAATTCGGAGGAACATTTACGTTGCTTGCTGCGCCGATTAGTGTTTTAATAATTCACTGCCCACAGCAAAACAACGGAGAAGTTTCTTTCAATCAACTAGATTTTAAAAACGATTTAAAGGGTGAGTAAAAGTTTTTTATTTAGTGATTTTTATTTTTTTATTTTCACATTGATAAACTGATTGTAAATTTAAATTGATTTTATTTTAACGCAGATCTTACCATCTACAAGAAAATTGGATCATTCGTGTCACGAGCTTACTATGCGGCAGCAAATAAAATCACTGTCGAAATCCTATTTTTCCACATCAAAAAGGAACGAGCAAAACTGGCAGCAAAAGAACCCATCACCTACGAATTTCATGAACAATTCAACAAAAGTGAATCCGAATTTAAGTAAGCAAACATACTGAGGAACCGATGAAAAAATGTTTAGAATCAACTACTAATTCAATTGAAAATCAAACTAGATAAATAGTTATAATCGAGTAAGACATTTTCTAATCATTTTTTAACAAAAAAGCAAGTTTGTAGCCAAAACAGAGGGCAAGGGGTAGTGCCCACAGGAATATCTGCCTATCCTCGATTGAGAAAATCTAATGAAAAGTCATTACCTATTTTGAAACGTGTACCAAACATAGTCTACCGTTCTGCATCCTAAAATAAACAAGACTGCTAGAACGTAACACCCATTAATATGCACAATAAAACTAAATGTAGGCCTTATAACCTCTTCAACTAATTAAAATACGAAGGTAAATCTGCCACCCGCAACACACGAAAAAAAACAACGTGATTCACACATTTGAGCAAGACTGGGCACATATTTTTAGAACCGTACGAAGTAAAGTTTATGCTGTCTTCTGCTGTTGTGTGTGATTATGCTGCGGCCAGCCTTGAAATAATTTACCTTTTCATTTTGAATAGAGCTACAATGAACACCAAAATATAATTGATTTAAGTTTCATAAATTTTCGTCCAGTAAAACTGTAGTCTGATCTTAATAATTATTGATGCCACAAAAACAGAACTTTTTTTTGGCCTAAAAGTAATGAAATTTTTGCAATTTGAATATGCAGAGGAACGGGTTATGCTCAGAACGTTACACTTCCAGATAGTAGTCGATTTATCGTGAAATATTTGGTATCTCGCGTAGAGAAAAAACAGTTGGAATTCAAAATATTTTTCGAGAAACTCTCAGCCAATGATATAAACTACGAATTGGAAGGAAAAATCTTCTTTTTTTCAATCGAAGGACGCGGTAAAATACAGTAAGTTGATAATTTCTTTTTAACCGACTTCAAAAAAGGACATTACTTTATTTTTCCTCAATGTTTGTCTCAGCATAACTTCTCACCCTGGGCACTAATTTAGATGAACTTTTCTATCACTGATAGAGGGTGATCCCATGGTGGACTTATTCAATTTTTTCAAGAATCTATGAGATAGTTTTCGAGCAATCCTTGAAAAATTATTTATTTTGAATCAAAATTGCCGATAATGCGAATGTAAATAAAACGAAAAAGCATTCGAACCATCGTAACGAATAAAATAAAAAATAAAGCATTTAAAAGATAAAAATAATCTTTTGAAAATTTTTCTAGCAAGATCTCGAATTATCATAAGACGAAGAAGCATTAGGCTAGATTGAAAATTTTTTTCAAAAATCGAACCAACTAAAAAAACAACAAAAACACATTAAAAATATAAAAATGACACAAAATTTTTTCAATAAAATCTAGTTACTTGAATTTAAGTCTACATAATAAAAGACAAGAATGCGCAAAACTTTTTAATTATCGCCGACTCCAATAATTCCAGTCCCTAGATCTTATTGGAGAAATTTTAAAATGTTCTTTTTTCTCTTTCAGCGAATTTTTATCGTTTTTTGTTTTTTAAATTGGTTTTATTTCTTGAAGGAAATTTTTGATTTAGCTTGATGCTATTTTTTACGAACACTCTGTTACTGATAAAATATTTCCCCACAATAAGTTAATGTATAATTTTTTAACCATTTGAATGAGTCAGTAAAGAATGTAAAATCAAAACTACCCGATAAATCATTTCATGAAATGATACCAGATAAAAGTTCCCCCTCCATTATCAGAATTTCCAAATTTTTTGACAAGTTCTGAAACTATAATTAAAGAAATCAGAGCAGACGATTATAAAAATAACTGAAATTAGAAATATAATTAATATTCAGGGACGATAACACGTCTTTAAATTATTATTTTTAACTAATTAGGCATTTCTTAGTCAATGAATATTAAAGAAAATTTTGTCTCACCAAAACCAGGAAAAATTAAGAAGAGTATTATAAAATTAGAAATATGAATCATGTTTTATTATCTTCAAATTTCATAGTACGTTTGCGAATGACGAAGTTATCAATATTAGTCAAACCTAACGAAACCAAGCTACAGCAATTTAAGAAAACAAAATTCATTAATATTGGATACAAAAAATATTTACAATTCGAATAAATATTTTTCAGGACGATTACCACTAAACTCACAATTAAAGGGACAATCGACTATCATTTCAAAAATAACACTATCCAAATAAGAAAAATGAATCTTCAATATACGTTTGATAAATTTGAAGTAAGCCAATGTTAAGAAATACATTTTTTAATTCATATTAACTTTATTAATTCTCCTTGTTTTTTAATTGGCAGATGAGCATTACTGGAATCCAATTTTCATTCCTTTCGAATACTCAGTTAAATAAACTACTCAGCACTGAAGTAACACATTACTTAAGGAAGAATGAAAAGAAAATTTGCGCGAAAGTTTCAAAGAAAAGCACCAAAATAATTAATAAAAAACTGGAGACGTTGATATTTAAAAACTTTTTGAAAAATTTGTGGGATAAATTGCGTTCATTATGAAAAGGAAAACATATTTAGGTGTTCAATAAATTGTCGGATCATATAGCAGAGGGGTTCGAGTACACACCTGAAAAGTAGCCTATGCCGAAATGAATATTAGCTAAAAACAAAAAACAAAATTTCTTATCGCAGTATAAAAAAAAAAAAATTATAATCAAATTGACAATTCGATTTCGTTCTGATGCATGTGAAAGAATTCAAATATTAGCTACTGTCATCGAGTACCCACTCAACTAATGACTTTATGATCAGATTCTTCAAATTTATTTTGATTAAGTAATATTTCTTTGTAAAAATAAATTAATAGTTATATATAGAAAAGGTTTATCGGACGGCAAATGAAAATATAAATCAGTCCAGCAGAAATTATAGATTCACTACAGAAATAAAATGAACTGATTGTATTTTAGCCGATACGATACTTTAGATTTTGGCCATTTTATACGCAATTTCCCAAACCAATATAGCTTTTTTCAATGTTTAATGTGAAACATTACTTTTTTCTTAATTGAAATATGATTTTTTTTTCGACTACAAAAGATTCAATAAGTGAACATTCCCTTCTGAATCTTAAATGCTCTCATTCAACTTTCTATACGTCATATTTAGGATTTTATATTTCTTTGTCCCACTCTGAGTATTAATCGATCAACATTAATATGAAATCAAATACAATATTTTTTTACCATTCATTTATTTTTGAGTAGAATACATTTTCCAAAGAAATAGCAATCCTTAAAAAAATCGCATATCTATATCACTAAAGTGAATTGATTTGGAAAATTTAAAACAAAATAAATTCATTCGGCAAAAATGATTTATGAATTCATTTTTAAATATTCTCACATTTTTAATAAAATTAGCTGAATTTTTCAAGATTCAAAAAATAAAAAAGACCAAAAATCGAGTGAAATAAGAACAGAAAGAAGCTATGAAAAGAAGCAACTAGTTATTCCGAAATAGTCTGAAACATTTTTTTTAAATTTAGAATTATATAATTAAGGACTGTTGCGTATTATTGCTTCGTACAAGAAAAAGATACCTAACCTAAAATGAAACAAATGAAACGAAAATTGAATTTTTTTCCAAAGTGATTTCTCTGTCTATACTATGGAGTATTTCAAAATTCTGGGTAACTTGTCTTCGAATTGAAATATTAATAGGCTTAACAATTTTGTTCTCTTTGATCCAATGATCTTGATCTCAGTTTTATTGTACACAGAAGCGAAAGAAATGAAAATAAGAATATATGACATCCCCTCGCCAAACCAATAAAAGGTAACGATTTATTGATACCCGACAGTTTATGAGAAAGCCCAGCCAAATAACTTAAAATAATTTTACGAATCTGTCCAAGAATTGGTCCAGTTGTGTTATCAGAGCTACATATTATGCAGCCATTTTTCTATCGTAAACAGGTTGGGATGAATTTTATCTCGTTTTTTCAACGGAAGCGAACAATTTTCATTACAAATAGCAAATATTTTAATTGAAGTCAAGTTTTCGCTATCAACAATTGGAAATTCTGAAAAAGCTAAAAAATAGAAAGTATTAGGTTTAACAACTACTTGAAGGTGAAGTGGAATTCGCGTTCTTCGTTTAAGCTTATACTTATATGAAGAAATTTTTGAAGTAAAACTTTTTTAGGCACCTTGCATGGCTGGTATGAGGAGTAAGCTAAGCTGGCAAAAGAAAAAAGTGACGGTGACGGTTTTGGTGATGATAGAAAATGATGAAAGAAAATAGAGCCGCTAGTGGGAGAAGGAAGAGAGATAGCAGCGTGTGTGTATGTGTGGGCAAAGCACACATAAATACAAACACTACAGATACACATACACAGAAGTTCTTCTTCTGCGGCATTTTTTTTTTTTATAAGTTCTCTGATGGTACTCAACAATATTTTCGCGATTTTTATTATATTTTTAAGTACTAGAACCTGAAAATTCAAGAATAAATTAAAGTGATTATTTTCTTGAAAACACTTAAAAATTGAAACTGCATTAATTTGACATAATTGGCGAGATATTTTTCTTTAAAAATTTGTTTAGATATTATAAAAAGTCATTGAAAGTGCTCCTTTCTTTTCTGTAAACGTGATTTTTTCCCTCCAAATTAAACCGTAAGTCCAAACTCTTATATTTAAAACGCTCAGTTTCATACGCATGAATTTTCACAAAATAATTTTGAAATTTTCAACACATACAAAATGAAATTCAGTGACACATTAATGTTTCTTGCTCTGGTAATTGGTTTATTAATAATTCACTGGCCATCGCTAAACAATGGAGAAGTTTCTGTCAACAAAAGAGATTTTAAAAATGCTTTAAGAGGTGGGTAAAATTGTTCTTCTTTTTTTTGTACAATAAACTGATTGTAAATTGATTAATCGAATTCCATTTTATCTAAACGCAGTCATGACCATTCACAAGAAACGTGAATCATTCGTTTCACGAGCTTACTATGAGGCAGCAGATGACATCATTGTCAAAGTCCTATTTTTCTTCATCAAAAAGGAACGAGCAAAACTGGCAGCAGAAGAACCAATCATTTACGAACTTTCTGAACCATTCGACATACGTGAATTCATATTTAAGTAAGTAAACATATATCACTACGTACTAAAAAACCGATAAAAAAATGTTTAGAATCAACTAATAAACCAATTGAAAATCATACAGACTATAATCGATTAAGATATTTCTATTCAAGATTTAACAAGAAAAGGCAGGCTTGAAGCCAAAAGAGAGAGGGCAAAGGGGTCCGTTTAGAATAACTGCCTCCCCCGAAATTTTATCCTAGTTACGCCTTTGAAGATTTTTAAAAATTCTAATGGGGCATTCACCTCCAGCAACTCTCCTGACTACACCACTGCTTCTTAATGAGAAAAACAAATGGTCATTATTATAAAACTTGTAATGGATTTACTGTTATAAATCCAAAAATTAGATGGACAAAATACGCAGGGTGGTAAATTTAATATTGCCCCGTAGGAAAAATACATAGGATTTTGGTTTTCTTGCTATGAAAAATTGCCAGTGTGTATTTGATGAATAGAAACAAACTTTTCTGGCCTAGATTTCAACCAGAAATCCAATAATGCTGGTTTAAAGTCGATGCAAACAAAATTGGCGGAGATAGAGTTGAAAATTGAATAGAGGCATGCACAATCACCCGATCTAACTTCATGTGACGTTTTTTGTGGGAACACATTAATACGAAAATCTAAAATTTGGAACGATTCTATGAAAGTATTACTGCCTTAAAAGATGCCATTAGCTCTTGTTGCAGAGATATTAGTGCTCAACATTTGAGTCGAGAGAGAATGGAGTTTTATAACCACTCGGGGTACAGCGTCCTGGTTGAAGGAAAGTAATTTGAGTACCCTACGTAATTTATCCTGGTATTTATTTAGTTTTGTAATAGGCAGATACCTACTAAATACAGTCTACCGAATTTTTCAAGGTATGTTTAGTTTTCATTCTATTTCTGGTGTCAACACAAACTTTTCATGATTAATATTCAATTCTATCTCCGCTAATTTTATTTGTATTAACTTAAAACCGGCACAATTCGATTTCTCGTTGAATTTTAGGTCAGAAAATACTATTTTTATACGCTTTTATTCTACTCACTCAATTTGTTGAAGTACACCGAATGACCAACTTCAGCGCTGCTTTCACGTGCTGCAACACACTATCCGTTTTTATCAGTTGTTTTTTCAATTTTTGTTTGTTTCTGTCTCGCAAAAAAAAAGTGAGAAATTTTATTTTCTCTTTCGCCGTTATTTCCTTCTTCAAACTATAAAAGGGTATTTTTTAAAAACTCGTTTTTAACCAAACTTATTAATCTTCGAATACATACTGGCCACTTTTTATACTTAACAAGAAAACTTAAATCCTATGTATTTCTCCTACGGGGCAACATCAAAGTTACCACCTTGTATAAAGACCTGCACTGAAATTATACGTATATGTTTACCACAGTGAGCATCAAAATATTTTGTTTAAGTTATATAACTTCTGACCAGCAAAAATGTTACTAAGTCTTGTTGATTGATGCCACAAAAACAGATTATTATTTTGTCATAAAAATGATAAAACTTTTGTAATTTTGATATCCACAGAGGAAATGGTGTCCTTTAAAATGTTACATTTCCAGACAGCAGTCGATTTATCGTAAAACATTTGGAATCTCAAATACAAGAATATCGCTTGGAATTCGAAATATTTTTGGAGAAACTCACAGCCCAAGATATCAACTACGATGTGAAAGGAAAAATTTGCTTCGTTTTTCCAATCAAAGGACACGGTAAAATACAGTAAGTTAATTTCTTTTTTAAGTATACCATGTTACCGACACAATATTTCCAACCATAATGTAATAATCATATGACTCGTCTACGACCCAAACGAATCAGTGAGATCATTTCACGAAGTAATATCGGATATAAGTTTCCCGACTTTTCGTCAACTTCTGAAACCATAATTACCTATACGCGGAATACATACGAAAAAAAGATTTCTTTAGTAAATTCCTCTAATAATAAATTACCTTAAAAATTAATTTTTTTAAATACGCTTTCGCATTTATAATTATGTAATTGTATCTACACAAGAGTCGAGACATTATGTGAAGTGAGCCTAGTGCACTCGAATGCACGCATGCAGAAACACATAACCCGAATCCAGCGCTTTCGGCGGCCACGTCGAATACTTCGTGAAATTGAAATAGTGAGCAAGAATATAGAATACGTAAAAGCGTATAAAAATATCTTAAATTGGCAATATTAACTATAATAAGAATATTTTTAAATTATTTTAAAGTTTTGAGCAATTTTGTAGTCAATGAAAAATCAATATTATAAAATTGAATCCCACTTTTTATATATTTATCCGCGTTTTTTACAAAATTAACAACATTTTAATTTTGAAAAAAACTGCTCTTCTCCATTTCTCGATTTCTCAGCTTTCATTTAAGCTAAAAATTTGGGGTTAGTACTATTGAAAAGAGGAGAAAATTTGTTTGAGTTCTCTCATGAAATTAATTTTTTAATCGCCACTAGTTTTTCACAAATAGGCCATAAAAAAACTGCAAATTAATGAGAAATTTTCCGTTTTTTAATTTTTTATTTATTCCAAAAATTAATGATAGCAGAAAAAAATTTTCAGCGATGAACCCCCTTACATTCTAATAACAAATTCATTTCCACCTTCAGATTTCACCTAAAACGAATTAATTACAAGATAGCGGCGAGAGAAAATACAAGAACAAAACTGGGCGCTCTGTGTTTATATATAAGTATGTATATATATACACATATATATACAAAGTGACGTATATTTCGCCACCATCGGACATTGAAGGGAACTCGCATATGATTTTGTCATGTAGGATTTGTAACTGGAGCGGGTGGAGAGGGGGGTAGACCCTTCCTCCAAAGCTAATATTAAAGAAAATATAATCTTATCTCATCCAGGAGAAATTGAGAAAATATGATACAATTGGAAACACCAAGGATGTATCATCAATTAATTTCTTACAAAAGACGAATCTACAAATATTAAATCTGAAGACAGTAAGTTGCAGCGCAGTAATTGAAAAAAAAATTCATTATCAATTATATAAAATGGATAGAATATTTACAATTCAAATGAATATTTTTTAGGACCATTACCACTAAACTCACAATTAAAGGAACAATTGACTATCACTTTATAAATGGCACTTTGCAAATAAGAAAAATGAATCTTCAATACGCTTTTGATAATTTTAAGGTAAGCCAATCATAAGAAATTCATTTTTAAATTCATATTGATTTTATTAATTTTTTTTATTTTTCAATTGGCAGATGAACATTACTGGAATACATATTCCACTCATTTCGAAGGCTTGGTTAAATAAATTATTCAGTAAAGAAGTGACCAATTACTTGAGGAAGAATGAAAACGAAATTTGCACGGAAGCTTCGGAGAAAATCACCGAAATAATTAACAAAAAACTAGAGATGTTGACATTTGATAAATTCACGTCAATAAAAAAAAGAAAACATAATCATTCAAAGAATAGTCGGATCTTATAGCATTCGGATTTGAGTAAATAATTGTAAAAGTAACAATGAAAAAAATAAACTTTACTAAAAACAAAGAAAAAAATTTTCATCGCAAAAGTTCTACCAATTTCACAGTTTGATTTTCTTTCGCTATAATAAATGTGTAAGACTTCAAACATTAACTACTGAAATCGAGTACTCACTCAATGATTTTACGATCTGATTCTTTAAATTAATTTTGATAAATAATACTTCTTTGAAAAATAAACAATTATATAATTAAAAAATACCTTATCTGACAGCACGTGAACAATAAATTGGTCCTATAGAAATGAAATGGACTGAGCGTATAGATGACCCGCTACTTTGAAAAATCATTTTTTCACCTGCGGAGTACTCAATCTGTAAAAAATAGAATCCATATGATATTTCTTGTACGAACTCAACGAAGATATAAAATGTATTTCTCACTGGAAATATGAAAGTTCGTCAAAATCAGTGAACGTAATATCCATATTTTTTTCGACTAATTCAGCTTTAAGATTTTCAGCTTCTTCTTGTAACGTTTCTGCTTTTTCCAATAATAAAAGCTATAAAGTGAAGTCACAATACATTTGAGAAAGACTTTACTTAAAACATTCATTCTATACTATTTTTAATTACCTTCGCCGCTGCAACTATTTCATAAGCAACGCGCCTAGGCAAATGATCAACGGAGCTAACCAATTTTACAGGATCAGCATTAACAATGTCTCGTAAAGATTTGTAACCAGCTTTATACAACTGATTCGCTCTACCCTGTACAAAATAATCAATTTCGCTGACACCTCTTCGTTCGGTAAAACTTCGATTTAAAATAAATATTAGAAAGACTTACAATTTTAACGGCCGGTAACTGCATTAATTGCAAAAGCTCAGTTGTACAGCAATACGACAATCTGGGAATGATTTTATGCAACAATGCTGGAAAGTACTCAAGTTCTTCCATTTTTAGAGCCTGTATGATAAATAGACTGATTATCGTTCCCGGTATAAATTCATATATATTTTTTTTTAAAGTTACAATGTGTTATTTAATCTAACCTCGGTGAACCTTTGGACGGATGAAGCGAAAGCTGCAGTCCGTAATAAAAAGTTGTGAAGGGTGCCTCGAGGAACTTCAAATTTTTTCGATACTTCCCAGATTGATTTCTTGTTCCACAGATTGAATATAATTAAAGTACGAAGAAATCTGTTCCAAACGGATTCCGAAATCACCTGTCCATATGAATGGTGAATATACATACCGATTAAGAAAAATCGAAACAGAATAACTTTAAAAGGGTTAAAAACGAGCGAACTTTTTTGTATCTGTTGGAACTTTAGTGTATCTAAAAATGGTTGAAGAAATAATTTCGATCCAATTAATGAGTGAAACTCATTTTAGAGACGATACTGAAGCCCAATGTCATAACAGCCTTTATTGTGATTAAAAGTTATTTTACCAGAAAATTTATTTCAATTAGGTTTTACTTCCTAACCAAAAAGTCCGGATGTCGTAATGGCCATAATTTCTTTACTAAAATGTAGATTTTGAGACCATCACTTTTTCGACCCAATATTAAAGCCTTCGGTTTAGAATATCGATTTTCTCTCAATGATTAAAAAAATCATAGTAAGAGACCACTGCGGCAACCTCATCTCTACCAACCCCTTCCACTTCACATATTAACATGAAAAATAATTCTAAGATTTGGTAATGTAGTTGCGATGCTGACATCAAAATATATTAATAAATTAAATAAATATAAAATTCAGACATACCGTTACTTTTCCTCTCTTTGAGTACTGAATGAGGCAAACTTCGGTGATGCCTATGCGTTCAGCGATTTTTTTTTCAACAGCGGATAAATTAGAATACTGCAACAAGATGTGTTCACGAAGGAAAAATTTGTAAATAGCATAATATCAATTTTCATTTTCATTCATCGTACCACTGAAATCACAATTTCTCTAGATATGGGTATCTCTTCGACAGATGAGAAAGGGGTGATCAAGTAAAACAAATGCAAATAGCTCGATAAAATCAGTCCTCCTTCAACGGATTTCATTAATTCATCGTAAACAGTTTGCGCATCGGTTATGTCCAAATTTCCTAAGAATGTACGCAATATTACCACAATAATTTCAATATTATCATAATGGTCAGATTGAAAAATACTAACCAGCCATAGCAGCTTGAGCAATATGGGTGAGAACATATTCGTTATTTTCTTGAGATTCTTCAATTGCTTTCATGGAGAACAACTCCGTCAACGACTGATCAATTATTTCCTCAGCACTGATCGGGTTTTCTCTGGATGAGTTTTGTAAATGATGGAGGGTTACATTGTATAAATCAATTAACAACGATTTCGTTGCAGCTATTTTTAAACCAATAGCGCAAGTCGTTAGAGAGGCAAAACTATTGGCGTTCATTTTACTCTCGCACCGATCCATGTCTGATTTAAGTAACCCTAAAATCTAGAAATATTGATGAGTTAAAGACTTCGATTGACTTTATTTCACGCCGAGCTCGTCGTATTCACCTTCGGCATGTCTGATTCTTGGCATACAACATAACTTTCTCCCACGCTGGTAAAACCCATTCTTCCAGCTCTCCCAGACATTTGTTTGTAGGTGCTCAATTTCAGAAAATCACGACCAACGTAAGGAGAAAATATAATAACCTATAAAAAAATATATACCTATGCATTTGAAAAGCATAAAACGACGTAGAAATGAAACAAATTTTTTAAACCCTCTTCGCAGGTAGATTAACTCCTGCCGCTAATGTTGATGTACAGCATATACAACTCAATGTACTCCCAAGAAACGCTTCTTCTAATAGTTTCCTTTCGGCATTAGTTAATCCTGCAAAAGTACGAAAAAACTTTTAATCTTTTTCAATAAAATTTTTCGAATTATTTATAGTTAATATCTCACCAGAATGATGATACGCCACCCCATGAGGAATGGTTTTCTTCAAAATTGGACAGACAATACCCTGCCCTTCTTCGGCTAGTGCTCGCAACAAAGACATTTTCTCTTTTTTCCGAAATTCTTTCAAATTTCTGAAAAAAATAGAAAAGTTTGCGTATTCACAAATTTTTATCGACATAAGGAAAAAGTTTTTATTTTTCTCTTTGGTTAAATTTTAGTTGGATTCAACTGATTTAATAAAATCTGTATTGACTAGTCCACTTTTAATATGGTTTCCATCTGATAAACTACAATTCGTCACTAAAACACCGTTTCTTTTTTCCATCGAAATAATATTTTAGTCAAGAGTCGAACTTAAACTATACTTAATCAAAATTTTTTGGGTAAAAATGCGAACAAAATATCGGGATATGTGGAACAGACTAATGTCTCAGAGAAGATATACTATGTGTTTCAAAAGCAGCAGCTTTTAAGTTTCAAAACGAATAAAAACCTAATTCAAGATAAATGCTTTAATGCCACTATTAAAGCGATTTCAGGAGTTAATTGAATATTGGCTCAAAAAATTTTTAGCAATCTACTTTTCTAGGACGCTCCGGGTTTCTTAATCGTAATTTTGATATAATTTTCCATTTCACAGGTGAAGCTTAAATTCAAAAACACGAAAGGGAACAAAACTGGTGTTGCAAATTTAAATTATTTGCAATTTTCAACATGAAAAATTTCAAAAAATAACTGCAACATCACATGGGAAGTCAACTTTTAATGAAAATCAGTAAGTCACTTGGGTAAAGATACGCTGTTATGGAACATTAGCATAAAGAAACAAAGAGTCGAGGAGGATCATCTTGGAATTTTTCAGCTAATCGTCTTCTTTTTCTTTCTTCAAGGAATAAGTCCCAAAACATTCACAAATGCATGGAAAACTTTATTCAAGTTTTTAATACAAAATCGTTGTGGATATATTAAGTTTTATAAGCTTTTCTACGACTCAATCTTCCATAAGTCACGCGTCCATTTGCAACACTTCAAAGATGTCAAGCCGTTTGACAATAAGGTTTTAAACATTTCCGAAACTCACGTGCATTCATCTGTAGATTTCTTTAAAAAAATAAAAATATATTAATCTGTTCATTTCGCAAAAGCTGAGACGTTTCAAAAGTCTATGTTAAATGGTGCTAAACGAGATTGTTTTCGAATTTTATACAAAATTAAAATTTTTATCCCACATATTTTCATTTTCCTTCTTTACAAAACTATAATTTTATCATCTAAAAATTTTCGAATCACCGTAACATCATCTCATACGGACACAATAAAATTGATGATTCAATATTTCTTAATACTGTACAACCAACAGTATTCAGCACTCAATATTAATATGATAACCTAAGAATGGATTAACGAACATTGATCAGTCCTTTCAAGAAAAACAAATTCACGCACTTATCTACCGCTTGGCAAACCAGCATAGCAAAATTACTGCATTGTTTCTTGGTTGGACAAAAAACTAGGCACGAATTATCTGGTATAACTTCTCTGGTCAAACCACCTAATAATCCTGGATCTAATCGCTGCATCTCTTCAGAATACTGCAAGTCATTTTTTCTTTTTTGTAAAATACATAATCAAATCTACTGTCCTTATTAAATAATAATATAAAACGAAAATTACATTAAAATTCAAATTTCGATCAAAAACTAATTCGCAAGTCCCATTTTTATTGCGGACAATCCGATAAACTTTATTCAAGCATTTGACGTATTCGACCAGTTCGACAGGGCGAAAGTCTTGGGTGTACACCAACGCATTCAAAAAATTCCCTAGTTCACTCAAATTTCCAACGGTAGCACTCATAGCGATGATACGAATGTTTTCTGAAAATATCAAAGAATAATTATTAAATAAAGAGAGATTGATTTTCCCAAGCTTGACAGAACTTACTAGAGAGAAACATCAGCTTCGTTAACATCATTTCCAAAGTTGGACCGCGAGATTCCCCAATCAAATGGATTTCGTCGATCACAAGCATTCCAATTTCGTCCAGACGTTTAGCTTCCAATAAACTCTCGATTAGTCCAGCTGCTTTTTCCGTAGTACAAACGTACAAGGATCGTTTCTTGTAATGTTTCGTTGGCGGATATTTGCCTTTACCTCCGACATATTCTTCGACATAAAATTCCAAATCGAGTCCAAAAGGAGCTAAAGATCTCACCTGCACATATTATAACATTTTTAACTCCCTGAAAATAATCATGTTAGCAAATATGGCCAATAAATAATACTTTCTCTTGAGCTAGAGCAACATACGGAAGCACAAACATAACATTCTTCTTCCGTACAAGTAATTCTTTGAGCATCAGAATTTCAGCAACGAGCGTTTTCCCGCCGCTTGTTGGTAAACTGTAGAGTAAATTCTTTTGTTCATTTACGGCAGGTAAATTTAGACAATCAGTTTGCCAGTCTGCGAATTAAAATAACAGTATAAATCGATTCTGTTTTATCAAGAAATGGAGATACTCGAATAAAAATGTAACTTACCATACAATTTATCGATTCCTTTGTACTTAAAAATCATATTTTTCACGTGGTTTGGTAATCCGAAGAACGTTGTATTTTCTGTCGACGGTTTGAATTCATTGAACAGGGATTGGTAACTGAAAATTTTATTTTCTTCAACAACGTCAGGCAAAGTACTCATAGAGAGATCCCAAGTGTCGTTGAAATCACAGCTTCCTAAGCTACTAATCATGATCTACAAGTACAATAAAAAAGTAACAAAACCGCGTAAATTTGCTTAGTCTTCAACAAAATTTTGAATTCGTGTTTTACTTACAGTTAAAGAAGTACTGTGGTAATGAATATCTCAGAATTCTCAGTAATGGATCATTGAGTGGCTCAGTATTATTTCAAATCCATCTGATCTTTAATGATTCTTGGATATTATAGAATACTTCCCTGACATGTTAATGAGGGGGTTTTACCTTAGAGTTTAGTTTTAGTTTGATTTTAGAGTTTGCTTCAGACAAAACTTCAGTGATCTAGTTATTAATTACTACAAACTAAAAGAAAAAGACAGAAGAACCTTAAACAAAAGCTTAAAGTAGAAGAAAAATATTTTTTGAACTCGTAGTCACATTTATCTTGATGTTGCTAATTTTAATTTATGAATTTAATAATTCAAACATTTTATGATTTTAATTTGTAGATAATAAATTGATAACGGGAAAAATGGCGGGAAATTGAAATTTTATCAAATGTTAAAGACCACGCGTGTTTTTACCTGCAGCTTAATAAGTGTTGTTCTGCACTCCACCTACACTCGCTCCCAAACCATTAGCGCTACTACTTTCGATAACATATACTAACACTTTCAGGTTGTACAAACAAACATGCATTTTTTCTCTCGTTCACTTGTAAACGCTGAAACTCATTTCCCACTCAAACTTGAATCTCTTTATGGAGGGAGATCGCTCATCTTCCTCAAACTTGTAAATTATATTTCCGTTTAATGCATTATAGTATTTCAAACTAATTTGTTTCTTTCCTTGGAAGTAAACCTCACTTCCATAAGTCTACAAAAACTGACTTCTTGATTCGTCGCTGCTTTACTTAATGCCTGAATTTTCTCAATAGGCAACTTCTTATACCAACTCTTCGCTTCTTTTTATCTTAACAATAATATTATCAACTATAAATTTTGAACTGGCAAAGCCAATTTCACTTCATTTATCAAGCCGTGAAGTGAAAATCGCAAACTGATATCCGAGGAATATTTCAAGTTGATTTTAAAATTCCTCATTCCCAAAAAATGTAATTCGTCATAAATTTCTGTTCACTTTCGTCATTTTTTCTTCAATTATGCTTGAATATTTTCTGAAAAAGTGAATCTAGCAATTGTGTTGAGGAACCAATTTTCATTCTGCTTCATAGCTTAATAAGTGAAGTTGGCTTTGGAAGTCGGAACTGGCTATCGGTGCTATCACTTAAGTTTTAAATCAAGCCTGATAAGATGGGAGGGAAAAGAGAATTTCCCCCAAGCCCCAAATTTTTTATGAGCTTTACATTTCCAAGAAAAGAACGGCCGCAGTCGACACAGATGAAATTTTTAATTTTTTGGAGGATCCATAAATTCTTTTGCCCGAAGCCAAAATTAATTTCCTCTTAACGGCTCCCACTGGGAATTTTTGATTTATTTTGAACTCCAGTGAGGTGTGTAATATAATTATAGTATGCATTTAAAGGTCAGGACACATTAGCCAATGAACTCGAACAATAAATAGAAATAAAGCCAGAGAAAACTGTGTAAGTACCTATTTTGTTTTATATAAATATTTTTAAATATTTATTTTTTTTTAAATTCATTCACTTTTGTCGCGAAATACGTACTGATCCTCTGCGGCATGGTCAATCCACAGAGCATTAAATATAATAGAAGACGCACGCCAGTCTAAAAAATAGCACCACTTTTGAAGAGCTATCCCCATCCTTTCAGTACCGAATTCAAATTTTTTCTCTCGTATTTGTACCCATTAACAATGATAAGAATTTTTTTTTTTCAAATAATTGAATTAAATGAACGAATAAATATAACTCGACGATTCAAAAATCACATCAAACCGAATTTCGTAGATTAAAATAAGACGAAAATTGTACTAATCTTTTAGAGTGGGGACCCTTTGTTTCAAAAGCGGTGCCGTTTTTGGTTTCGCATGCGTCCGCTAATATATTTAATACTCTGTGGGTTAATCCAAAACTCTGGTGGGGGTTTTTAACAAAGAAAAATAGAAAAACTAAAAAATGAATCGATGAATTCAATTTATTAATTCGACCTTCGACAAGTGGTCTTTACGCGAAAGTAAGTACCTGTTTTTTAGGCTCTGGGTAAAATATTTGACCAAAAAATTTCCTCCACCAATATGCCATAGTGTGATTCTAAAGATGTGGAACTCACTCCACTTTCTATGCCGTAAGAAAATATAAAAAAGTTACTGCGAACGTATTTGTTTATTTAACGTTCAATTTTTTTTTGTGAATTTTACACAAAATGTCATTTGTAAAATTTGAAAATAGCAATACATTTTATAGGTGACCTTTTTTATTTCAGAAAAATAGAAAAAGTCAACAACTGATGAATCTTTTTCACGTTCGTTTGCATAAGTGTCGAAAGTGTCTTCTCACAGCAATAGAACAATTTTATTACAAAACAATTTTTTTTTTTTTTTCTACACCTGACCGATAAAAAGAAAGTTATACATAATTTTTAGTGTAAGGTATTCCGTAGTATGAAGCTACATTCCCTTCATCATTCCCATAAGTTGATCTCGGTTTTTTCCTCTCAGTTTAGCATTGATTCGATTTTTCATTTCTCTTGCAATACGATCACAAATTTTCTTCCTATTATCGCGCAAGTATTTGTTTCCGGAATCATTTAAAAATTTAGTAACTTCAATGCTGGGTAAACCTTCAATATTCAGTCCGCTTTGTTTTATCTTAAAAAAAAAAAAAAAAAAAAAAAAAAAAAGGTATAAATTTAATTTGGTTTTTAATTGTTTTTTATGGTATGGTACCTAGGTTATTACGCTATAAAGTTATTATAATGATACAGAAACTCACGGAGAGATCTTTGAAGTTGTAACACATATTTAGAGAAGTAATTTGAATTTCCTGCGGCGTTTCTTTTATAATAACCTTACCATCGTCTATTGATACACCAGTGACATTAATTCTGTAAATTATACGACATAAGTAGTTAGGTACTCCGTATGTGTAAACATTTTGAAAAAAATTAGTCCACAATCCACCAATATACTCACTCCGATGCACCTTGACCGTTCACTTTTTTCTCTTTGAATGTACCATTTATCTCGTAATTGGCAATCGCTTTTATGAAGGGCAACTCGACCGAAAATTCAGCTGTACTTTGTTCGCTTAAACTTTTGAATTTTTTCACTTGAAATGAACTGAGATTGTATAATTTTATGTTTTTTAACTGGAAAGTAACCCTATAAAATTACAATGTTTTTTAACGTATGAAATAGGAGCTCGAATGCGAGGCGAAGAAAGGATATGGAAATGACTTAAACTTAAAAGTACTCCCAACTGAGGCAAGAGAGGGTACTGAGGAGTTTACTCGGCAAACAAATCACGGCTAACTGGCAAAAAAATTAGGAGTCTCCACTGCTAATTTTAGCAGTACTTTAGTATTTTCGCAGGTAAAAACCAATGCTAAATTAGCAGTAACTCCTAATTTGGCACACTTTTTACAGCTAATGCACTGCTATTCTACAGCTAAGAATTTTTATAGATATCCGTATTTTAAGAGAAACACTGCTAAATTACAGATATAATTAGTGGTGAACTGGTTGTATTTTAGCTGTATATTGTGGTTCAAGAGGATGTTACTGCTAAATTTGCTGCTAAAATACGGAGATTCAAGACAAATTGTTAGTTGCAAATTAGCAGTGTTTAAGCTGTAAGAAGGGTCCCAAATAAAGAGATACTTACTGAATTTAATGTTGGTTTGGTCTGCTGAAATTTTGAAATACCACTAAAATTATCAATAGAGACTCCAATATTGTATCATCTCAAAGAGATATAATTTTTTCCAAATCAAGTTGGTATTAATATTGTTCATTTGATCTAAAAGTTTAGTTATTATTTGTGATAAGAGGCATGCAAAAGGGGATTTCAAGGTGTCGCAACTCATTACTTCCTATGCTCATTTTTTTAGAGAAAATTTAATTGAAGGTAGCTTCAGTTATTGTTTTCACTTTCAAACCCAAAATTTGAAATTCAAATTTATGTATTCGCTCTTTGGCCATTAATTTAAATGGTTCCCAATTCAAAACTTGTCAACAGCTACTGTTAACAAGTTTTAAACAATGATTGTGATTCAACAAATATGCATGAGATAGATGCATGTTAACCTCAAAACTGCCAATTTACCCATAGTATTAAATCTTTTTTGGGTATAAAATAGCACTTTACCTAAAAAATTTTTTATCTCCAAGTTAGCTTCTTCACTGACAAATTCAGTACAGTTAAAACAAAGAAACATTTAAGAAATACCGCTCTCATTCAGATAGCTGCAAAATACCATTCTTACAGACATTTTACAGATAAACCAACTACAAACATTCTCATAATTTACAGTGAATTAGACATGTATTGGTGTTAACAGTAAATTAGTAGTATAATTAGCAGTGCAGCTAAAAATGTACTGCTATAAATTGTTTGCCAGGTACTCGCTACGATAAACTACGCCTAATTCAAACTTGGGATTTCAAAAACGTATGTACGATCAAATTATAGAAACTATGGTATGGCCTATATGAAATTAAAAAAATAAATTTTTCAAGGTTACTTGGTCATCACCATCTATTTGAGGCTACTCATGGCACAAAAATGTTGACCCATCAAAATGAAATAACACCGTAGATGATACAATAGTATTGTGATTTGTTTATTAAAAATTATACCTACTTTATTTACGCTAAGAAGTGTGTTATATCAGAATTATCTTTGAGTAACTAGTTGGGAGAGGAAAAGGTACAGATTCATGTTGTTATACCACAATAAGCATTGAATGAACTTAATAAACATTGTGTTTCAAATAGACAATTGTGGATGTGGTTTATGTTGTACATATCTATCATGAACAGAGTAGTAGTGGTACAAAAAATATCATATGTATCAATATTCTTCTTCAAATATCAATATCTCTAATCTCAATACTTTCACAAGGAGTATCGATATGTTTTATCTCTTAAAATTTCAATATTACAATGCGAGATTGAAATATTCCAGGACAACTCTTCCAGCATTTTTAAAATTTATTTACATAGATCTTGAAGGTTTCATCATTTAACAATGGATAATTATATAGTCAAATTCTCATTGTATCAATCATTTGTGGGTGGGAAATTAGGTATGGGAAAAATATCATTGATATTTCCCACCACAATAGATATAGCTAAAATGAAAAACTGTGAGGACAAAAAAAATTTTTTTTACTGCATTTTCAAGTTTTTCAGGACCACAATTTGTAATAGCAGCCAGTAAAAAAAAAAAACTGGGACACTTGCCCCTTTAACCCCCATTTAGACTCACATGTAGAAAGGAATCCATCGTAAATATTATGTCATTATGAGTTAAAGTGTTTGTGTCAATATAGCAACAGTAGTCATGCTTTCAGTGCACAATAAAAAGGCACAAATTTTTGGGCTCACTTGGCATGGGAGGAAGATGTCAAACGCTAAAATATACATACTTAAGTTCTTTTTATAGATAATTGGGTATCACACATTTTCATACCGTACTACTTTTTTCAAAAAATCAATATTTGTTGAGGTAGAGGTGAAAAACCATTTCGGAGACATATTCACCTCCATATCGGTGGACGCCTGTGGTGAAGAGAATGTGACCTTTAGTCTGTTGTTTTAAACGCCGGAACTGACTGATTAGTAAAGAAATCAAAACTATTCGAGTTTGTTCGAATAAAAAACCTCTTTTGACTGGACTACCTTATTAGTGATGAGTTAAAAAATTGTTACCAATGAAATATAACGTGTAATTGTGTAACTTTACTTGTTTGAAATAAAACAGAGATGTAGGTATAAAAAAAATTTAAAAAGTTTAAAAGGATTCTTTTTTTAATTTTTTTGAAAATTTGCTAAAAACCTTCAAATCAATGCCCTGATACAGTGCAACATAAATTTTAGGGAAAATAAATTGTCATTGAAAATATATTTACTTAGGTACCTAACTATAATGAAATTATTTTGCTTTTTGTTTTTGTTATGTACCTCGGGTACGGGATAGTCGGTACCAAGTGGCAAATATAATCAACCAAAGCTGAATTTTCACAATCTCATCCTGTACTGGTGCACCTACAGAACCGAACAGGGTCGTGAATGTGAAGGTGGTGACTATAGTCTTGATTTTAGAACAGCTTTTACAAAGCTGAGCATCTATACGTAATCAAGTATTATACCTGTAGATAACCACTTCGGAATTTTTGTGGAAAATTGACTAAATTACAGTAGGTATCTATTTCTAAGTTATAGCCATAATAATAAAAATTGTTTATTAAGCCGGTCCCACACGATGCGCATATTTGACAAACATTCGGCATTTGTCTACATTCGCGCATCGTGTGGGAGAAATGCCAATGCGAATGTTTGGCATTGCCAAACATTTGGCAAACATTCGTCTAGGTTCCGGCAGTTGTCGGTAAATAATTCGCAAGTCAAAGGAATGACGAATATTTGTATGTATTGAATGCTTGCAGATGGCTCCTACATGACGCGCGTAAATAAGTTCGTATATTCATGGTGTAATGTAGGAGCCGCAAAGCAGCGAGGCAAATGTTTGGGCCAAATATTTGCCGAATAACATTTGGCAAATACATGCATCGTGTGGGACCGGCTTTACACCAATAAAAATCTTGAAATTTTTTGAAGTATTTCCAATCTACCTATCCATTCGGAAAATTTTTCCACGCATTCACGTCAGTAGACTACCTAAAGGCTATGATAAAATAAAAAGTGTTTACCCGTTAAACGTACTCGATATCTTTATCGTTGACTCGTTCCTTATCTATGGAACCTATGATTACTGGTTCCGAACTTCTTAATTTTTTTTTCATTTCTTCTAAACCCTTTCTAGCATACATTTCAATTGCTTTGTCTTTCACGAACGACTTGACCGAAAGCGTATTTTGTTGTTGATCTTCTGAAAGAGGAGACAAAGAATAAAAAAAAAAATTATGTTCAGGACAATAAACGGAAAAACAAGTCATTTTCCTGAGTGCTCTTTTAAAGAGTTAGCGGTATTAAAAATGCGTTTAAAATGTTGGAGCTTTCACCTAATATCGGGTGACAAGACAACGCATTCGCACTTTCTTCATCAATGTCTGCAAAAAAAAAAAAACAAAAAAAACAAAAAAAAAATTTTTAGATTTCTTAACACTTAGATAATGAAAAATTCATAACTTACTTTTGAAGTTCGCATCGTGTTCGGTACAGCTGAAAAATAAAGTCGTTCCCAAAAGCAGTAAAATGTCCTCAACTTCGCTGTCGTCATTCATTACTACAATTTAAAAACAAAACATAGCCCTATATAATATTGTAGACTATATAATATTTAGATTAATTTTGTTTTTTTACATAGATCATATTTTCACCATGAAAATATTTTTCAGAATGGTGTAGGTAATCAAAATTATCAAAATATTCTTTATTCTACAATATTATGTGACTTGATTAGGCGTAGTCTTTCATTGAAAGGGTGAAAGAAAAAAAAAGCCATAAAATTTTGTTGGCACATCCTTCAATAGGTAGTGAGATACTACCTATAGACTACTCTCATAAAACTAATAAAGTTATATCGAATTGATTTTAATAAAAGGTGAGAACATATAAATGTGTGAATAATTAATAAAATTTAATATTCGCTAATATGCATAAATATTTTGGTTCTGATAATGCTTTTTTGATAAGGAATATTTTATTTCGTTTACGGTTTAAATTGGTTTTTTTAGACTGCAGATATTGTCATTGGTGGTTTTTTTTTTCTTTTTTGTTGAAAATAATTTGATAAAAATAATAACGTGAAATGAGAATAAAAACAATCTAAAAACATTTTACCTGCTAATTTTGGTTCTTCTTCTGGGTATATTGATAAAATTAACTATAAAATATCTAAAAAACAAAGATTAATCGGGACGAACATGTGAAAATGATAAAAAAAAATTCAATACCTATACAGTTCGCATAATTATGGCCAATAAATTTTCATATTGTAATATTACTGCTGGCTGAAGACAGCGTTCCGAAACGAATGAGGTTTACTCTTGATTTTTTTCGGACCTTCAGAATAATAAAACTCCGTCATCCTTCTCCTCGAACTCAAAGGGCCACACAAAAATTTTCTTGGATCTTCGTTAGGCCATCCCTCAGAGAAATTATTTTCTAGTTACGCCCTTGAGTGGTGCCAACTTGGTACAATTATTAAGGGGAGGGAGTCCAAGAAAGAAAATTAGAAAAACTCTTAGTTCATATTCAACCAAGAGCCAAGTCATCGAATATTTAATTATTTAATAGAAAAAAAAACGTACCTATTCGTAGGTATATATATTTATAGGGGCTTCTATAAATAAATACATAAAATTATTAGAGGGCCTGCCTCCTCTAAACAGAAAAAATAAATAAAACGCAGAAATATTTTGCTGGAAAACCAAGTTTACCTATTTTCATCCATAATTCAAAAAAAAAAAAAACATGAATTCCAAATACTTGAAAAACTTCTAAAAAGAACTCTGAATTTTTATCGATATCTCAATGGATAATCGTTATCTGAATAGATAATATCGATATCTGAATAGATAATTATCGATATCTGACAAACATGTGTTGAGATCACCAATCCTCATTCCCTCACACTCCTAAAAACACTTGACACTATTCATCTATATATTCTGTAACACTTATCTATCTGGTAACACTGATTCTGTAATCATCACATACACGGTAATACTCGTGTATATTTGTCTCACACAACTGAAACACTTTAATCTATGTAACTTAAATATTTTGCTGAATTATATGCTTTTGAGACGCAACTTCGTTCACACTTATTTTTTATGTTTGTTTTCTCTCGAGTTTGAGTCCTCAACCTCTATAACATGTTGATAAATCGATGTTTCATTTCTAGTTTCTCATAAATAAATTACTGTTGAGACCACCAATCCTTCTCCTCTTTCACTATTGCAAACATACGACTACATTAAAATATATTTTACATCATTGTTTGCGGCTACACTGTATTCACTCGTTTATCTCCGTACATCATCGTTTATCTTACTCAAACTGTACTCAAACTTATATTATGTAACTGATGTAAAATACATTCGTTTCTGGGACGCTACTTCGATCAATACTTTTATTTCACGTTGCTAATTTGTGTCTTCACCGATCCTCATCCTCTATAATTACGAAGATCTATCGATAGTTATCGATATCTTTAACACAAATATCGATCTATTGATAATTTATTTCTAAAAATTATTTTTCCAGGAATTTTTTGTTTTCCAGTTTCCTCAAAAACTACTGAACCAATAAGCACCAAATCCCTCTCAAACCTATCCAGATACAACGAATATCTTTTGTGAAAATTATAGCCCAATCCCTTTCATAGTTTTTTTTTCAAAACCATGAACACAAAATTTTTTCCTTCAATTTTTCTTCTCCAGTTTTCTCAGAAAGTACTGAATTAATCGTGAAAATTTTAACTTAATCTGTTTTGTCATCTCAAAATTCTGCAAAAAGGACTTCTCCAGGAATTTTTTATTTTTCAGTTTTCTTTAAAACTACTGAACCAATAGACACCAAACATATTACAGACTTGTTCCTATATGAAAACTATATTTTTCATAAAAATTTCAGCTCAATCCGTTCAGTTATTAGTTTTCTCAAAACCGCGAACGGAAAATTTTGGACGATACATATACATAAAATACATTATGTGCATAAAAAAATTAGGTTAAAATGGAAAAATGGTACTAATCGTTTTCTTTTTTCATGAAACCGATAATTTTCGTCATCCCAACCTCTAACCGTTTTCCGAAGTCAATTTTATTACCCCATAAAAATAAGATCCGTGTTAATGGTGATATATCATAATGTTAATTTTAATGACCTATTCCTACCTTTTTAAAAATTTTTTAAAAATAAAGCAAGTTTTGATTTTCAAAAAATGCAAACTATTATCTAACAAATTTTGATGCGCTGAAATTTTTATATTTTCTTAAATTTCGAGAAACCTATACTTCCAGAGGAGCAATTGCTGCGCTGGAATTTTGAAATCAGAAAAAAGTGATGAAAATTTGTTTCACTAGTGGAGCATGCTATGTAAGGATTTTTTGATATTATGGGCAAACTTGGTGCGCTTGAGTATTTATAAATTGACGTAAGGTTAGGTTTATGTGAATAGAATAATAATATGTAAGTATTTTCAAAAGAAGAGTACCTACCTACAGCAACCAAGAAAAAAAAATTTTCTATTCCAAAAAATGTTTCATCGGTTTTTGAAAATTAACTCATTTTCACCATAAATGCTAAAAATATATTAAGAAAAAGAAAACTTGAAGCGAAACTATTGTCAATGATATAAGTACTATAATATGTTTGTACAGGGTGTCCCAGTTTCTCTTCCTACGCCGCAAATTTATGGAGAACTCGTTCAGACAAAAACAATTTTTCTTTTTGTATGTTCTCGCTTCAAAATTGGCCAAGTTACAGATCAGTAAAAAAGTATGAAAAAATAAATTTCAGAAAAATTAAAAAAAAAAAAAAACTTTTTCAAAAGTCCTGTTTATTTGCATGATCAAGTCAAAATATCTCTCAAATGTTTGAAACAAGAAAAAACGTATGTGTGCAATGCAAGTTGCCTAGTGCACGCTAAAAGGCAGTTTCACAAAAATATATATACATATTCTTGTCGAACTGCCTTTCAACGTGCGCTATGCAACTTGTTTTACACACTTTTTTTCTGTTTCAGGCGATTGAGCGTAATAATGACTCTATCAAAGCGAATAAGCAGGACTCTTATTTTCTCTTTCATATTTTTTCATTTGCCTATAAGTGGACCAATTTTGAAGCGAAAGCATGCATAAATGTGAAAAGAACTTTGTTATTTTATTTTAACAAGTTCTATCATACACTTGCGGAATAGGAAGAGAAACTGAGACACCCTGCATCATAAAACGAGTTTCAACATTAATACTTATAAGAGGAGTTTGTTGGTGTTGACACTCCGTTTTTCTGAAGAAACTACTTCTCTATTCTTTCTTTTTATTGGTTGATTTATTTATTTATAAAATTTTGTTAATTTAGTAAAATTCACTGAACTATAAATGCAAAATAGGTAGTCGAATCCTGCAAAAATCTCTGAAATTTTCTGATAAATATAGAAACGTTATGAAATCTGCATTCACTGCAGTTCCGAGTTGAGAGTCGGTTAAATTTTTTAATAATTTTTTTTTTTTTTCGTTCATTCGTCAGACGGGTTTTTCTCTTTATTTCGCATACTCACATATAAAATATGTATAATTATCTTCAACAGTTGATATTTCCTACTTGATTTCAAATTTAAATTATTCGGTCACCATCACGTGCCTATCCGGTATTTATGAGACGTATAAAAGTCATATGCTTACGTACATCATGCATGCGAACACAAATACTGAAAATAAACCCGAACCTGGGTCAAGGTATTATACCAAAGGAGAAAAAAAATCTTCAGCTTGTATAGGAAGACTTTTTATTTTTTATCTTATAATGATTTCATGGTACGTATGTTTAGGTGTTTGCGTATATATTTTTACAAATGATATAAATGATGTAAAATAAATAAAATGAAAGTTGAAAGATGATCACGGATGTCATACACCTCCGCTGTACGTCCATCCGCAGACGATCGCTTCGGTTTCTTTTTATTATTCTTTAAATTTTTACACACGCGAGCGTTTATTACCATTAATAATATTCTGCATCCAGAATCGAGAAGAAGACAGGTCAGATTTCAAGATGGGTATATAGCTGATGTGGCTTCCGTGTGAGTATAATTATTTATTCGTACGGAAACTACAGACATATATATCGCCATCGTCAAGAACCAGAAATAGCCTAATGCAAATATTTTTTCTTCATCGCGAGTATAGTATAATACATATATATATATATATACCTATAGGTAGTATGTATCAAGATTTTTTTTTTTTGATAGCGAACAAAATGTGCTTGTATTTGCGATCGGATTTTAACGAAGGTTGGCTGCCTTTACTGGTTTACACAGAGGGTGCGTGTAGACATCTGCCGATTGAATATTGTGTGTTTCCAATACTTTATGCTGGCAACCAAGGCAAATACAGTCGAGTAAATATGTATATACCGTAATTATAGAATTCGGTTATCGATGGGACATGCAGCTGTACCTAGCTGTACCTACCCCGAAAAAAATGGAGAAATTCCATTTTAAAGAAACACCAAATACGTTATAAGGTGTTTGACCTGTTTCATTAACAAGTACCCAGTTTTTTGTTTTATGCAGATTTGCAGACTTCGAATGGAATTTTTATGAAGTACTGAAGGCTTTGACTTGTCAGTTTTTGCTTGATTTATGATTTGAAATAATATTGGCAAAGTTTAAGTAGAAGACGGATAAGTTAATGTTATTTTGATCTGATAATGACAGATGTATACTATTTGGAAAATAGTAGAAAATTCTTTGTACTTATTAATAACACTTTTTTCCACTTAGAAAAGTTCCATACCAGTTCTTCAAAGTATATTCAGTTTTAAAAAAATTGAGAATTTCTTAGCAATAATACGATTTTCTATCTGAAGCTAAGCTAGAATAAAACTTCCAGGCAGAGACTCGCATGATTCTGTCATTTTTTTCTCCTTTAAAAATAAGTAGGACTCGTTATATTTCCATAATTTAAGATTATTTCAAAAATAAAAATTTTCAAATGCAGTTGTTCGGAATTTTTTTCTTTTTTGTTTGTGTGTAAACATCTTAGCACTCCGCCTGCGGTAGGGGATAAATGAGAATTATAATCGTCAGATTTGGGTAACTCTTATAATTGTAACTATTGTTTGTGTGTGTTACATGACATGTACGTGTGTGGTTGTGTGCGCACAACCACACTATTATGTTTACACATCAATCCTTCATAAGTATAGCCCCAGTGGAAATCACACCTTTTTTTTTGGTATGGGGCTTTTTCAGCCCCAATGCTCTACCTTACCTAAACAAACTGTTTTATTTTCCATGACAGATATCAAAATGATCAGACTCTGTAGGATCTGATGGAAAATTATCTTCAGAAAAAAGATGAGGTTGTGTTTGTGTCACATTTTCTGATCTTGTAATTTAATTCTTATCAAGAATGCTCTTCTAACGTGTTCTACAGATTCAGACAAATAGCAGTTTTTCAATTTTTCTTACAACACAGAACTCACACAAAACTAAAACACTTGGGCTGAGCTGAGAAGCTATTTTAAAAAAAATCTGTTAAGAACCTCGAACCTAAATTAAGCATTTTTGTCTTATATTGAAATACAGCTGATAGGTATTGTATTAAAAATTGGTCTCTATCGAAAGTACAAATTACAGATATGTATCATAGGTTGCATACCCAATGGTGAGAAAATGTAGGTATTTTTTGAAAATTAATATTAAAATTTCCGTTTTGAGACAAGTACATAAATAAAAATTAATTATATAATACGTTTACTAATATGAATTAGTATTTATTAAAAAATAAGAAAAAATGGTCAAAATCTAATAATTACATATTTACCTATAGTCTCCGATGAATTTAACATGTGCTTTTTCTGCAAAGCTTAAAATAATTTTCATCCTTCAACTATGGTACTATACTTATAGTAAAGAGACAGAACTCGTGACAGGTCATATTTGACCAATTAGGCTGTTTTTCACGGTAGTAATTCTATTTCAGATTCAAGAATTTGGGAAAATCTATTTTTCACCAAATGACCAAATCAAAGGCCAAAATTTTCAAATTTTGTGGGGTAACAAAGAGTTTTCCAGGTAATTTTATGTTTATTCTAAACATTCCAATTAACTCTATAGGTTTTTTAGTGGAATTTTCTTTCACATTCATCAGTTTCATTAAACTTTGTCAACTTCAAAGTTTAGCTGCAGTCTACACCCAGGTGTTTTTCAAACAGTCGTTTAGTTAGTTCTCCTTTTTTCACAACACAGATTTAAAATCCGTTCAATCACCACAAAAGAGTAAACAGTTAGATCGTAAGGAGCCCATATCTTCTCGGCTGTGCCTTGTGGTTAACATCTTCTCCACTATCCTTTGTGATCCACATCACACTAAAATACCACCGCTTCCAACAAAAATTCGCAATGTCAAAAAAAGTTTCAAACCTTAGGGCGTCCACACCCCCGGGACCACCTTTATTTACACCCTTGCACCAATTATTAATTTAGAATTTTCTCTTTCATTCAGTCGGTAGCATTTGAACCGTTTTCCAGAAGTTGATCGAATGGGAGAAGTTAAAATTGTTTTTCTTATTTTGATTACAGCCCTACTGTAGGTTATGAAAAATTTTGAAAATTAGACTTAAAACTAAAGTATTACTAATCAAATGAGTGATACTACTTTTTAGTTACTTAAATTGTTTTTAAAAACAGGAATTGAGCAGGCCAATCAGCAGGCCCGGTTTTAGAATTTATTTTTGGAGAGGAGGATAGAATCACATTTTACTATAGGTACATGAAGTTTTATGTGGGGGAGGCAACAATTTTTTACATATTTTATTGACCTAAAATTTGAAAAGTCGAATAGTTATGTTTTAAATTGATTTTTCTTTACATAGGGGTTGATTATACCCTAAATCCCCCCTAAAGTCAGCCTTGATAACAATGTTGGCATCAGCAGTACTCGGTTTCTCTCGGATGATGTTTATATTGTCTTCTTCTGAAAACACGATCCCCTATTGGACGTAACTTTGCTAATCAAATTATTTTTGAATACCACTGATCCAAGTTGTATCCTCCTTTTCACCAACTATAATATATTCTCACAAAACATCAGAATCGTATTTTCTTTAATTATGCCTACTTTTTTAAAAGTCAAATTGCATGTGAAACGAATCGAAATCGTTAAATGTATTCTCCCACGAAGAAAAAAAAAAAAATTTCCCCGAATAATTTTTAATCCAATTTAAAAGTTTGATTTGAACGCAGATGAATTAATTTTCTCATTTTTCTATGCCAGTTTCCGTGAACTTGCCAACATGATACGAAAAAAAGTTATCATCACGTTTTCAGCAGAAGAATTTTTTTCTTTTATTTCGGTCTCTTTTAAGAGTGAAATTTAAGTTATTATGTTTATTTATACATTAGGTAGGGTACCTCTAGGTATTTAATTAATTGAAAAAAAAAATTCGAAAAGATGTTTGTTTAGAAATTTAGTACCTTAACTACCTACTTAGTGGAAGTGAATTAGGAAACGCAATTAACACCATTCGGTTATATAGGTATTTCAAAGAAATTAGCTTAAAAACAATGTTGGCAATGATGCTCCAAAAACAAAGTACAGGGTAGGATACGTTTTCATTAATTTGAAACACAGTTCTTACTTCTGAGTACGCAATTTGATGGTCTGCTGCAGTGATCCGAAAGAATAAGTATTTGTTGTTTTCATCGTCATTAATTTAAGAGTTGCATAAAATTTTCTTATAAGATATTACAAAAAATTTCTTCGCAATCTCAGTCGACTGTGTACTTGTGAGACGAAAAACATTGTAAAACATGTTTTGGGTGCGTCCAAAATGACTATAAACTCGTCATGTCCTCACAAAGAAAGCAGACATCGATGAATATGAACATTTTCAAATTTGTACTTCGAAATATTATGCAAATCAATTTATAGCATTCTTAAACTAAGTGGGTAGGTAAGTAACAAAGAATTTTTTTTTCAAGTGTAATTTTCCATTACTTGTAATAACAGTTTGAAAAAAAAAAAAAATTAAATCTTGTAGGTATCAACTCTTTGATCGTATGAAGACGTTAAGAAGCAACAAAAAGCTATAATATTTATGAACTCTGTAGTTCGGTAATATATTTGGTGGTATAATTCCACGAGCAAGAAAAACATTATGTACCCACTTCAGTCAGTAGCAAATAGTGATATAAAAGATCAAGAAAATCAAAAATCGATACATACCAGCATGTCAAATCATGATAGTATCGATACGTATCAATTGGTTTAATTAATTTTTTCCAGTGGTCGGATATCGAACGAAATTTTTGAAAGGGAATTACCAAAAATTTTTCGGGAATGGGAATGCCGCTAATGGATATTAGGCACTCATATTTAGGTTTTGATTATCCTCAGTGATTTTCAGGCAGTAAAACTCGTTTCATGCAGTAGAACTCGAGGAAATAACTAAAAATAGAAAAATGGAGAACCGATGCATCACAAATGAAAATACTTTGTCACTGGTGTAATACTTTGGTGTCAGGGCCTCTTGAGGAGGATGGTAAAAGGTTACCAAAGATACCGGATCCTGCATTTTTAGGAGGGTTGGGAATGGGAAATTTTTAAAAAGTGTGTCAGAGCAGTGGCGTAGCCAGGATTTTCTTAAGAGGAGAATTTGATGAGAAAAAATTTCTCACCTTTCCCCTCACCTCCAGCGGCGATCAGTTTCAATAACTTTTCTCTTGGGGGGAAGGACCACAGTCGGACTTTGGTCAACCATCTGAGTTTACCAAAAAACTTGAATTGAAAAATATCGACCTCGACCTTCCGAGCTAGGCCGTATACAGGATTAATTTCGAAGGGGAGAATAATTTATATATTAAATACTAGACGTAATCTTGAGGAACATTTTTAATTTAATTTCAGTCCTCAGTTAAGTCCGATAATTTTTTGAAAACTATCGAGTTTTTACAGAATTTTTCACCTCTTTGGAGACTCTTTAATTACTCGAAAAGGAAACGTTTTTTAGAATTTTTTTAGAGAAGCTTTTTCTGTTTTTTTTTTTATTTCAAAAATCGATCGTGCAGGTTGTTCCGTTTAACTTCCGGACACCTTGTATAAATCTTCTTAATTTTAATATCATTTTTCTGTCAAGGTTAAATTTGTATTCGAAGAGTATAAATCATTTCAGATTTTTGGCCAAAAGTGTAGACTACAATTTCAGATTGCACCCTAAAGCATTGTTAATTTTTGCTTCAACTAAAGGGGCATTTTAAGTCATTATGAGTAAGTTGTCCATGCTTCAAATTGAAAATTTATTTATTTTTAAATTTCCTTAGAATTTGCTAACGAAAAGGGTGATATTGTTCATTTAGTGACAAGCACAAAATTTTTCTGATGGTTTTAAAAAATTTGGGTAGGCAGGTGAAATAGCGAAATTTTTTCAATAAGAGGAGGAAAATGGTTGGAAAATTTAGATAGAGAGGAAATTTCGGATGTTTTTAACTTTAGAGAACGTCAAACAACTCTCCTATACCAACAATTATGAAAAATTAAACAATTTAAGCAAAGTTTAGTGTTAAAAAACATTTTCTCATTTTTACTTTTCAGTATATTTCCTTAGTGATTCTCCTCTTGAGAAATTCTTAAAAATTAGCAAGCAATTAAATTATTTGTTCGATACGAATAATTAATTTACCCATTTACCAATGCTCGCAGTTTTTATTGTTTTATCATGTAACCAATGAATTTGTACCTAGATAAAATATTTTATTATCTATTTCTCCGTTTTTTTCCCGATTTATCGGATCCTTTATAAATTGATGTTTCGGCTAGAGAATGCCTGCGTATATATATATATATATACACACATATATATGTATAATTATACTCAGTCATAAAATTTTCAAATAAAAGAAACACACTATTCGAAGAAGACATCGTATACTTGGTATACACGTTTAATACACATTGGAATATTATCATTATAGGTAACCTACCCACGTATCGAGTCATCCGCATGTAAAATATTAAAGTCGAGTAAAAGCACTGTTTTTTCTCTCTTTCTCCAATGTAAGTTTACGTTAAATAAATGTCAATTTTGATTTTGGACCTTTTTTTTTTGTTTTTTTGTTGTTTTTTTTTTCGTTTCGTTTTTCATCTCTTTTTTCTCCTCTCCTCCTCGTTTTTAATTATCATTCAATGCCACCATTTTTGTTGTATAGTAACCACCGCTGCTTCTGTTTTCAGATGCAGTCGAAGTGAAATTAATGTCAGTTTGTGGTTCAACTCATTCAGTGTCGGTTGCCTTAGACGAACACGTGCACTTTTTTTTTTTTTTTTACTGGAGTCTAGCTGTAGTATTGTTTCCCGCCAATTTTCACCGGTGATTATTTGAGAAATAAAAATATATTTGAAAACAAATTAAAACAACATCATAAACGTTCAATATGAATGTATTACATTTCGTCGTTTTTGTTTCGGGTAAGTACGAAAATATTTTAAAATATTAACTACATATGCGTGTTAGTGAGATACCTACCTGCTGGTGTAATCTTTAGAATAACGGTTATCATATTAAGAAGGGTTGATTTTTTTTTTGCTTACGTACGGTATCGGTGGCAATTTTATATTTTTATTATGCGTTAAACTTGAAAGTTCATTCATTAGATTTTATCTCACCAGGTCAATTTACCATAATACATCGATTAAACTGATTGAGGAGAAATTTTGCAGACTTTTGATCAAAAATACTTATTTACAAAATTATTTGCTTGCATATTATGTATCTACTTAAGTTATCAATAACAATTTTTTTGAAGTAATTTGTCACAGATTTGTTAGTCTATGATAATAATTATTGTCTTCGATGCAGCTGGAGGGTTGAAATTGTTTCATTTCAAATTTAACATTACCAGAAAAATATTGATTTTAGATGAGCTTTTGTGATTTTCTATCAGTTGGCTGCTAGCGGAAATTTTATATAAAATTTTCGGTGAAAAATATCTCGAATTCAAGGGTTGTAACTTTTCTACAGAAATCACGCGTGTTTTGATACGTTTTTATTTAAAATTTTTGGTAAGATTTACGATAAATCATTAAAAATGAACCGCGCATCGTACGAATTCGGGTAGAATTTATGGTTTTTCTTCTTTAAAAGAACCTACGAAGGAAAATGAACGTATTAATTTTAATTAACAAACGTAATATGTAGCCTTCCAAGAGATCCCTATCCTTTGTAGCATTTTCTACAATAAAAACATCCACTGCTGCATAATTTCGAGAGAAATACGAAAATGAAGAATCGAGTCTAAAACACGAACTTCATAGTTCTAATTTAGCCTCTTTAAAAGATTTTTAGCTAACGCGAAAAATCGGAAGAGACATACAAATAAGACAAAAAAAGGCATGAAAGTACATTTTAGGTATAAGCAACAAAAACATATTATGCATCTACTTTTCATTGCAGTTTTCATCCACAGACAGGTTATGCAATATGCATATCTTTCTTACTGTGAGTAACTTTTTACCCAGTTTGCTTGTAAACGGGGTATTAAAATTGACCTCACGGTAGGGTTAGGAATGGGGATGATGAAAATTATCCGTTTTATGTGAAAAGAAAATGACTGGTACCATTTTTTCATTTTGACCTATTTTTTTGCTCAAAATTTTGTGTTCACAATTTTGAAAAAACTACCATATGAGTAGGACTGAAACATTTAAGAGAGATAGTTTTTATATTGGAGCAGATCTTAAAGAAATTTTTTGCCTATCGGTTCATCAGTTTTCGAGAAAACTGGAAAACAAAATATTCCTGAAAAATTCGTTTTTTTGTGATTCTGAGAAAATGACAAGACGGATCGGACTGAAATTTTCACGATAGACTTTTCCTATATTAGTGCAAGTCGGTTAGAAGTTTGATGCTTATTAATCGAGTAGTTTCGGAGAAAACTAGAAAAGAAAAATTTCCAGAAAAAATTTTGTGTTTACAGTTTTGAAAAAACTACCAAACACACAGAGTTGAAATTTTTACAAAAAATAGCTATTGTATGGAAGCAAATTTGAAAGAAGTTTGGTGCTCTTTGATTCAATAGTTTTCAAGAAAATTAGAAACAAACAATCTCTGGAAAAGCAGTTTTTAGGGATAAAACATCGATAGATCGATATTTTTATTAAAGATATGGGTAATTGGCGATATTTTTTGTAATTTCTTAATCTGAAACTAGCAATGAAATATGGATATAAATATCTATGACTATCGTCATAAATATTGTTGAGACCACCAATCCTCTACCCTTTCACTCCTGCGAACACTGGACTATCTTTCTCCAAATACTTTTATATCTTTACTCGCGGCTACACTGTTACAATATTCCGCCGCTCATTCGTTTATCTCTGTACATGTTTGTTTACAATTACACTTTATACGATGCACATAATTCACAGCTCTGCTGCAATTAGACACACTTCTGAAGCGTTACTTTGAATACATCTTTATTTCTTTTGCATAATTACTCTGCTGCATCGATCCACAACCTCTATAAATGTCGATTACTATCGATATAAATATAGAGCAAACTGGGTTTTCTAGCAAAGCATTGCTGCGCTATAATTCTTTTTCATCCTGTTAATGAAAAATTCGAAGTTTGAAATGGAATTAATTCCGCACTCTTCACACGCATCAAATTTGGGTCCAGCAATTTTCATTTTATCAAAACTTTTAAGTTCCTTGAGGGTAAGTATTCATTTCACCAGAAATTATGAAGCAAAAGATGCAGTGATGCAGATCAAGGGTAATTTGTCACTCAGTAGAATGACAATACTGGCCCATTGTTGGGTTAGAGGTATACTAGCTGTAAATGGTGCTATATTAAAAAGTAACTATATGTTCAGTCCAATAAAATACTCTTTCATGCTTTTTCTGATTTATTTAAATATAATCATCTCCTTCCATTGATAAGTTATGATCAAATATGCATTACTTTTCGTAATCCCCCAGAACAATTTGGCCCCTTCACTGCCTCTTCCCAGCCAAGAAAATTGTCAAGAAATATTTGAATTATAGGTATTTGGTGATAAATTTACAGCATAACCCGAAAAACAGAGCTTTATCAATCATATCCGAAAAATTTTCATAGTTCTCAATGGCCCACCCAAAAAAATCTAGCCACGCCGCTGCAGCCATTTCTTAAATGTGAGTATAGTATGAACTTACTCATAAAATTTCATTGAAATTGACACACACATTAAATCTATCAAAATACCAAAATGGTTATTCCGATAATTAAAAAGGAATTCTTCCAAGTTATGTAAAATTCGTTCATTTTTTGATTTGAGATATATATTCATATATACACCTTCCTTTATATGTTTGCAAAACTGCCCTCGAATGTGAAAGCTTCTATTTTCTCCTCTTAAAAATGAGTCTGCAAGGTTATTAAATTTCAGTTGGGTTTGTGTTGTCATTTTGTCAAAGAAATACCCAGAGTTCCAAAAACTGATAGTAATAAAAATCTGAATAACAAAATTACACAGGCGTTAGAAATTGTATATTATAGAAAAACTAAGTTACAGATTAAATGTATACGAAAAATAGTAAATTCGGACATCTGACTAAATTACCTACAGTGTCTGTGTATATTGCTCACGACTTTTTAAAAGTATAGAGATACTTATATTGGAATTAAAAATTGAAAAAAATAGAAAATAATGAAAGACATTAAGTCGGTGGTACATAATTATGTAAAGATAATGGAAAAACAGATCGATAATTGTTCATAAAGTTTGAGAAATAAAGAATATCAGGTTTTTTGAACAGCTGTAAAAAGGATAATGACGAAAAGGCTGTAGATGGACATCTGGTGTGATGCTGGTTGAACCACTAAAAATGTGGGAAAACTGAATGCGTAAGAAACGACGACGAGGAGAATAGAAGAAGTGAGAAAATGAAGAAAGGGCTCAACATATTTTGAAGAAAAAAAAAACTGTAAAGAGGATGGAGAAAAACGGCCACCGCATTTTAAGTGATGGGTAGTTTGCGTCAGCTTAAGAATGATGATTAAAGAAAAAGATAAAAATCAGTCTCACCGACTTGAACGTGCTCGTTATTAATCACTACCGTATAATTAGATTATAACCAAAAGTGATGAATATATGTAGGTACTAGTTACCATGTGTTCATAACCTAATATAGTTGTCTATCAATTTTCACCATTTCCTGATTAGTGATAGAACGTCATCAAAATAGCCTTCATAAAGATAAAAAACACTACATGGACTCATGAAATTCGTTAATTTTCAGCTGCTTATGAAAAATTCTGAGAGAAAATTTGTTAAAATTCTGTGCATAATACGATATTTTGCGCAGACTCACAAACTTCATTTTTGCAATATCCACCCCAAAAACAGATGTTTTCATGCGTATTAACTATATGTGAAGTAGAAGATTTTACCCCAATGTCGAAAAGTAAAATTTCGCGCATGCGTAGCTTGGTACTGGTTAAGATTATTAAATCATTGTCTTGGCTGCGCATGCGCGCTATATTTTATCAAACATTATGTTACACATAAGGATTTTATGTAAAACTGTAGTTAAGTTGCCGCACTTCAGTTGAACACATTTCAGCTTTGAAACAAACCTCTCTTATTTCATTTACTGATTACTCAGCCCCTATTCGAACTAAAGAGCTGAGGTTAGTGTTGCTGGAAAGAAAATAAAATTTTCAAAATTTCCATATAATTGTTTAACTATCTTCATCTTTTTGAAAATAAACAAACGAAAAAAAAACGTTAATTAATATAATATTGGCCAGTTTTTGGAACCTACAAACCTCTTCTCATTCACACAATGATTCCTCAGCCACTATTTAAGCTCGAGAGCTAGAATTAGAATTTCTGGAAAGAAGAGAAAATACGGTCAAATTTACTTTTTATGTTATTTTTTATTCATCTTTAGTTTCATGAAAATAAACGAAAGAAAAAATGAAAATTAAAGGGAAATTTTCCATTTTTGTATTGTTTAAATTAATTTTTAAAACAATTTTTTCTTGGTTAATTTTTTTTTTTTTGTTACAAGAACGGACTAGCCATAATTGTAAGAGATACGGCCGGATCAAGATAAAAATTTTCCCGCATTCAGATATACGTATGTATTTAAAAGAGAGAAATTATTATCGGAATTTTAAGACCTGATTACCTGTCAGGGATCAACCAACGTTGAAAATTAACAGTAAAAAGTGCTCCCAACTCCCTACATTTCCAGGACATAATCGGGAAAATAAAAATCAAGATCGGAAATGGAAGTCAAGATTGAGATTTGGCGGAAATGCGGAGAAATTGGAATAGTGGAAATAGGTATCCTATGGGTATACGTAATTTTGAAAAGTGGACACACGAATTTTGAAATTTGAAAATAGAATTACTGACAACCAGGTTACCAAGTCCTAACTTGTTCGGTTTCGGATACTGTGGTGTACAGGTGATAGGTGAGGCTTCTGATACTGGCATGTCGACTAATCTGAAATAAAAAAATTTTGAACAGATGGACCAAATTCAAAAAGATTGTAGATAGTTGATGGTAAAACATTGATATTGAAGATGAAAATGTTATCAAATTAAATGTAACAGTCTGTGGCAGTCACTGATACTGGGCCTTTTTTTGTTTTTTTTTTAGCAAACTGTCCTTGTGTGGAGGAACTAGAGCAAAGGAAACTGCCCTCACCTAACTTTGACTCGAACATACCCTCCTTTCTAATTGCTAATTTATTCTTACCAAACTGCCCCTCATGTTGGACTGATCTTTCTAACCTCTATTTTTGTCGTTACCAGTCCTGCGATCCAATGTTTGCGACTTCACTTAGGCCTACTTCCGGATATTTCAAAACAATAATACTCTGCTATTCCATCATTCCTCCCCCCGTAGTGACAAATTGTTTCAATATCGTCACTTCTATGGTCCATTCAAATTTATTCTTAATTTTAAATCCGGCCACAGCCCAGCCCTTGTGTAGCTTGAGCCATTCTAAAAAACAAAACAAAACAAAACAAAACAAAACAATAATAATAATAAACGTTTTAGAAAATAAAACCAGTTCAGTTCTTTGAACTCGTATTGCGGAAAAATATTTAAGATTGATTTTTCTCAAATGCAACTGTATAAAATATTCAGCATACTTACTCAGGCTGTTTTATTTATTACATTAGTGATAGCATGCCTGTACGAATTTTTCACGGAATGCAAACAAAGGTCATCCAACATAAACCTCGAATTTTTTTCTCTTTTCCTCATATTTTTTTATTTGTTGTTAATACAAAAATAATTTATTCAGTATCGTCAATAAATGACAACGACTCAAAAGAATGATATGTTTGAAAAATGTACTTAGTCACCAAAACCAATTTTTCCTGCGACAATACTTTGCTTTTAAAATCAGGTGTTAGAATGCAATCTTTTTTTTTTTTTTTTTCATTTGTCACGATGTCCTTTAATTATACAGAGGAAAATTTATTTTTTTAAACATAATATTCATCGACTTTTCAACTCGTGTTCTATCAGCCAAAGAGAAAACAAGGTCTCCCTCTTTATTTGGAACTCGGCTAAATTTATAAGTTGGTCTAAAAGTCGATTCTTTTCACAAAGAGCTAATTTTTATCAAAACAATTTTTACTTCTAATTACCAAAAGTCATTATTTAAAAATATACCTGAACTTCTTACTGGAGTTAAATGTGCTGCCGTCATTTTATGAGCTTTATTTTCCTTTTCAGTATCAATATTGAATGGTAATTGGATCTTTTTTATAAATTTCTCCTTTATAATCAAGTATTCAGTTTTTTTTTTCACCCGTGCATATTTCTGACAACAGAATTTTTATTTAAAAAAAAAAAAATTACAAAAATAATATGTAGGTACCAAAAAAAAAAAAAAAAATTAATCGAAATGTCTAACATAATATCTCATTATTTGTGAAAATAAAAATTTATGATTTGAAAATGGAAAAAATATAATTTGTTTTTAGGTAGGTGCTTAATTAAGAATTCGAAATAATTAAAACAATGGTGCTTAAGTTGGGTAAAATAAATTGTGAACCGAGTCACTTTTTAATTGAGATAATCTTAATAATTGATCGCCTATTAGTACTGAAATCGTTTTATGGATCTTATCGATGAAAAATTTATCTTTTAATATGAGTAAGCATTCATTTTTTAAATTATTGACTGCGGTAACAATAAAAAAAAAAAATTATTGGATTTTGTTCGAAATGACTATTCGATAACTTCTATGGATTTAAAACAGCTATATAACTTCATTTTTGGGAGGGCGAATTCTTTTTAACTCCTTACCCCATTTCGGAGCAACGGTCAATAATTTTTTGTCACATCCGTTTATAGAAGCCAAGACAATTACAAGACGTTTAGTTAAGAACTCTTTCAAAAATTTTATTTCCTCAACATGTGACTGTCAGCTTTTGAATAAGTACTTAACTCTGTGAAGTTTGACGTCTATAACGATATTTCTGAACCTTGTCCTTTTGTACCCTAACTTAATCATTTATTCTCATTGTTGTTACAAAATACAAACAGCGCAACAAGCACTCGTCCCAACTTTTTAGCACTTTCGTATTTACTGATAGTAAATTTATTTTATTTCACACCACAGTTAGCGACCTGTTAATTCTAGCATATGTAAATTTTCTATTTTCAATATCTAACTCTACCAAAAAAAGAAAAAATAAGACAAATATTCAAAATAAAACCTGCCTAAAAAGGAACCTATGAAAAACAGAGCAAATATGTAATTTGTTGCGATAGATATACCATCGATGTCATCTCATCTTCATAAATGAGGTATCTACCTAGGCTATAGGCCTACAGGGTATATAGGCAACCATATAAAAAAATAACAATTTATGAAAGAATGCACTCGGAGGTTGATCTTTTTAAAATCGTGCAGATGGTGATCGAATGAAGAAGAAATTATAAACACACCATTCTGAAAAGAATAACTATCATCCGAGTTTATTCGTCTTTTTGTTCTCCTTCTCAATAACAATAGACGTATAGCCTATACATGAAAAGAAAAGAAAAACAAAAGTAAACTTTAAAAACTGGTTATTTCAGTTGCGACGTTGCCACCCTGTGGTATGGCAAAACCAGTGATTAATCTTGTGATCATCTTCGAGGTAATACGATGGAATTGTTGCATTTTTGTTCTTTACTGTACTTACCCTACTTACATCTTGCTCGAAAACTACCCTTATAAAATATTGCTAGATGCGGAAAAAATCTTCGAAATGGTTTTGTGCTATTCCGAGTACCTGCGTTTTTACATTAGCGGATATTTTTATCCAGTTTCCTACTACTTGTGTTAAAAGGAGCTTATTAATTTCGATTCTTCTCGGTATTAGAAACATTTCTAATAAAACCCTAAAACAGAATGAGAATGTCGTAGGCATCGACTAGGAAAACATTGAATTTAACGAGTTGGTCAAATTCGAAATTAGCTTTAATGCCTACATTAATTGAGAAAATATTATGTACATTTGAGTTAATTCAGGTATGGATTTCAAAATGTGCTACCTACCTAAGTAATTATTTGAACAGCGCATATCTAATCTTCCCTATGATATAAAGTGATTTCAGAAAATCGCTTAAAGTTAAATATCTCGAAACCTGTATAAAATACGACAGTAAATGAGGGCTGAGAACACTCGAGGGATCATACTACATCGTTTGAGACCTGTTTTGTCAAGCTTATTTCCATAAAATGTATTTACACAATTTTTAAAGAGAAATACCTCAGTCCCTATGTGAGACGAAATGACAAATGGGGTCTTAAAACATGCTTAAAATTATTGCGCATTAATTAAAATCTTTTACGACATATTTCATCCACTCTTTCGGAAGTGACTGTGGAACAAACATAAAAAAACTAACACTAGTAAGCTCTCTTTCTTTATTTGATTAGAATGATACTATACAGATTGTGGTAATTGACTTGTCATGTTCGGACTTCAAGGATGATGACACGTCATACGATTACGATTTGTTTGACTACCCTAATTAAAGTCTAACTTTTCTTTATAACCTTTTTTTCCTTCCTTTTTTTCTTCCAGTTTTGTCTGTAGGTATTGTTAATTTGGGGAATTGAACCTGGTACCTACATATTAGTCAGCTAAAAGCGGTGAACTTAATCGTACAGCCATTCCCCCGCCAGCTATAACTGGTAAATGTATTTCATATAGGACAAGGTGTGGTGGTTCCCACCCTCTACACCTTGAGAAACTCAATATGAGTTGAACAATATGCGTCGTTATATGCTGTGAGAGGATGGGCGGAGCTACAAACGCCTCTTACACTTATATACACAGGCTTACTCTACCTATGTGGGTTATATTTTGACTATGTAGGGCGTCATCTATTGGCGACTTAAGTTAGGAAGGAAAGCTGTGAGTTCCACCATGCACCATTAGGTGTGTGTGTGTCCAGCACATGTCAATGGTCACCAAATGTAGGTATTATTGGTTTGAGGAATCAAAACTAGTACCTACATATTTGCCAACTAAAAGTGGTTAACTTAACTGGACAGCCATTACACCGCTGACTATAACTGGAGAATGTATTTCATATAGGATAAGGTATGGTGGTTCTCGCAAGGTCTATTTTCAAAAATTTCACACAACAAGAGAGGATTTTCTTATATTCCACTTCCAAAAAGACCAAATGTGTTTTTAGACATTTTGGTATTTATCACTATCTTTTGAGCTCGATAAGATACTGAAACGATTCTTGTTTTAAAAGGTCATTCCACTGACTATATTAAATTTTTTTTTTCTCGGATATTCCACCACTAAAAGCGATTAAATGGGCTTTTATATATTCTCAATGCCATAAGGGACATTTGAAACCGCCCATGCTCCATTAACCAGGAAAAAGTCCTGCGTGAAATATTGTATTTCATTAAAATAAAAGTAATTTTTTTTTTGACAAAAGTCTGCGAAAATTATAATCATATATACAAAAACCCAAAATTCTAGGGGCTACAACATCAAAGGGGCTGCGCCGTGAAACGGCCAGGAAGCGAAATCCTCTAGTTATCTGCATAAAAGTGTTTATGGGATGGCTACATAAGGTCAGATAAATCCATTTTCGTTTAATTTTGTGATTAAAAAATACACGAGGCCGTGACTTGGCACTTTTCCGTGAATGCCTTATCGATTATTTCGACCTCCTCTCCATAATTCAGTCATAGAACATTTGATATTTAACTATATTAAATTCAAATTTAACCTTTATTATACTCGGCTATTCAGAGTACTTTGTTATTAGGGCTAAAAACAGTGAATAGAAAATCAGTGGTGAATCCATAACATTATTTTTGGAGGGGGAGAGAAAATCACAAAAATTTTTGTAGAGTTTGGCTGACAGTTTTAATTTGGATTCTGTAGTCGAACATTTATTTTTTTCCTTAAATTTTTTTGGTGTTGGGGTAATTTCCCTATTTCCTCCCTCTCGAAATCCGCCACTGTAACGAATTCTTCATTATTGAATCTCAATAATATGAAGGTAATTAAATATGCTTGAAATTTTGGATAAAACTGGGTACTAAAAGAATAAACGTGATATTTGCACGTTGCCTATACTCAAATTCTAAGCGACATCAGCCCAAATAAAAGAAATATTGCCTATTTCCGAAATTGAAGGCGCTAAAGGGATATTTCATCGTTGTATGTGTATGTGACATGACGTAACGTTTCTTCGCGTCACCTTCAATTTTTTGGTGATGTATGGTACCCGTTTTTAAAGGCGTAAGTATTCACGTCAGATATCAGACCTAGGTATTTGAATTTTGAGTTTAGTACCATTCAGAGTTGCTTTAATTTTAAGACTACCTATTGCATAACATATCTCCTACGGAGTTTTTTCTTTTTCTTTTTTTTTCAACGAGTGGGGTTTGAATTTGATTTTTACCGAAAATTTTTCTAAAAAACTGCTATAAAGTGTATGATGACAATAACATTTCGTTACTTTTGTAGGCCTATTAGCTACTGCGATATCAACTGAACAAATATTGCATATTTACACGAACACGTCAGTCATTAAAGTATCTACTTTCAATTTACCGTGTAATCACGGTGACATTTAGGATGTTAAACTTTCATTAAGTCGTCAAAAAACCAAATTAAATTAAACTACGATCCGAAGTTGGCTAAATATTGGCGCCACACCAATACAACTTGTAGGAAAAAAATGGTAAATCGTGATTCGATAATATGGATCTAACGAAGAATACAAAACTGCTTCCATTTAAAGGCTAAAATAATATATTTTATTTCGTGACCGCTAAGACGACAGGCTTTTTAATTTCTATGTAAGATTTTATTCATTTATTTTTTATTTTTTGTACTTTTATTACTCACCTATATGAACAATTGTAATGATCTCGTAAAAAAGTGAAAAAGAAGGAATTACCGCATCATTTTAATGTTTTTAAAGATAGATATTAGTATTACAGCAGAAGAGAAAGCCAAGAAACCACTCCACAATCGTAAACTGATTTTCTGCCACTATTCGTGCAGGTACTCTTGTAGAAGTTGGTACTCACGATCGTACCTTAATGTGTTCTTCGAGAAAAAAAAAAAAAATTAACATACTATCTTGAAATTTATTATTTTTAACTTTCTTGATGCCAACAAGTGTTCGTGGTGTCTGTCGGTGTGTAGTCGAAATAAATAGTGTATTCATTTATCAGTTGTCTGGTGTTTTCATTCACGAAAATTTTTAGGAACAAAGACGACCGTAAGGTGGTCCCTGCGATTTTTGCTTGACCCAAATAAATTGTTTGCGAAACGATTCTGCCAGCTGGGGTCTCATGGTGGCCGGATATTATTCCAACCGTTTAGGATATTTTTCGCCAAATTTTGGCGGACAATTTCTAATTGAGAGTTAGATTTATCGATTTTTGAATAGGAATTGGTTAGGTAGAATATACTTTTGTAACATAGTTTTTCATTAAATTCGAACATTTTGGGGCGAAAGCTTAGGCTATTGATTGGAATAGGAAAAGTGTAGCGAATATCAAGAGCTTATTAGGTGCGTTCACACTTCATCATATTTAAATGGTCAACTGGTAAAGAACCGGAACAGTAGTATTATACGGAAATTATTTTTTTTGTTGTTGTTGTTGTTGTTGTTGTTGTTGTTGCTGTTGCAGATTTTTTGGAGTTTTTTATTAGGTGGCGAAGGAGGGTATAATTATTTCGTGTTAACTGGGAACGCAATCCTTAACCAATTTCTTTTTTCAAATTCGTTCTCGAGTATTTCGGATGGGTTTATCCGCCATTTCTACCAATCCCCTCTGACGTATGTCACTGGAAACTACTACTGCGAGTTGAACTGTAATAAATCTATACAAATACCTACGCATGTTTCAGCTTATGTACAATACAATATTTATTAGACCCGCTGGTTTTATTTTTCGTCAAGTCTTATAATATTTTAGTATTTTATTTGATAAAAATAGTTGCCATATAATTTCAACATGCTCACAAAATTTTAATCATGCTTTCATCCGACTGAACAGTGCAGAAATGTGTTGGCCTACAGTTCGATTGTGCTTCAATGCTTATTCCAACTATGTTTGTTTTGAGAGCAATAAGAATGGCTATAATTTTACATGCATAAAAATAAGTATAATAACTTATGGTTTATGGTTGCGAATAATTATGAAAGCCAGAAATTTGCAGCCATAAATTTGACAGGTAACGTAGAGAAATCGAAATTCGGGGGAGGAGAAGGGGGTTCAATAAGCTAAAAACACACGAATGTTAGGTAATGTAACATTATTTATTAATTCGACGATTTAGATCTATATTTGTTGCTTATAACATGGTTGGGTTAGTCTTTGGATTGAAGGGAAGAGCATTAATAAGGGGGTCGTAGAGGTACGTACCTTCTTATTCAAAAGAAAACAATTTGACATCTAGAAATACTGGTGTCTTTGTTGGCGATGGTATTCAACAGATGGCAGAAAAGATGTGGACCCCATTTAAACTGGGAGTACCTGCATCCTTGGAGCGTAGTGTTCTATTTTCAAGTGAGGCGCTTTCAAATATATGGTACTTACTTCGAACCATTTAAGCATCCGAATTTCGCATAAAATTAATTTTTGTTTTATAGTAGGTACTTACTTGGTTAAGTCGGAAAAATTTTCGTATTATTAAGGTAAAAATACTTTCACTCTCAATTAATGAGTTTATCTTGAACTGATACCTGCGTAAGTTTCTTTTTGTGGATTTTGAGCTTGACTTTTATGAAATGAATTAAATTCGTCTTTCCGGTTGTTTAGGATCGGTGCCAACCAAATATCAATCTCAAGGTTGTGAAAATAAGTAATACCATATCCAAAAGTTAGAATTGGCGTAGTGATTTAGAAAATAAACATATCAACGTAAATGAGAGATTTTTAGTATACGTTTCGTAAAAGCATAGATTAACTTTTTCGATTCCAACGCGTTATCGTATTGATAGAAGTAAAAAAAAATAAATAATTCTCAGCTTTTACATTGGTAGGTACAATTGCCAACTGTTAAATTTGTTCTGATCGACCTCAAGAAAAAGAAAGGCGACATAATCATTCAATCCATCGAAGTCTCTTTATAGTTGAACAATGGAAAAATTCGAGGCGATAAGAATTATTTAAAAAAAAAAAGAGAAAAATTCGGCACCCCATTGAGAATTTCAACTTATCGAAGAATAATCGTGAATCATAAAAACTGAATTTAAGAAGTGGAAAAAAGGTATTTAAAGTATAATTGAGTTTGTTATGCAATGAGCATTTACTTAAATAAATTCTCGTCTTATACATTCGGGAAAAACCAGTAGTATAATATTCTGCAAGTGCGTAGATAGTTCCATCACAAAGGCGGTTGTCTACATATCTCAATGATCTTTTCTGACTCTCCTTCAACAAAAAACTTACCTAAACCGACAAAAACACACTATTTTTAGATATTTAAGATTTTAGGTTCAGACTACCAGAACCGCCCATATACGTCTTTGCGGTACTCTCTCACGAAAAATTTTGCAATTAAATTTGGATATATAATCATTTGACGTAGACTGTAGGCATATAATAATTATATTTGAAAAAAAAAACACCAAATTTTTAAAGTAGGTAGATCAAATTTTTAGAAGGGGCAAAAATTTTATTTTCAATCAATCCATTTGCAATTTAACTCAAATAGTATTATTTAATAACAACTTAACTTGACAAATGGAATGCCAAACCCAAAATGAACCGGCAACAAAAGGAAATTACTGCCTACAGGTGATAAGAAACTTATCAGAAGGATCAAAACCAATTTTACTATCAAACTGTGAAGTGAAAATTGCGAGCAGAAATTGATAATTCGAGGAACCGATTCCAATTTTTGAAAAATGGGAGTTTTAGAGTTGACTTTTAAATTTCTTGTTTTTAAAAAGGTAATTCGTCATAAATTTGTGATCGTTTCCATCATTTTTCTCTAGTTGTGATTGAATTAGAGCTGACATAGTGAAGATGGCAATTGTGGTGAGAAACCGATTTTTATTTCATTTCATAGTTTGATAAGTAAATTTGGCTTTAGAAGAACTAATCAGTAATCATTCTACCTGCCATGTGGGGTCGACAATAAGGGGTGCTTTTCCACTGTTGCATGATGAATGCACCAACTGAAGAGCAAAAACAATTCAAACGTAACAAAATGGCTTTCCTCATTGTTATTTGGTTTTTTTTTTCCTTTTTTTTTCTTTTTTTGGAAAATAAAACAAATCTACTATTGGATTTTCGGGTATATAACATTTGTCCAACTATTTCAGTTCTTTATTGAGCACTCTACATGGAGATTTTCATGGAAAATGAAAAAGGAAGACTGGAAACTTTTTTTTAAACATTTTCTCAGGGCGTAAGACGCATTCATGAGGGTGCATTGCACCCCTTGTACCCCCACAAAATCTGCTTATACCACACGTTGCAACGCATCAGAAGAAACTGTGAAGAAATCGTAGACTGATCTGAGAAGATAATTAAGATTTCCTTTTTAAGACGAATATTGGTGTTTCTCGCATCCTTTGTTCTAGCATGCGATATTTATGCGCCAAATAACTGTTCATGGTTAACTGAGCAACTAAATTTCATTACATGTAAAAATATTATGTTAAAAATGAGTTTTTAAAAAATATGAATTTTTTTTTTTGGTTTAGCTTCATGCAAAATAAACATTATTTTTTTGCGGAATGTTGGCTGCGGTATTGGTGTAATTTTAAAATCGTATTAGTGAGTAGAATAAAAGCTTATAATAAAAAAGTTTAGGTTAAAAAATAATTTTTAAAAGGTAAGCTGCCTTTATTTATTTATTTTTTTGGCTTTTGCTTCATACGAAATAAATATTATTTCGTTGCAGAAGATTGGTCGCAGTATTGGTATATTTTAAATAAATCGCAGTAGTGATTAGAATAAAAGAATGTATAATAAAATAAAATAATAAAAAACTTTTTCTTTGAAATCTACCAGATGTAAGTAATAATGCAGTTGAAATAAATTCAGCAGTTCGCGAGAATGGATGCATTTTTTTTGGCACGTAAATGTGACCTGCAAATTAATATTCGATGGTTAAAACATATTATTAATTATGCGCTGCTAACTTTAATAGAGCGCTGTTAAAAATAAATGATAAAATAATTAGTGGATGTAGATAGCTTGATCGTAAAGGAGGTCAACATCTTCTTAACTGTCTCTTATTACTTCCCCTCTGTCACAATACCACCACTACTAAAAACATACACTATTATTTATGTAAAGTATTTTATTTTTGCAGAGCTAATGGGTTCAGACCCCCAAAACGTTCCTCTTATCTACGTCTTTGAAAAGAACTTTGAGAAGCGAATTCTAAAAAAAGTTCTAATAATAACTTCATTAGTATAGGTACCTAATCGCTTGAAGAGATAATGTTTGGATACTGCGCGGTTAAAGAAAAATTATTCTGAAATCTGAACAAGTTGATTGCACCTAAAATTACCTTGTCTAGACATTAGCCTATGCTATAAATTTTTTTGAAGGTAATATTATGAGACGTAAAATTTCTTATTGTTTCACTCTGTTCGCATTTCTTATGCCCAGCCCAAACTAAAATATCGGTACTCGAAATTTGATACAAATTTGTACTTCATGTCTAACTGCGACTTCAGTAATTACCTACAGTTATAAATTTATCGGTTCGTGTTTCGTTATCACAACACAAATATCGTAATTTAAATCATGTTCCATAGAGCTGAATGGAGGCTTACACTTTGATCTTAATATTACAGGCAAGTTTGAGCAGGTTTTCAAAAAAAAAATTCTGCTGCTTGCTTTTTTCTCTCTTGATGTATGTGGAAATTTAATTTTTTTGGATATGATTCTGATTTATTATTCGCGTATACAACGTGTGAAATTTGAAACGAAACTTTCTCATATGTTTGGACTAAGAACTTTCTTTTTTTTTCCCAAATGTTTAACGAGAAACAATTAAAATTCAAAATTTTCACACCAGATCTTAAAACATCGAATTTTGACGAATATATTTCAGACTTTTCAGCGGAAAATAGACGAAGTCACTGATTGAAGGTGTTGCAAAAAATGAATTAATTTCATCAGCATTTTCACGACTACCTACCTACATAGAATTTCTTTATGGCCATCAATAAAACATGCTTGTAAACTGACTACAATAAATTGCGAATATTTTTCACAGTTATTAATAATTTTTTACACGTCTTAATGCAATCTCAGACCAGTATATCAGAGGGATGAGTTTCTCAGTCAGTGCTAAAAAAAAATATACAATTATTTAAATATTTTCTCAACCATATAGATGTCGTCATACTGGTAGCCTATAGGGATTAGGAAAATGATTAATTTTTTAGAAATGGGGCTGGAAACAAGCACCCCTTTTGCATTGGTGGATTTAAGGGAATAGACGGTGTCAACAATTGATGATACAAGGTGTTCGATTTTATGAAAATATTCACGAGCCAGTTTTTTGTGTAAGGATAAAGGTCCATAAAAATATTGTTATTTGGTGGGGCTATTCTTTTTTCCTTGGTGAAAGACAGAGCCGTCTTTAGGTTACCTGCCGTCTTAACTCTTGCTATTGTTTGCTGCCTTTTATAGGAATTTAAAGTTGTAAAGGAGTGAAGGGAGGCTCTCTCAGCTCAAATAAAGTCATTAACGTTTCAACTTTTTTTTTCATTATTTTTCTTTTAATTGTTAAAATTTAAATTGAAAATTTCGTATTTTGTTTAAAAAAATTTTACATTCTAGAACCAGGCCTAGTGAGCCTATGCCTAAATTCTTGCACTGGTGAAGAAACAAATAATGTCCATTAGCTGAAGCCTAAATCCGCAGCTGCCCTTTCACAACCATAAAGAATAGAATTTTATTTAAAAAGTTGTTAAAAAAAATCATGAAAATATTATTACTTTTTTTTTACCATTTTTTTTTTTTTTTGAAAAACTTTATGGATGACATGATTTTTTATATGACGAAGTAACATATTATGTTTGAAATTTCTTAAGCGGTAAAATAAATTTCAAAAAAATTTATCTCTTGCCTGTGAGTCCTACGTCAGCGATTGTTTCTATATTTCAAGCAGAAAATTATGAATTCATTTATTTTACCGTTAGACCTATTTGTATGTAGGCCTACCTATTTTATAATATTATAACATTAGCTACTATCTCTTTTTCGGTAAATTAACTCATCCAAATTTCAACAGTGAATAGATTCAATTAATAAGGACCTCGTAAGTGAACTGGGCACAGTTGAATGATATGCTTGTCAATGAAAAAAAGTTCGATATAAGTGCTATTTCCTATTCTTTCTTTAATCCTTTATATTCACTGTATTTCTTACAATCAATACCTAACCCCATAACCAGTTGAATAATATGTTGTAACCATACTCCTTAATGCATAGAAAATTTTTTCTCCAAAACCCGATTTAAAAATTTTCTTCCAAAAAAATTCAATACCGAAATGAAACATTTCCAATTTTTTTTCTCCCAAAATTTAAATTAATTATTAATTTTTTTTCTAGAATTTAAAATTCTTCCAAACTCTGATTTTATTAGGTTCATTACATTAAAGCGCTGCAAACAACAAAAAAAAAGGATATTTTACCTCACCTGACGTAGATATCTCTACTTAAGCCTAAAGATATAAGATAAATTCCTTTTTTTTTTTTTGTTAAAAATATAATCCTCTTCAACTAGCCTCCCATAATGACTAAAGGCATATTATACTTGATAATATTGGTACCTGCCTATTTTCCATCATTCACTGTACCTATGTAATTCTATATTATATATGTTATTATGATGTAATAAAAAAATATTTTCAATAGGTCTCAAATAATGATGTTTTGACCTTTCTGAAAAATCCAGGTCATACTCACTATAAAAATATGATCTGTTTTTAAAAATAGGTTTTTTTTTGTACCTAAATAAATAATTTTAAAATTTAGTTTTTTGAAAAAAAAAAAAAAAATAGAAATCAAATTTTGGAAAAATTATCACCGTTTTGACAGTTTCCTGTAAAATAAGTTTAATTTCGAAACAGGTTTACCTATCCTATGAACTATACATAAGTAGATTTTATAATATTGTTATGTATACACCTACCTACTTATTTAATTAAACAATGCAGAAATAATAGTCTATAGTTTCTGTCAAAAATAGTCAGTAAGACATGTTTTCATGTTTTTTTTTCTTTTTTTTTTTTTTTTTTTTTTATGCAGCGGTAGTCTATAAATGTTAGACTTGAAATATGAATAAGATTTTTTTTTTTTTCTTATATCTTGGAAATTGTAAAATTTGTTCCAATCTGACACTATGCATAGGTACTTATTCGAAATTTCGAACCTAATACCACTATCATTATTGATCGTTGTTATTGTTGATTTTAAGTTTAAAAAATGTTCAGTTTCGATTTATTGACGTCATTGAATTTATTTGTAAGTATATCACACCAAGGGTATGAGGGAGAAGCGAAAAAAATCACTCAAATATCACGGCCCGAGCATTTCTTGTGAAGAGTTTTTGCATAGCTGTAATCGAGAATAAAAGTGACGATGACAAGGTTATCTACTAAATGAATAATTGCTTTTACTATAAGTCTGCATGCCAAAAGGGAAGTAAGTAGGTACCCAGTTACCTCAAGTTTATAATTATATATTATATTTTCGTCTTCATCGAGTACCTACCTACCTATTAAATGAATAAAAATATCTCCGAATTTAAAGTCTTTTATATAACTATAGTTCGTTTTTTCCTCAGCATCACACTATCGCGGTATGATTGATGATTTATCGCAATCAATAAATGATTTTTACCTGTTCTGAGGATTTTTGTAAATTATTGCGAAAACATAAAAGTGAAATTAATTTTTTTTTTTAAATTGTCAATTCAGGCCAACGATTCTATGAAAATGTTATCTATTATAGAAATTTTATGAAAATATATGCAATAGAAAAATTTAGTCGAATCTTGATAAAAATTCAAATTATTTAAACGAAGACTTAAAAAAGGTTCCTTCTTAGCAAATTGGCAACCCACAAACTTTTATATAATCATATTTTTTTCAGCAGGAGTTATTTGACAAATTCTATTCAATCCCACAATTTTTTTTTTTTTTTTTTTTTTAAAGCCTACACAATAAAAAATAATTTTGATCGAATTCGTTGTAATGATGCGCCATTTTCTGGAAATAAATGTAATAACAGCACTTTTTTTTTTTTAAACCTGCAAAAAACCGATCAAACATTCGTCGTAATAATAGGAAGTTGGCCGCAACTAAGATATGAGACAATAAATATTGTGATTACAGATGAATGCGAGCTAAAAAGTTTTTCATGTGTTAATTTAAACTAATTTCTGGCAATAAAAGGACAGTTCGTTAATTGGTGTTAATTTGTTGGTCGATTCGATGCTTTTTTTTGTTTTTTAGACATTTTTGTTTTTAGAAAATTTCCGTGTCGCTTCATTTGCCTAGTACAGGCCTAATGTTAGAAATTAGTGACTTACCTGCGAAAAATTTTTCATTCTAATTATCATAATAAATAAACATCCGCATATTGAACATTGAATTGAGTAGTTGTATTTTTTTTTCTAGTGAAAATTTAGCGATTTTTATCGTTTAGAGATAATACGTAAATTGTTTTGGGCGCCTAATTTATCGAACATCCATACAATGTAAGATTAAGATTTTTGATTATTTTTTTTTTTTTAAGTGAAAACATATCTAATTTCTCCAATGGCATTCTTACTCGAAACTTCTGTAACGATGGTTTCATCGTGAAAAAATTCTAGTCGGCGCAAATTTTTTTTTATCGTATGTGGCATGCATCTCAATTTTATGGTCCCCGCAGGAAATAATATTTCACTCTCAAAGAGGAAATAATTCAGCCTACGTTGAAATACTAGTTCAAAATCTACCTTTATAAAAAAACTTCGAAAAAAAATATTTTCACCAACGCAAACGATTTAATAGTTCTTCTACCACTTTCGATATTTTCAATAACTGGGAAAAAGTTGTTTTAAACAGAAAAAACACTAGCGCAGCGAGCCTCACTCGAAAAAGTGGGTTTCGAGAAAGAGAATTATGAATTTTGATAGTCACATTAATTGTCTGCAAGTTTATATGCGTTAAGTGTCACTAAAATGAAGAATTTTTTTGTTTCTGAAAATTTTCGGCTGAATAACTGCCTGATGCTCTATTAAGAAAAATATCTGCCAGACCTTTGAAAATTGTTCTAGCGCCGCCTCTGATAACCATAATAGAACTTCAAATTTATAAATCTATGAATAGTTGAAAACACTACCCACATGAATAGAAAAATTGTGCTGTTAAAATTAGAATAGGACTGTAAATTAATGACTGACCGAAGAATTTGGAAAACCGTAGTTGAAAATGAACGCAGAAAATTCACCTGTGTTTCTTGAGAGAGAACAAAATCGTAGACGTACCCCCTCTGATGTTTTTCATTTTTGATCGTGATTATTGAGGTCCGGTTGGCGCACTAGTCAGCTGCCTTGCCTTATGTTCGAAAGGTTTCTGTTTCGACATCGGTCATTGCCGTCATTCTCGCCTTCACTTCTCACCTCAATCAACCCAACCAACCACATGTCAACCTGTCTGCAGCATCAACGTAGAGCTTAGCCTTGCAACTAAAAGGTTTCCTCGGGGTCTGTACCCTCTCCCCTTTGGCACCGAAAAAAGTCTTGCCTTAAAAAAATGCGTGTGTTTATTGATGATGGCGGTGATGATGATGGTGATGGTTTTATAGCCTAGAGGTTAGGGTGGCCACTCCTAAGTGCCTAGTTAATGGAGCTAAAAAATTTTTGAGGAAAATACATGAATTAATGAATAAATGGCAGGAACAATAAAAGTAACAAAAGTATTTGTTGCCTTTTGGGACACCAAGGTAAGGTTTCAATGGTGTACCGTAGATAGCTCCGTCGTAAAAAGGGTCCACATGTTTTCAATTGTCTCTTTTTCCACCCTACTCTAACCAAATTACCAAATTCGACAAAAACACTATTTTCAGACGTCAAGACTTTTTTTTCTTGGCTAAAGGTAGGATCCAGATCACCAGGACTTCCTCCTTATTTACACTCTCGTTAGGGTTTTTTCAGTGGGCTCTAAACCTAGCTACGCCACTGGTACACAAAGTAGCCAATATTTGAATAGTGTACAGAAATAACTTTACTGCATATCCACTTTACATGCTTACCAGCGGCATGTTTTTGGTAAGCCACTGGAGTGAATTCATGTCAATTTTTAGAGGTCTAGGATAAAGTGAAATAATGCTTTTTTTTTGGCTTAGAATACCACTTTATCAATCAATGAATTTATTTTGAATTTTTCTGGACAATTTTCTAGAGGAAAGGGCAGTGAGGGACTGAAATTTTTTTGAGGTCATAGCCCCTTCAGGCTACCTTGTAGATACAGCGCTGATGCTCAATCTACCAATATTTCCTTAACCACATACTGCACATGCATACTTGTCGAAACAATGCACTGTATAAAAAGCACATAAAGGCACTTCTCACTGCTTAAAATGAACTTAGAGGCCGCGTGAAACGATTTTGTTAGGGGGGTTAATTTTTACAACTCACCCAAGAAATTGCAATGTTCACTAGAAAAACCTCAAAGAAAATCATAATTGGTCACTGGAAGAGCAAAAAAAAAAAAGAAAAAGAAAGTAAGGTCACCATCTGTTTCAGTTTTTACAAGAGTTTGGCTCAAGAGGAGTGTCACACCCCCACTTTTCCGTCTCGCATTGCCCCTCTACTGGTGAGAAGATCGCAGCACTTGCCTCCAGCTTATACGAACTTCACACGTCTTGTGTGGGTACCAAAATTATTTCTGTGTTACTCGTGAAGGGGGACCATGCCGTTCTAGGCACTCGCCTGAAACTGTCCTTGTCAGCATTCCTGGTAGTTCTTTGAAAAAAATTCTTATCAATGCAAATCTGTTTTTGTCATATTATATATGTTGTGTCAATTTTCTCGTCGCGACATAAAAAAATATTTCCCACCCGAAGAGGAAATAATTCAGCTTAGCATACGTTGAAAAATACCGATTCGGAATCTTAAAAAAAAAAAAAATAAACAAAAAAACTTATACGTCGGCGACCGATTTATGACTTTTCCAACCACTTTCGATATCTAGTGAAAAAAAGTATACCTATCTAGTTAAAATATAAAAGAGGTGTCTATTGTTACAAGACATTTTTAGGTTCAAAGGTGAGACTAAAGAAATTCTCGTTTGATAAACTGATACGTGCTGCACGAATACAATTATAGCTCGTTATGTTCTCACGATCTAAAAAAAAACACACATTAATTAGCAAATTTCGAGTAAGATACGACACAGAAGCATTGAAATGAGAAAAATAAAAAAAAGTTGGGACATACATTTTGCGTACCGCATGTGATATCGCGTAAACAAGACAAATGCATAAATTTAGGTTTCAAAGCCAGAATCATATATGCAATGAGAAAGAGGCAGAGTGAGAAAAACAGTAAAAAAGCATATCGGAAACTGTTTAATTTTAACCATATGCAGAGTAGTTGCAAAAATTTTAATATAGACAAAAAAAAATCTACCAAATTCGTACCTAGATAATTTTTTTTTTTTTTCATTCCTGTATCAGCACAAAACATCGAAATCGTATTTCTCTTAATTGCTCCATTACGTATATACATACCTAAGGAGATCGAATATTAATTTTTTCATTATGTAAAAGTAATGGATGCCAAACGCGATACCTAGCATTTTCATTGATGAGATTCATATTATAATTTGACAAACTGTGAATGATGTATATAGGGAAGTATAATAATTTATTACGATCGAAGCGTACGTAAGTAGGTTGGCTATATAATTTTCGTTACCTACTGGTAAATGAAGTGAAGATAATTATTCTCATAAAAGGATTGGTTATGCCGGTATAGCCACACAAAAAAAAAAAATAAAAATAAAAAAGACTCCAAATTATAAAGAAAAAGAAAGGAAAAAAAACGGCGTTATATAAATCGAATAACGTTATTCAAGAAACGAGTCGGAGAAATTCTTGTGTTTTCGGTTTTCCTCAAAATTAAACCTAATTAGACTATAAGTATGTAATTTCGTATTAATTATATACCATCGCGAAAATTTCAAGAGAGTGAATGTAACGAGAAATATATTATTTTAAATTTTAAATTTAAAAAAAATTTTAATATTAAAAAGCTATATAAATATTCTCCAATGCGAAGTACCTACTCAAAATTTGTGAAATGTCAAGAGGGTAATATTCATCAAGCCCGAAAAAAAAAAGCTTACACATGTAGCTATCTACTTTGAAGATTTTTGAATATTAATTTTTAGACACGGGTACCTGAAAAATAAAATTGTTGATTTTTGAGGAAAATGCGGGAGGCGATGGTTTTGTGGCTGAGGTGACAAATAGGAGGAGAGTGCATCATCATAAATCATCCATCAATATAATTTAAAGGTCTCGATCAAAAATCAATCACAAAAAAAATCGATCGATCTAAGGCAAAAAAATCAATTTTTTTGATCTTTTTAGAAAGTTGATCTGACTGTGATCGATCACATTTTTGGGTCATGATCGAATGATCGATCATGTTTTTTTCAAATTTTATCAATTAGTAATTCTAATTACTATTAGATATTGAAATGATAAATTGATAATGATAATAGCCAAACTCAATAAATAGATAGGTACCCGATGGCTTATTTGTTTTGTTCTCTGTTCTCATCTCGTTAGACGTTAATTTATATTTAATCAATATTCATTCAATAATCATAATCAATTTCATTGGTCGTGACTTGTGGTTAAGTGGTTTTTTAAATCAGTTTGATGGGAAAGAGTATCGTTTGGAAGTTTGATTGAATGAATACTATACTTACCTGATATTTATGTGCAAAATGAGAGATAATGAGTAAATGAGATATGTGCAGAATGAGAGAAATGAATACCTTTTTTTTTAATCATCTATTTCTAATTTGTATGAGCTAGGGTATTGTTGAAATTTTCAAAATTCTTCAACAATGAATAGTGATTGTATTGTATAAGGAATGAAGATGTAAACTTTTCATTTTATATACCAATTGACAATTTGTTCATTTATGTTCATTTTCATACCAGTATAGTGCGTACTCTTCCAAGTTTACCTGGGAGTTATATAAATATGTATATCCAATCAAATATGAGCAAAATTGGTGATCGTCGTGATCGATCAATGAAAAATCGATCTTTTTTTTTCGATATTTGATCATGATCGATCAAAACAAAAAAGAGATCGATCAATCGTGATCGATCATTTTTTTCTCAATGATCGAGACCTCTAATATGATTCTAGTATATGAGCAACAGCTTCAAAGAGTGAATTTAAACAAAATGTCATGATATTGCGCAGAACCTGATAAAATAATATATTAATCGCAGATCTCAACATGAAACCTATATATATATATATACCTACTTATATTCTCAAGATTAGAAAACTTTCTGTTACATGAAAAAACAATCGAAGTTTTGAAGCTGCGCAGTACCTAACTTTATCTTTTTACCTTGTTCTACTTCGCTCATTTAATTGAAACGTTGTTATTCGAAAGAAAAAAAAACTATATACTTATACAACCAATGAGTTGAATACGAGATATATGTGAAGTAGGCCCTAATAAAATATTGTAAGCTTGCACTTTTGATTGAAAAACTACAGTTTCCGTACTGTAATTACCTTAGCAATTTGGGGGAGGTGGATTGGGAAAACATATTTAGATGACAGCCTATAACATTGTCATTTGAAATACTTAAGCTAGCTTACATTATAGTCTAACCATTATAAAGATCGGAGATGGTCAAAATATCCTATTAAAATGTTTAGTGACTTTTTGAGAGTGTAAACCAGCAATTATTTGTTACATACAACATTAACGAAAATCCTGTCGACATAAAAAACTTCTGCAGGAAGCCGTAGCTATAAAAGTTGACAATTATGGAACAACCAACCACTTCGTGGAACATGTACAAAAAGAAAATTAAAAAAAAGTAGTTTTGGTGAGCGAGAATTAAAACATATGTACCTACACAGCTGATCGTATATATTTTTTTATTTTTATTTTTATGCGACCAGTGTTATCACGATGTTAAATGGATGCCAAATTTTTAAACTCAGAAAACAAAATTGTTGAGAAGTTGGGCGAAAATTGTTCGAAATTCGTTTACAATTTCTTTTCGCTTCTTTTTGCACGTAAAACGATTGCACTTCGTAATGTTAAAAAAACAATTTAAAAACTTTTTATTTTGTGCAATTAATCGACGACTACCATCAGTGACCGATCCAGGATTCTCTAACGGAAGGGGCGAGGTTTCCAATTCTGTGTTTTTCCCCTCTATTTGTCAGAACTCTAATCCCCCCTCCACATTACAATGAGAATCTATATCTATGGTATACAATAACATGGATTCGTTGATTATCGATTTTTTTTTACCAAAGGGATGGAGTTCACGGCTTCTGTGGTCAACCCTTGAATCGACTGCTAATTGCCATAAAAACAGTTTCAATATTTTAAAAAAAGAGCTAAAAAATGAAAAATAACACTTTTGAAATTTCTCTAGCAAGATTTGGGTATGTACTGGAATTAAAGTCGACATACTTTTCTTTTGTCATACGGTAATAACTTTTTCAATTCTGTCTAATTTTATGACAGAACTTTTTAATTAGCGCCGACTTCTATTATTCCAGTACCTATGTATATCTTGCTGGAGAAATTATAAAAGGATTATTTTTCTCTTTGCGTAGTGTATTTTTACTGTTTTATTTTTACGTTCGTTCTATTCAAAAAAATTTTAATTTACCACAATGTTTTTCCGTTTTATTATAATTCCAGTAAATCTTGCTGGAAAAATTTTAAAAGGATTATTTTTCTACTTTCAGAGATTTTTGTTTTTGTTTAGTTCATTGATAAAAAATTTTTTAATACTTTTGCGTTTCCTCGGACATTATCAGTAGCGAAAATTTTTCTTCAAAACAAAGTTTTTTGAAGATAACTCGAAAAGTATCGAATTGATTCTAAAATAAAAAAAATAATATGTGACTAAATACTATGGGATTACTTTCTATCATCTGAAAAACCTTCATGAAAATCGGTCCGACAGTTCTCCAGAAATTTGTGAACAAACAAACAAATATATGATTATAGTTGCCTACATGCGGATTAAATTAAAAAACTTTGTATTTTTTGAAGTCGGTTTAAAAAATAAATTCTTAAAATTTTTCTAAATTGGTCTGTATCTTTATATGGTTGCATGTAGTCAAGGAGAAAAATCACAAAATGCAGACGAAAGTGGCAATTCGACAGTATCGAAAAACAAAAAAATGGAATACTTTCCAACGAAGCAGACAATTTTATTTCTAACAACCGGAAGAAAATATTTACAATTTTAGCTCAATTTGGCATTCTTTGTAGTACCTAAACCTATCTATAGTCTGCCAGTACTATTATAACATAATTTCTAACCATGAAAATTCATCCATAAAGATTTTCAGATATCGTCTAGTTGAAATTATGCAGTAGGTAGCATATTTGTTTTACTTCTGACCATAATTTTCGGTTTACCACAGCTCTTTTTTTTTTTTTTTTTTTCACTAAAAAATCTGAAATTTACTTTGGATTATATACCTATTAACATGTATAATCATTGTTTTTCAGCATAGATATTATTCAACTTCGTTGTACCTGTAATCTAATTCAAATGGGAATCTGCTAAGAATCTTTTGACCAAATGATAAGATGATTATAACTATATATATGGTGATTGTGGGTTGTTCATTAAAATATTTTCTTTTATCGAAAAATACAAATGAATCGAAATCATTCGTGCCAGGATCGCGAAAAATAACCTTGACTGATCGTTTAATTTAATGTAGAAATATTTTTAAAATATTAAAAAGAAATAATTAATTTTTGCGTCGAAAAAAAAATTAATTGTAAAAGATAAGTAGCTACTTACAGTTTATTGTCGATTTCAGCAGACTTACAATGAGGACAATGACTCGACAGCCCACCCACATCTTATAAATTTTATTGTCGTTTTTTCTCCTGTCGCTGATGATAGCCTCTCCGATGAAACATACAGAAAAAATAATGTGGGAAACTTTCATGCTGAAATTTAATTTTTTTTTTGTTGAACATTCTCTATCTACATGATAAATTTACAGAAATGGGAATTTCTGAAGTCATCGACTCTGATTAATTAGTGTGCTTATTTTATTAATCAAAGGGTTGACAAAAAAATTTCTCGGTACTATTAGTTGATGATTTTGTTTTCTCTGTTAAATACTTCCAGTATTTAAAAAATATTGTTGTTATATTTGCTTCTGAAAAATATTATTAGCGTGTATGTATTATTAAAGAACATATCTAAATGTTTCCTTCTAGTTACTGATAACTGACTCATTATCTTTATACTATAAATATATTTCATTATTTTCGTACCAATAAGGATGAACACAACGGCATTATTAACTTGGAAATTCAAGAATGACACTTCAAATGTCGAGTGCTTTTAATTTTAAAAATATATTTTTTGTTTTGTTTGGGTTTTCGAACGATCGATAATTCTTTTTTCTTTTGTCGCTTAATTAAAAAACCAACTTGAGTAAAGAAATGTTTTCCCAAACCTGTAATTAATTTTTTGAAAGAAATTTCTGTCAATATTTTTGAATACAATTTTTCGACTGTTTAATATGGGTTTGTCAAGGAGCTTTATAAAGCAAAATCTAATGAATGTATTTCTCAAAACATTTGGTCATAAGCCAAAGGTAGGTGGATAAATAAATTAAGATTTACAAAGTTGATTTGCTTACTTTTTTGACCTTTTATATATTTTGAATTTTCATTCATCATTGAAGATTGTAGGTCCACATTTCTGCAGTGTCCTTACATGTCCTAAATGATGGTAAACAGATTATTATGAAATATGTTACCTGAAAGTGGTGAAACTATATATTGATTAATAAAAAGTTAATAAAAATAGTATATTATATAACGAGTCCATAAATTGGGATATTTTTTTACCGAGTGTGAAGAATTTGCAGTCGAAGGCGAATGCTCCAAACTTCACCCAAGATAAAATAGCCTACTAGCACTTGTTACACACCATACTTTTTGCAACTAATACAAAAAAAAACATTGCAACAATCCCCATTAAAAAAAAAAAAAAAAAATTCAAACAGTCGAAGACGGATGAAAAATTGTATGAAAAGTAAAGTCGACAAAAATTTGTTTTCTTTGCAAAAATATAATCTCAAGCTCTGAATAGCGATTGAAGAATCATTGAGTGAAAAAATGAAGGTTTCTAGATTCCAGAAAACTACAAACTTTCCATTAGTTTGTATATTTTTTGTTTGTTTGTGCTCAAATAGTTGGAAATAATTTTAAAATTACAAGGAGAAGTTGTGAATTTTATTCTATTTCGAGCGATACAAATCCCAGCTCTCTAGCTCAGTTGGAGGCTGAGAATTTTTTTGAGAGGTTTTTTTTAAAATTGAAAAATTATATATAACTGAAATGGCAACTTCAACAGTTTTTCACAAATTAAAGTGAAAAAAATAGTTATTTGTGATACAAGTGTGTAAAGTAGGTGATTGTAATACGAGTGTGATTTTTGCAGCATGAGCCACATGTGAGTGATGCAAATCACACTAGTAGCCATCATCTACTTCGCACAAGTGTTACATATTATTTTTTTCAATGCCACTTCTCTTAAAAAACAAACAAAAACAAATGGAGAAAAATAAATATTTTGGTAACTGGCAAACATGTAAGTGCAAAGTATCACAACTCCTACAACCAGAAGTCGTGACATAGTGGTTAAAGTGCTAGCTTTCACATGAGGCGGTTAGAGGTTCGAAACCACAAAGTAGAGAAATTATCAATAAAAAAATAATTAATGTATCAAAAAAAAGGTAGTATTAAAGTGTATCATTTAGTGAGACGTAGTGCGCATGTATATGAAAAAACAAACGTCACAGTGTTTAATAATGTAAAAAAAATTAAAGTGCGCAAACTTAAAAAATAAAGTAAAAAGTAGTATTGAAATCTAATTTATATAGAGTTAAGAGGCATGAAAATATTTGTTTTTAAGGTAGGTGTTGAAAAATAGTTATTTGTGATACAAGTGTATAAAGTAGGATGATTTTGATTCGAGTGTGATTTTTGCAAAATGAGCTAAAGGGGTGTACTATCAATCACCTACTATATATGTGTGTGTCACATACTATTTTTACAACACCCCCTCCCCCTAAAAACAAAAAAAAATAGATAAATTAATATTTTTGCAAATGGAAAACGTATAAAGGTAAACTATCCATTTTCCTTCAGCTATACCTTGCGGCACAGTGGGTATGGTGCTGACCTGCGAATATAAAGTCCGACGTTTGAATCCCAGTGAAGGAGAAACTTTTATGGGGGAAAAAAAAATGATGATGTGTTTAGTGGTAAGTAGAACCAGGGTACAAATTGACGCATTTGCCCTAGATGATGTATAAAGTAAATAACCTCACACATCGATCCTAAATGGTTCTAAAATTTCCTGATTTATAAATTGTGAAGGTGCGTATAAAAATGAAGTTTATGAATAGGTGTTACAAAAATATCAAAATGCCCTACAATACATTCAATAGCTGTTGAAATATGGCTGTCTGTAGTGGCGTGTGTTGTAAAATATTTTACACATTTTGGTGCATCTTAATCCTGCGCAACAGGTATAAAATTAACATTTACTTTATAGGCCAAAAATTCTTTAGTTTACGGTTCCTGTATACACATGTAAAGTTGTGGTTTTTGCGCATGTGTTGGAAAAAAAAAGTTTTTTCAAATAATTTTTTCAAAAATAATTTATTTGTTACGTCGAGTTCGTGTAATAGAAAATATCATATTCATGGTGTAAATTCACCGTAGCAAACGATATGACAATCGAACCATATTAAACGAAGTGGCAATATTCTATCATTTAATACTGGATGATTGCAAAACCCATGAATGGGCATAGAGTTTTTGCACGTGTGCAGTAGGTCATTTTTCATCTGCTTTCAGTTCGTTGGTCCTAATGAATCTAAAGCTAACTAAGACCTTGCTGTGAACCCAATGGAATTAAATCAAATCTATGGCCATTTATAAGTTTCAGAACAATAACGTTAACACAAATTTTACAGTTTACTTGGAGTCCTGGTGAAAGGTGGACGGGGGATTTCCCCCGGGGATAGGATTTTTAAGGGTTCGCATTCTCAAAATAAAGGGGAAAATCTACAGAAAAACCATTAAAAAAATTTGTTCGTTCGTTCCGCTTAGGAACTAGGCTTTCCCAGTGTTATAAAACCCCTTCCACAGATAAGTTTTTGATACTGCACCTGCGCGTAAATGCAGTTTTCAATTTTTAAAGGACCCATAAATTTTTTTCCCCGAGCCAGAATTTCCTCTCTGCGGCCCCTGTGATTGACGCAAAATTTTCCATCACAAAATCAAAAGTAGTTTGAATTGTGTTTAAAATTGAAAATTAACCCTATTTGGTGTATTGCGCTTGAAAAAATAATGATTAGCGGCTTCGAAAATCCGGGTTAAATGGTATGTGTGTCAACCATCAACACTTCTCCCCAAAAATTCACTGCACTCGAATTTATATTTTCATAATTTTGAAAAACCTGCTTTTCCGGCGAACCTTGCTGCGATAGAATTTTCAAAACAGGAAAAATATTGCTGTTTTACTGACGAAGAACGCTGGGTTGGGATATTTTTCTTAAATTTTGGGGTAAGTCGATAAGGTAGGAGATATGTGTGACAGTTATATATCATAACAGAACAATCAAATACACAAGTTAGTTAAAAAGGTGTATTAGACATAAACTTTATGGAAGAGTAACAGTTATAAACATCAAGAATTAAAAGAATAGGTAAGATTGTAACAACATTAAGAAGAGTTAATCAGAACAAATTAGAATGTTTTAGAATGTATGAAATAGTACAAAACATGAGATTATATAGTAAGTAAAAAGAGGAAGGTTCAGGCGAATTTACAGAGTGTTGGAGAAGGGTTTTGATCTTATTGGTTAATAGAAATATATGTACAATAAGTATGACCAATGGTCTCGTAAGAATATGACATAAAGTGGGTGTTCACAAATGAATTAGTAGAAATTAGTATATATGCAAGATTGCAGAAATAGTATAAACAAAAGATGAGTTCATTGTTTATGAGTAAACACAGTAACTGTTTATGTAGGAAATGATGTCATCAGACAAGTCTTGACTTGAAGAAATGACGTGAGAGTTAATGAATGGGAAATAATAGAAAAATAGAGAGAAAGTAATGATGATGATGATAATTAATAATACGAAAATATTTCATATTGTGAACGATAAGAAAATATCGTTACAATATTGTCGTATGGGGCTTAACTTTTCTAACAAAAATTTCGGGCCCCGGAACCCTCGTCCCGCTGACTTCTTGTAGCTATTTTTCATATAAATCGTATCCAATGCCTTATATTTTGATAAAATTTTCATTAACAATGCTTTCAGTACGTATTATAACGTGGGTAATAAAATGGTTCGTTCTTAAGAAGACACTAAAAATTCATTCGTCAAATTACGTTCTAATTTTTTATTACGTTTTTTTTTTTTTTTTTGTACTCGAAATTAGCCATGCTGGACGATATATTTACACGCACGTTAGTAATATCGAATTACGCAAAGAAAGAAAATAAAAAAAATCATTATAATGTCATACTATAGGTACTATTTTATTACACCTCATATGTATGTAATTCATCAACTAGTCGCATTCAAAAGAAATGTAATTTCTACGCGAAAATTAACGTTACCTAGTGTAGAATTCAGTCGTAAATTAGTATCAATTTTACGTGCTGCTCGCCAGGAGGTTGGGCGAAACTTCATACTACCTATTGAATTGTAATATCGAGACTATTGTTTTATATCCACACGTGTATTTCGCCAGAGTGAAAGGGACAGAACCAAAGAAATGAAACAGAGACGCGTTACGTGAGAACAATAATTAACTGTAGGTAGGTATCATATCATCTCCATGTTAGACGACAATGTACATAATATCATTTTTGAGTAGATTTTTTTCAAAAATCTCTAGAGCATTCGTACTCGGTGGTGGGAGTGGGTACGTTTTTAGTTTCATGACCCGAGCATTTTTGAGAATTTTTTTTTTTTAATATGTACCCCCCTTTTGCATTGAGTTTATTTCTAGGCGTAATTTCGATCGGATGTTTTCAAAATTTGAAACACATATACGGATATTGTTTTAGGTCCGGATCGGACGCATGGTCGTCCGGCAGGTCAGTTTATACGCATTTTTTTATGGAACAGCGTACAGGTCGCAATTTTTAATCGATAGGCTTGAAATTTGGTATACGCATGTGTTTTAGGTCAAGGACAATACATACCTATTTTGGTGGGAATAGGCTTTACTGTACGTCTGGTAGGGGCGATTTAATTGAATTTTCGGAAGATTAATGGCTCTAAAAGGAGTAATTTTCAAGCTATAGTCGCAAAATTTGGTAAAGGTATTAATTTAAAGTGCGTCTAACATGTTCCAAACTTTGGTCCCTATTGGTATTATGGCTTATTACCTAGGGCTGATAGTTAGGCCTGCTTCATCAGCCTGGAGAATTACAATTTTATTCGTTAATCTGAAAATTATTTTTCATTTGAGATAAATTTTTCAGTTGAAACCGTTGACCAAACCCAGCTCAGTATTTTAAAATTTTCTCATAAATTTCGATTTTGTTAGAACTATTTCCACAATTACGGTTTTATTTAACAGGTTTTAAAGTGTGATATTTCAAATCATGTTATTTGGAACTTGGAATAATTTTTCATTTCACAAGAAAATATTAATTTTTGGCACAAAAATTAAGAATTAATTCATAAAATATTTTGAAAAAATGATACAGAATCAGTATATTTTATCGCATGCTTCGTATTTGTGTAATATTGGTAATTTTTTGCAAGAAATATAAATATTGTATATATTATTTTATTAGAAGAATGTTGGCGATAGAGGTGATTTTTATACAAAGAAAATCAGCGGAAGAGTTTTTTTTTTTTTTACTCCAATATTTTGGATATTGACTGATGGCTGCGCAAAAAGAGGATGACATACTATAATAAAAATGAGGTACTCTGGGGAGAAAATATTAAAAAATTAAATCATATTAATTGACAAAAAAAAAAAAATTATCAATTATGGCGACGCGTATAAAAAAGAACGAAGAAAATTGAAAAAAAAAAAATCAAGATGTGAAGTGAGAATAATGGTATATGGCCCAATTATGGCCTCAAGTTCACAATTGCTCGATGAAAAATTCTTATTAACGTGTGGGTTAAGATTTCAGGTTAAGTAATTTAAAGAACCCAAGCAAAGTAAAGCACATATACATTTTTGTTTCTTTTGTTTCTTTTTCTTTTATTTTTTTTTTTGCGAAATTATTAGGATAAAAAAATTGTTTTAATCTACTATTTGGACGTTTCAAGGAATAAGCTACGATTCACTTGCTTCTCGTCACGGAACAAAATGGATGCAAAATATTACAACTAGACGTGATATTGATTGACGTCTTCAATTTATTATCGACTCGGTACCATAAGTAAATTATTGACCAAGTTGAACTTTCTGCTTGGCAAATATTCGACTTGAAATATTATTTTGCAAAGTTTTTTGCTCAAGAAATGACAAAACCAACCGACAGGTAGGTGTTAATGAAGCGTACCTATACATTATTATAATTTTGCGTATAGTCTATTGAATATCTCATCAAAAGGTTATTAGCCTGTATATTATTACGATGGAAAAAGTAATCGTCAAAAGTGATTCAACATTTTTGATTAAAAAAAGCAATTCTTCCAGGTTTACTACAATCCTCGATGATTTTTATGCTATCATTTTGAATCTCTAAACTACGATAGAATAGAGGAATATTGCATCTGTGGCGTAAGAAAATCAAGGTTAAATCTTCAATAGTTTAACGTCTATACCAGTGTCCCACTGTTGCCAGTTTTTTAGAGCGAATTAAGGCATCGAAAGATAGAAAACACTGACTAAACCTGAATTTAGTGAAGGCACCAGCTTTGCTATATATTGATTTCATAACCCCTTCGTTATCGGAAGTAGGCCACTAAAATCTGTGAGTTGTTTTCCTGTTTTTTATAAATAAATTGCTGCCGGTACCTTACTATTTGCAACTGTTTGAAGAAAATGATAAAAAAAATTTTGTTCATCAATAAAATTCAAAATTTTTCAATTTGCCATTGAAATTAGTTGGTGATAAGAATGTAGTCTTCGTATGCTCAGTTTCCGAATTCAAATCCTGTTTAATTGGATAATGTCCAGTTGAGTTCCGGTAAGAACATGTTTCCATCCCTTTATGTTATGCATCCTTATGGAATTTCTTTCATAGATTCAAATGTTTCATAATTATCTCCAGTTTAGTAACTGATTATAAAGAAGTTTTACATAGTTTTTTGGTATCTCTACTTTATATACTATTTACAAGTGTAAAATAAATTCATCAACCAAGATGAGTTCTCTCATATCGTAATGAAATGAGAATATTTCAGGAATAAGTATTCCACAAACAAAAATTCTTTTAATTAAAATCAGTGATTGAATTTTCTTCATTTTATTGGTCCCATATATGATGGTGCAAAAAACAGTTTGTTTTATTCAGTGTTTTGATGTATCTTTACACTGATTAAAAGAATATAATTTTTTTTTAACATTCTTATTACCTATGTGTCCTCTAAGATGTATATTTCCATAATTATTCCATTCAATAAAGGATCTAATGATAGGTACCTTCTTGATAATATGATGGAATATAACTTGGTAGAGGTTTTCTTTGATCCGGATTTGAGAAGAGTTTCATGTGGAATACCTTGTTGTGAGGAAGTATTCTCACCAGAAGTTAAATTCTACAGAATTAGTTGCGTGTTCTGCAACTTCATACCATAGATATGGGAGAGCAAAATCCTCGGCAAACACTGGCAATTTTAGAGCCGGTTCTGAGAGTTTATATACAGGATTTGGTACATGCACACAGACACACATACATATGTATATGTATGAAATTATGTCATCAGTTGCGTCGTTTCCTGCTTCCGTAAGGTGATAAGAAATGACGCAACATATTTGGTATTGGGTTGTGACATTGCCAAAATCATTATCTGGTAATTGGTCACAGCCCGTGCAATGTATCATACTTGTACGTATGTACAAGTACGAATATACAAACGCTCGTGTATATTTAGTTTAACGTCATTCAGACGATTATTTGCCAGCCTTATGGGGCGGCAACTGTCATCAAGGGTTCCAAGCCCCTATACCTCATACGGGAGAGTCCCCACATTTCATATTTAAACAAGTTTTATTTCCTGTAACTATTTGAGAACTATGCAGTATATAGGTTAAAAATTTTTTAGTGATTTTTAGTAATTGGCTTTGTTTTTCTTGATTTAGTTTCACATCTCATTCTTAATCTTCTTATATTATATTACGTGACAGTAATCAAACTGCACTGTTTCCAACTATGTTCCCAGAATGACTTCATGTACGTTCATTTATAGCTTTGAAAATTCTTCTTGACATACAGATGTGTAGAGTTTATTTCTGGTTTGAGTAATATTGATATTGAGGATTTGCTTAGTTTTACAATTTTTAAGCTTTACAATTTAGACACTGATGTGGAACAAATATTCTCTCCTACTTCTTTTCCTTACAATATTGAACTTTGACCCAGGTTCAGTTCTGGGCCTAGAAACACATTTATCCAAAATCCGATCTGTACGTGTGTTCTACTAAGATGACTGTTTATGATGGTATGAAACAAATTTTAAAAATTGATTTTGTCAGATCTGGTTGGATTACATAAAAGCAAAAATGGATTTTCACAGTATTTTCCTTTTCTTTTTTTCAGTGGTGTTGTGTAATGTCTGATTTGTTCCATACACTATGTTACATACCAATGAGATAGGTACATATATTGTTCAAAGGACAACCCTGGACAACTTTTAATGATTCTGGAATTGCAGTTTTCAGATTTGATAAAATTTTAAAATTTGCGCGTTTTCTGTTCCATTTCATAATATAGACTGGATTTTATATGCTGAAAATTTTTTCTTATATTTGTCTAACTAAGTATGTGAAATGAATTCATCTACTTTTAATTGGCATTTATTGGCTACTTAGAAGTTAAAATATGGCGGAATTTGAAATGACACATGCTAAATAATAAAGTGGTGCTTCAAGAAATTGAAAATTTCACTAAAATATATTTACTTCTTCAAAATTTTTGTAAGTTACTCTCGCCCAATTTCAGCTAAGGGAAAATATGTTCTGCACCCAAACTGATCACTGAAGTTGAAATTACAGATTATTAACATTTCAAATTCTGTCTTTTTAAATAGCCTACAAGAGAGTTTAAGGTTTTATTGTTGATTTTATTGAGTTTGATCAAGTTGTTTTGTTTTTTTTATCTCAAAAATCAAAACTTTAAGGCCCTTCAAAATTTTCTTTGTTTTCTATGCCATCTAATCCCAGAAAAAACTTCAAAATGTTGCTTTTTTATCAAAAGGAACTCGTTTATGAATTTTTCGTAGATACCTGTTGATATTCTTTATTGACTAGATAAACAAAATGTAAGTACTGGTATGCAAATTACAACGTGATAATATTTGAAGATATGCAACAGTTTGACAAAAATCCCAGTTCATTAAAAAGCAGCAAACGAGACCTGTATAATAAAATTCGTTCAAACTAGGGTAATTATTTTTCGGATGCATAATTTAGTTATTCCTGGCCTTCAAATACTGAAATCGTGTTGTTTATTTATTTTTGATTATCATAAGGGAACCTAAAATAGAAAAAATTCTCAGAATCGGCTTTAATTTCTGTCTTTTACTGGAACACATTATTCCAAAAACGTTTAATTAAAATTTCGAGTGCAGCTACTCGATAGTATCTAGATCGAGAGATAAATGCTATCTACATGGGATTGGGACTATCTATATGAAAAATCATTTAAATAATTACCAAATTAAATTTATCTTCTGCTAGTTCTATTCACAGTCGAACATCTCGAGACCTAACTCAGGTAGGTACAATGATGTTTTCTTTGTATGAGAGCAAGGGTGTACGTAGGGGTGGGGCAGACAGGGGCATTGCCCCATTACTCGGCTACGCAAAAAATTAAAGAAGTGAGAAAGAAAAACGGTTGGCAGGACTGTACCCAGGGGAGGTTTTGGACCTCAAACCCCCACAAGACTTGAAAAAAAAAACAAAAAAAAAAACAGCTATTTGTTCTAGATATAAAAAACACCCAAAAAATTATCTATAAAGTTTTTTCTTCAAACAATGTTAAATGACAAAAAGTTGAGAAATGCACTCGAATCGTAAATTACGTAGATTTTATTTAATAAATTTAACAGGTATTATCCTATTTGTGGAAGGTCAAGGTCCTCACGTTATCAGCTTTACATTTTTATGTTTTGGCCGAGCGGAAAATGGATTGTAGACAAATGAAAATAATTGACAGTCATAGTGAAATTTTTCTCAAAAATCATAAAACATTCCTGAATTCGTGTCTTTTTCCCTTTGGAAACGCGATTTAAATTTTCACTTTGTTTATTCAAGCAAATGTTCGTGACTCAAAATCATGGGCTGTGTTTGTGTATATATATGTATGTAAGTATGTATGTATGTATATATAAATAAATATATAAAATGTGTGTGTGTGTGTGTGTGTGAAATCAACTGAAAAATTTACTTCACCGCGGAGTGTGAACACATGAAAATAGAATGTCCCTTTATTTTCTGATGAACATTGTACTTAGTCTACTTTACATAGATATACATTCTGTATAGGACTGCACTTCTTATACTTTGATTAGTGATTGTTTAACTACACAGTTCATTTATGTGTAATGAGTTAATTCAAACATTTTTCTTAATTTCTATTAAGAAAATTGAGAGCAGGTATTTGCCGACGTTTACGAATCAATAAGTACCAACCCAATTCATGGACAATTTCTCGCAACCATAAAATTTGATAATTTTATTCACACATCGATAAGACGTCTAGTCATCTTTCATCTTTCTGTTCATTGATGATCGTATTTCTCGTTTCAATTTGTTATTCTTAGGAAGTCTAGTGTTTTTATATTAGTGGATTTTTTCTGAAATAATATTTCCGTTTCCTATCAGCTTTCGCTCAATGGATCTTCCCATTCATCATCTTTTCTCTTTTTTTACAGTTGAATTTTTCGTTCTTATCTAATATGAGTCACTCAATCATTCGAAAAATTAATTCCAAGTAATTTATCGACGTGTTGTTTATGAAACTTTATCACATATTTGCAAAAAATGTGACTATAATATTGATAAAAAAAAAAGTTTGTTAGCCTACCTACATTAATATGAAAAGTAGTTAATGTTACACTAGTATGTAGAGTGTGGTCTTTCTTGAAAACTGATGGAACTCGATTACTGATTATAATCTAAATCTTTGAATATCAAAACGTACTTCAAAAATTTTGAAAAGGACATAATATGAAAGAATAATGCGACGAAAATGAACATAAAATATTAAAAAACTTGAGCCATCGAATTAAAATGTAATTTTTAAATTGCTGAATTAAAACCGAATGGGTTTTTTTTTACACGGTTTCATTTCTGCCACTTAAAAGTGCTCAAACTGCACATCCTGTTGTACACTTGCACTTCCATCGAGATCCGATGTAGAATCTAATAATAGGTTGCGTTTAGAAGACTACCTCTACACTAAAAGACATTACCTTACTAAGCCACAATACCTTTACCAAACCTGATTCCAGGTATGCCTATGCTACCATCATTTTCCTTGCTATTTCCAGTGCTGGACACTTGGGTGTTATGTCGACTCGATTGATGTCTTGTTCTTTACATTATATTTCATGCAGGCAGCACTTTTTGATGTACCTATTTTGTGCTACATGAGCCCCATGCCACCATGACTTGTCACTGTCCACTCACCATCATTCTGGCCAATGATTTTTATCCAAGTTTGTTGAAAAGGAGGTGGGTAGATAAGGGCTATTTTTCGTTTATTATATGCCCCCTCCTAAAAAAAAAAACTTCAAATTCTAAAATTTTCATCGCTGTACTTATTCAATACCTATTTGAACATTTAATGAATATTTACATAAATAAGTAGGTATATTATGTTGATACTATCTAAATTTGTTTTAAAGCATTTTTCAAGAATATTTCTAATGTTTCAAATAACAAAGACCCAATGAATTCCATCATGGTTTTTATGTATGATGTTACACTCAATCACTGAGCTTGTAAATGACGATAAAAATTACTTTGGTTCATTGGGTCCTTCCTTTTGTGTGAAAAAACAACAACGAAAAACAATCATACAATATTATGAATTTTTTAATTGGGATTATGAGAAAACTAAGTTTAAAATATGCTGAGAACCATAATAATGTTGCTGGAGGATGGACTAGTAGGAATACAAACGCCGAAAGTGACGCAGATTGAGTACGAAGATAAAATCTGTGAAAAAAATAAAAAAAATATTGAAAATTCCGACATTGTGCGCCTGTCTATTAGATTTATTTTAAATTTAGTGTAGTCGTGTAAATTTATTTCGTCTTTAAGACGGGTATTTTTACCATTTTATTAGGTAGATACATTTTAAGGTGTACACAATAAAACTAAATAAAGTCACCAATATCGACGAATAGGCGAAAAATAGCCTTTATTTACCCGCCTTTTTCTAACATTTTACTCTCATTCAGTTACCTACATTCTGTTCGTCTTATATCAGTTCTAAAAAATTTTTTTCCCTTTTTTAATCTAGGTATACGTATACCTAAAAATCCAACGTTAGGAACTCATCAAAAATTTTATTAAAAAAAAAAAAAATTACAAACCGGAAAAGGAAGTAAGTATTTATATGTTGACTTAAAGGTTAAATGAGGTCAATTACAAATAGCAGATTTAACAGTGAACGCACAATTTAAATTATTTCATCGAAAGAAAAAATATGATTTGCAATTTTTTTCCATTCCTATTAAAAAGGATTTCTTGTCAGAAAATTTTCAAATTTTCTAGTGACTTTTCTAAAATTTAATACTTCTATGAAAATTTGTAGTTCAGTCTTCTCAACGGTTCTAATGCTATTACTTACAGGTCATTTTTGGCTCCCTTTGAATGCCTATAAGTTAATGTTAGCCATGTCACAGTTCGGAAGAAGGCACGAATTGTTATCAAATTTTCGCCTTGGATTAAATCCATCGACACAGTTACCCGTATCTGTGCGAGAGAATTATCCAAAAAATTACGAAGGTCCGGTCCCGGTTATACCAACTTGAAACTGTGAGATAAATCAGGTTTAACTGATGAGAAGCATGGTAAAATAAAGATAAAACCTGTTTATGTGCAGTTTAACTAGTTGACACAACTGGCGCTTGGTCGGCGATAAAATTTTAAACAAAATTCTCAATTAGTCCAGTAAAATCTTATAAAAAAAAATATACATATATAAAAAAATATCCCAAAAACTTTAATTATGTAGGGTTGTTGGGTTAGTATCATGCAGTAAGATACTAAAAATTGCACCCTCCAAGCCTCTTGTAATTTTTGGGATGGGTTGTTTATCTTCAAAAATTCGGTTCCTTATGTTTTTCTCCGCAAATTTAGATTTTGTGATGAAAATAGTTCAGTAAAAAAGTGTTTAATATAAAATTCTCTGTAAAAAAATGTTCCATGCATTTTTTTTTCGATGCCCTACTTTCTCTCCTGAAGGTTTGAAAACAACCATTCTTCAGCGAATATATTTAATAGCATTTCAGGGACCTATATCAAATGTAACTCGTTATTATACTATTTAGCGAATTAGATAATTCGTAAACCCCATATATATTTCCTATCCATCCACCCTCGTCTTATAACCTCTTGGCCCTTATCATCTTCTTCGTCTTCTCAGTTTTTCTCCTTATAAACTATAAACAGGTGAGCTAAGGTGAAGGGGATGATAATGGTTTATTGAAAGGGGTGGAAGGTAGTATTGCTTCATGTGAATGGGTGAGCTGTGAAGGCGGAGGGAATGATAAGAGGTTATGGAAAGGGGGTGGATGGGTAGCAAATATATATTGGGTTTACTAATTATGTAATCGTATCTAGGTAATAACACGATTTATAATTAGGTATTTCACATATTTACATATAATGCTATTGAACATATTCTCCGAAGAATGATTGTTTTCAAGACTCTCTGGAGGAGAAAGAGGACGTTGGACAAAAAAATACATAAAATTTTTTTCGCAGAAAACTTTATGTTGGAACCCGTTTTTTACTGAACTGGTTTCATCACGAAACGGAAATTTGCGAAAAACAACACAAAGAACCTAATTTCGAGGGATGAATATTCTACTCCTCAGAATCACAAGGGGCCTAGAGCATGCAACTTTTAGTATGTTACTGTAAGAGACTCACCCAGCAAACCAATATAGTAAAAGTTTGTACTTATTTTTTTTCCTCTCATTCTGATACTGATTTGACTGGACCAATCTTTGAAGACTGTGTGAATCTTCAAATAACTACGTTCATTCGAAGAATATGCAACCCCACGAACATTAATTGTATTTTTTTTTAAAGTCCATCATCGTTGGTTATAATCTTTTTTATCCACGACGATTCTAAAAATAATTTCCTATGCAATATCTATACCTACTTATTTGAAATAATGCAAAGCCGATGAAGCACAATATAGAATGCTTTTAAGTTGGATTTTTAAAATTATTATACTACGATATTAAAAATTTATGTTTTATAATTTTCGTGGTTTTCCACTTATTCGTGAACAGTTTCCTGTTTAACTCTTTCTAAAGGCCGGTTTATAATCAACGGTAACAGGAATGGTAATGGGAATGGTACAGGAACTGGAATGGGAAAGTAATTGTTTATGTTCACAATACTACGTTAACGGGAACAGGAATGGGAAAATTTTTGATAAACTGCTCATGCGCAGTATAAAAAATCTGGGAACGAGAATGGAAAAGATGAAATTTAACCATTTTTCCCATTCTCGTTCTCGGGCTATTCTCATTCTCAGCCCTATGTGAACGCCTCCACCTGAATATGAATTTTTATCTTTTACGTTCCTGTTAATTGTGAACCGGCCTTAACACTGTACCTACCTACTACAGTTTTTATCAAGGTAATCTCGTATTTCCTGCCACATTCGCAGATTCTGAATTAACTTAAATTTTGAAACTTTTTACCAATGCACGAGAAAAAAACTACATAATTCTTCCTTTAGTCGTTTTTATTTAACACCCTTTTAGGCATTAACGTAGATACAATTTTTTAATTTTAATTTTTTTATCCCAATTTTTGTTGTTCCTTCCTATATCTAGGTACAACAAAAATTACAAACTAAACTGAAGGGAAGACGTGAAGATAAATATACTAGAAATAATAACAAATACTTGTTGCATACAGTATTTAGCATTATCTAGGTACATTATCATAAGAAAAAGTAGATATTATACTATAGTTTTCGGCTTTTCATGAAAAAAACTGTCTGTCTCAAAAAAACGGAAATGTGCTGGTATACACGTCGTAATTATCATTTTGTAAAAAAAAAAAAATCGTTAAATATTCTGCTAATTTGCCGAAAAAAAAAAAGAAAAAAAAAAGGAAAATAAATTAAGATGAATATGTCGTTAATTTTACGTTAGGCTATTTGAAAAACATTGAAGACTGTCCTCAGCGCCACATTAGTTAAAAAGTTATTTTGCAGTTTGTAGCAATAAATTATATAATTTTCGTCAAATTGACGTTGATCTAACGATTTTTAATTTATAGTTGTTATACACTAGGTATTGTTAATTCCAAATTTTGTAATCCCTCATTAAAACTTGTTTATTCTACTATTATTACATCTACTCCGTTCTTAAAGGGAAAATAAAAAATGATCGCATTAATATTGAAAAAAACAGAAAATCAAATTTCATTAATATATGCTGATTTTAAAAATAAAATTGCAATAATGAAAAAAAAATTACCTCTCTGGCACGTAAAACAAGAATAATAGAGAATTCTAAAGCACTTGAATATGGTTAAAAGTTGAGTAATGAATGGAACATGGTGTTCCATTAGCTATGGTTGCTTTAGGGCCTTTAGGTTTGTCCATGAAGTTATTGAAATTTTTCACTTTTCTTAATGTTTATATTCGTCATACAGTGCGGTAAGAAAGTTGAATATCAACCGCAATTGCGATCTTTTAATTTCTCCGACGATTAAAAAAAAAAAGAAAGAAAAAAAATTGTAAATTTTCCACAGAATGTGTTTAAAAAATTTTCTGAACGAAAAAAAACTGCCTAAATATAGTTTTAAATTTTGATATGAAGAAGGAATATCTGGATTTAAGGAACGAAATTATCGTAACAAATAATTTCGTATTTGTGAAAATAAGAAAGTTAAAGCAGTACAATGAGGAACTTATAAGAATTTTCGTTAGTTTCTTAGCTTTTCATCATCCAGAAGGTAGAATTTTTTGGTAGTACCTAGTTATTGTATCTTTGCAGTATGTCTGGAGAGGGCTTGAGGATACTTAAAACTTCAATATAATCTTATGTAAGAACTGAGAAGCATAGAAGTGATATTAGCATTTTTCGAATAGTGATGGCGAAAATTGAAAATTTTTGACAATTGATAGAAAAAAAAACATATCGATAACGTCGATAATGATGGTTCTTAATGAACCAATTTTAATTTTTTAAGTTCTAAAAAGGATGTAAACTTAACTAATATTTCTCTTTACAAACTCCAAAAACATTCTAAACTTCACCAATTTTCTCCTTTTGAGCTTTAAACAGTCTATCATAATATGATACGCACCGATGATACGACATGGCAGAATGACACCACCTTTACATCAACCACCTCTTTTTTCTTCGTTTTGGAAGATCAAAAATAGTCGTCCAAAGTGATTGCCCTAAAGTTTTAATTAAATTTTGAATTTTTTATTATAAATATTTTTCAGTTCCTGTAAATACCAAAAACTGGACGTGACTTCGTTTTTTTAAATAAAAACCTCCATATTTCTCTTTAGATTTTAAACGTAGAGAAAATGTTATTAAGATTTGAGTAATCAAACATCAAAATGAGTTATGTATTGACGAAAACATGACAGTCAGAAAATCACTCGAAACAGTTCAATTTACTGAGAAATTATGTTGCTACTTCCACTGCCGTTAAGGTAACTGATATGCAAATTGCCTAATTTAAGTGATTTTCCAGCTGTTATATAGCTTCGTTAATACTTAACCGATTTTGATGTTTATCTCTACGAAATTTTCTTTAATTTTAAAATCCGAATAGAGAAATGGTGAAGTTAGGTCTATTTATTGGTATTTGTAGGGGTTGGAAATAATTTCTAACTAAAAATTAAAAATCCACGTTAAAAATTAAAAGGAGCCACGTTGGACGACTTTTTTCTATCTTTAAAAATAAGAGACAAAAAAGTGGGTATACATAATGAATCGACCACCCTGTATAGAAATCTCAAGTATCCTTAATCTTGTATCAGAAAACATGTATTCTGTAATGTCCCATCAATTAAAATTCCCTACTTAGATACAAGCAGGAATTAGAATTTTAAGAACATAAAGAACCAGCTATTACAAGATTTTCTCCTAAATTCGAACTTAAATTTGAGTATGGAGTGAGAATTCCGGAAGATAAGACAATCGCTGGAGGAAGAGAAAAAATACTGTGAATAAGCATTTCTTTGTGAATTGGATAGGCTAGTGCTTCGACTCCAATTCTTGGTTTTAACGAAACTAATTTAATATCTTCAATATAAAATACTTTGAAAGTGATATATATAGTGTCCAAGTGATGGTCGAACAAAATCGAGTTTGGTCTCTTTCTTTTATTTACTTGCGATAGATCGGTGTTTATTGGCATGTTATACAAGATGTGATAATTTATAAAGTTCAAAAACACGTCATTCACAATACCTTGTCATAATAAAACGTAATTTTTTGTTGCCACTATTTTCATAAAATAGTCAAAACTAAGTAAGTAATTTGAAAAAAAAAAAAAAGAATAACGAAACAAACAGATCTAAAAATATAAAGAAAAATTAATTTCTAACTCCAAAACCAGTTTTATATGAATCGTATTATAAACTTATATATATTTGTTTAATATATCGATTTGAATATTTTCGTTTTAGAAAATTTTCGCGGTTGTAATTCGGTTGACCCGGACCTATGTCTTTATGACGCTTGGAAATATCGAAATTTTCAAATTTCCCAGACGCTGAAAAAAATTGTCTTAGCAGCAATACAAATTTACAGACAGGAAATTTAAAACGTGTGTTGATACGAAGCAAAAAATAAAAATAAATAAGGTTGGAAGAAATGGAAACCAGTTATATCAACATTTTCATTGATTGTTTGAAATAAGTAATTAATAAATAATCTAAAGTATCCATCAACAGCCAAGTAACTGACCAAATTAAAAATGATAAAAAAAATTTATTATTATTTTTTATTAAAGAAAAAGAAATGGAATCAGTACCTATATATTTATAGGAATTTTAGTTTCATGTCAACAAATTTGAGCTTACGTACTTTTTACTTTTAATTTATGAAATTTCGTCCAGCTAGATAGGTTCTACGTAGGCACTAAAAAAAATGGTAAATTGTTAAAAAAAAAATTTAATGAGACGTAAAAATTCTAAATGACTCATAATTATTATAATATGTAGGTTCCAAATGGTATTCCATTAAACTTTTTTTTTGTTTCTTTTTTTTTTTTTTTTTTTTTTTCGAGATAGAGTAGTTACCATTTGGCTGCTATTAAATCAATTTGCTCGAGTATTAGTGGAAATGAGTGGTAAATAATTAAGGATATAATAAGGAAAAATAGTAGACAATTTTTAATTTGCAGCGAGTTTCACTTCGATTAACGATAAAAGAAAAAGAATCTTCTTTCGAGAAATTATAACTGGAAGGGAAGGAAATCGACATTTTAAGAAAGAGGGAAATACCAAACAATTTGAGATACCGTACCTTAATCAAAGGTGGACGTTGCACAACTCTTGGAATTATTGAATTTTCTGAGATTTTCGTAACAGCAGTAGTTTCCGAACTCGTGTGTCACAAAAAATTAAAACATCGCATTTTTTTTTTTCACTCAAAAATTATTTGGAAATTGATTTTTATAATTTCTAATTAGTGTGTTAAAGCACTTTATGTAACACTGTATAGTTATATTATACTCATAAATACAGTTTTCGCATGATTTTCTTGATGTTCATTTCAATTATTGGGGACACCATGTATGTACAGGTATTAAAAATATGATGCACACACCATACTGATGGAAGATGTCAGTCTGCTGATTTCTTCGGCCATCTTTATGTCTTCGTTCATTTTAAAAAGAAAAGAGTAGGCTACCAATTAGATATTAGGATTTTGAAAATACCCTTTGCTTTACCGCCCTGTATCTAAGCTGGTTGTGAACAAAATTTGCAGAAAATGTTTTGTTCTAAATTGTATATAAATTATATGCACACAGCAATATTTTTATTGTTTATCGCTTAGTTATCGATGAAAATATTATTGGAAAAATAAAAATTCGTCACAAATATGAGTCCCTTAATGGTAAAAGTGTAGGAAAGGCACTATATTACAACCAGGTATGTTCATGTGACGATAGTGATGGTGATTTATGGACGAAATTATGGTTTTTTGTATTTACACTCTATCCAATTATCATTAATGATCTATATTTATACGAAAAAAAACAAAAAAAACAATTATTTCGTCAGAATCATCACTATCAATACATAATATGCCCATACCTGGTTATAATATTCCTTTCGCACAAAGTATGGGATCAAAGCATTTTTATCAACTCTCCAGGCAACCACCTTCACTATAGAAAATTAAATTTGTACCTATTTGTAGTTTTTCACATATTTCCTCCAGTAGATAAATGTTCATTTTACACCACGTGATTCTCAATGTTGGCAATTTTTTGAAGTTGGTTGCAATTAGAAGTTTTGGAAGCACTGGGTCTGAAGAATAGTAAATATTTGGTTATTTTTGTGAATTTTCGCAAGTTAAGTTCTGTAAAATTCAGATCGTAAAAAGAAATTATTTGTATCAATATACTACTTTTCTTTTCCTCCATCCCAAAAATTTAGTCAATTCATCCTCGGCTCGTGTAAAAAAAAAAAAAAATGAATTACGATGACCTAAAGTGGAGTTTCGTATAAACTTTTTGGAAATAGGCTATACTTCACTAAAAAATGTAAGGTACGTACCTAATCATTATAAGTGCGAATATTTTATCATAATATTTTGGTTACATCGTGAACATAATAATGTTTTCTGAAATTCGTGTCGAATATCTTAATTGTAGAAGTTGTAAAATTAATTATTAAATAATGATCCAGAAAAACGTATACGAGTATTAGGTAGGTAGAGGTCTATTAGCTTTCACTGTTAACATGGTAAATGAGTAACGGGCTTCACATGATGTGACCAAATTCTACTTTGATACATGAACAAAATTAAAGAGAGTGAATAAAAAATAGTGAATTTTTTTTATTATTTTGATTTATTCAAGATATTGTTTATTTTTATTTTTTTATTTTTTTTTATTTTTACAAATGTGAAGAATTTCATTGAAACCGAGTTTCCCTGCAGTCGTGCCCCGCATATTACATGACATTTAATTTTTGAAAATTTACATTTTTAACCTGGACAAACCTTAAAATTGTTCGACAAATTTACGTTTTTTCTTACCAATTTGAAGATGTAGGAGAAGTGATTATTGGTATACAACTGTAAGTACCAAGTTCCGAGAAGCTATAGTGGGAATATTTAAAAAGTTGAAGAAAATTGTAATGATGTGTTAGGTTATAAATTTCATCTACATGTTTCTTTTTATTTTTTTTATTTTTTGTACGAATGATTTTCATTTAGATTTGAAAGAATGAAAATTTTATTCGCTATTCGATGGTTTTTATTCTGTAACAAATTGAGGGGTCCTCCCTCATCTGTTGAATTCACTGGAAATGTACGATAATTTTTGTTATATGACTAAATGAAAGTCTCGTCCACCTGAATTGAGGGAAGATTTTAGTCTGATCGTTTAAAACGAAATAACTAGAACAATGGTGGCTATTCAAGGTGAGCAAAAATATGTGTATGAGCGCACCTGGAAAATTTACATTATTGGTTCCAGGTTTATTTTGTAATTGAAATTTTCCATTTTTGCGATTGTACAGCTCTCGCAGCAAATTAAAGTTTGAATTATTGGATGAAGTATAGGTATTTTTCATTAAGTTGAATTCGATATTTCAGTGGATTTTAAATGAAAAGGTATCAGTGTGTGGACGAATGAAATAGATACCAGCGAAAACAATTAAAATAAAAGGATAGGACACTAAAATGTACACCAAACAAACAATTACGCTTCCATCAAACCTTTAGAATAAACTGAATGAAACGAATTTTTGAAGAAATAAACTTCTGAAATTAATACTTCCATATATTTTACTAAAAGGTATTATACGACAGGCATATTTGTTTGGAATAGTTTAAAAGCATTGTTTTCAAGAGTATGGTAAGTTCTTTGGAGGGGAGTGATGGAAATGTGTGGGTACATGATGATCTACTGAAACGAAATAAAAATAGAAGCTTCTAATAAATAGCAAGTTTTGCTTTAGAAACCTGACATAACTGAATTAAAACTACTAACATATCAGGTATCAACAAGATGGAAATCACCTAGCTGAATACAGTAATAACAGAGACGGGCAAAATCACAACTTGGAAAAAACATTAAAATCACGTTAATTTTCATATAATTTGGTGATTTTTAAATCACATCCTCAGCCGATTGTTATTAATTTTAAAACCACCAAAATTATTATCACTGTTTCGTAACTCCATAAGCATATTTAAGAAGGGCTGAAGGGTTTTAGCCCCACAAAACAAACATTTAGTCCTTTCCACAAATTTTCCCAGAGTGAAAAATTGTACACAAAGGCATAGGTATAGGTGAATAAAATTTGGCAGCTAAATCCTACAAAAGCATCATTTTTTATGGGAAAGGACCCTCGTTTTAGAAAGTTTTGGAAGAAGAGGGTACTTTAGCCTCGCGGAGGTTCTAAAATATTTTTAGGTCCCTTCGTTCGCGAAAAGTCGTTATTCTTATATGTAATATTTAGGTAGGTAATTTTCTGACCGGATCTTTTTCCTTTTAAATCCGCCACTGGGTGGGGGATAAGGTAGATCTTAGGAAGGTAAAGTTGGGCGACGGATGAAACTTGACGGCGACTTTTTTAATAACGTTGCAAGTACATATGGGCAAATTCTTATTTTTTGCACTGTTTCAACATTCTCCTTTTTATGCACACCTGACTCGCCTAAAAGCGTCAAGTTTTCAGCTGGATGTTGCAAAAAGATTTCAGTGATTTTAAAATCACAATTTTATCAAAATTCAAAATGCATGGTAAAAATCAACTGCGTGGTTATTCTGTCCATTTCTGAAGGGCAATTATTGAAGGTTTTGCCAGAAGTATTAAGAAAAATAAATAAAAAAAACGAGTGTAAAAAAATTTGTTTTCTTAGTGAGGGGAGCAGGAGGCAGGAGAAGGGGAGAATAAACAATGAGTAAATATTCATCAAACACAGTTAATTTTTGGCTGGGTTTTCCTCACAAAAATAAGTAGAAAATACCTATAGAAGAAGTAGGAAGCACTATGTAGGAGTGAAAATGAGTTGAACTATGAGGCCGGTTGGCAGAAAATGAGTGTGTGTTTTTTTTTCTTTCTTTTATTACCACTTGTCAGATACTGAATTGCAATACATTAAAGAGAAACCTGTATAATATGTAATGAAATATGACGTTTTTTACGGTTTTTGTAAATATACCTACTTACTTACATCCATCATACCTTCTACACAATTTTCTGTAAATGCACATACAGCGTATTATAAAATATAATTTTCTTTTAAAGTCTTGAACTCTAGACCATCGACAATGTTCATTTTTATGGTAGCTATTAAAAAATATGCTAAAGTGTTTTTTGGCGTGTGTTATACGCCCAGCTTCATTTCATTTTTGGTAAATTTTAGTCAATTGACGTTGAAACAATGCTGCTCAGTACAAAATACTATATAATCAACCTTGAACGTACATATACGCGATTATTTTCACCCACTAGGACACAAAATAAATCGCAAATAATTACGAAAATCATCTTCGCGTAACGTCACCACAAAGGGTGGGCAATACAATGTGAATTTTTAAAATGAAAAAAATGAAAGATAAAATAATTATTGTATTAATTTTTAAAAACATTATTCACGCAACGTCCGAATCTATATTATTACATAAATTGCGCACGCTTTGCCCACCTTATATTTTATAAGAAATGATGAGCCAAATTTTTAACGTTCTTAGACACCTTAATCAACATGGGCACGACGACATATTATATTGTATCCGTTTTCATTCACCTCCATAAATTATCGGTAAATTTAGTGAAAAATTTGAGAAAAAATTTGCAAGAAAATAATAATTTTTACCCTCATTCTGAATACGTTTACGAGTATGCGCAGGCGATATTAAATCGATTCCTTCTACTCTATTGCTCTGTTTTATTTATTATTACCTTTTTTTTTTTTTTTTTTTTTGATCTCCTTGAAATAAAAAAATTTAAGACTATTTCTTAACACGTGTATGACGCAATACCGACATAATTTTTTCCTTTTTTACTTTTTTTGTATTTTATTCACTTCGTGGAGAGTAAAACAAATTACAAAAAAAAAAATTTGCAAGTTTCAACATTGCCTAAAATTATATATCTATTGGAAATTTGTTTCATCCGTTATAGAAGATGACATTCTGCCGTCAACGATACGGAACAAATTAACGATTTTATAACCTCTGTCAGTACTTCCAACTGACAGAATAAAAAAATAAATAAATACAATTAGAAACATTACATATTATAATTACAAATGCAGTCGTTAAATAATAATTTTTAGTTCACCAACCAATTTTGTAGAATGTGTAATGTATTTAATTGTTTTCGTGACAATGTAGGACAGTTGTAGATGGAGTTTTTTTTTTTTTTTTTTTTTCGCTTGTTTCTTTTACCAAACGTGCCCTCATTTTTAGATCTGTGGTAAATTATTGAATGATTATATTATTATGAATGTTTTTGGTCACAAATTGCGTTCCTTTATTTAGCATCGTTAAAACGCATATGTGCTATTTGTTACCTATCTATATGAATTTTGTTTTCAGGAAGTCTTCCTTTTTTTTTTTTTTTTCAACCAAAAATATTATGAACGAAATTTCATTAGATTATGCCAAATAATATCACAAGAAAAGGGTCTATGTTCAGACAAAAAGTATATTTTTATTTGTGTTATCGTAGATTATCCATATAGGTGTTTTACAATGGTATTCTATGTAGTGATGTTCAAAAGGGCAAATTTTTAAGTTTCTCTATGACTCTTTACCGTGAAGCATGGAATACCATTTATAGACCCCATGTTCGAATCCTTATTAAAATAAATTTTTTTTATAATGTTGTTTTTTCATTATTATTTTTTTGTTTTATTTTTACATCGTATTGTTGAGAGTGGATTAGCTAAATTGTATTTTACATTGAAAAAAAAAAAAAGCTAAAAAAAGGTGGAAGTCTTATTACACTCACCTCTACACTTTTCTGAGATCCTCTTTGTCTGATCACAGACGTTTGTTAACACAAATAAAAATATACTCTTTGTTTGAATGTAGACCCTTTTAATGAACAATTCCTTAAAAGTCTCTAAGTGTAATTCATTCATTTAGGTAGGCTACTTTTTTACGAATAGGAATGTAATAAAAATTAAGATGTCGCTATTTATAGTCACAGAATCTCCTCGGTCAAAATAATTTAGATTTACTCATCAAAAAGTGTTTTAAATGTACCTACCTAAATTGGTCTACTGGTAAATGATTTTTTTATATTATTGAAATTAATTTAATAAGGATTCTGTTTTGAATAGGTTCCTGGAACAGTTGCACTCAGTTGGACAATTTTGTCATCTATATTTGAAAGACCATATTAAAAAGAAAGTTGGTCTTATTTTTAATAAATTTTCATTGATTTGAACGGATGTGACATATCGTTTAAGAAAAAAACAAACAATAACACTTTTTATACGATTAATTTTAAAAAAATTTAAAACTGAGCCTTTCTCTTTTTCGAGGAGTTAAGGTCACTATAGGAGAGTGGGCAATGGCTTCCACCTTATTTCAAAGTGCTCCTGTGGAATAAGGAAAAAACTTTGAAGATTAATTCTTTGCACACTTAACTGCTCAATTACCTGGTATAGTTTTTGCTGAGAAATCTTCAAGTTTATACCACTCATCCTTTTCACAGATTAATTATAAACAGGGCAAGTTTTTTTATGTAATTACATATTTTTGCCGTTTATCCTCTTTAAAAATTTTCTCAATATCTTCATGAGTCAGAAAATTCTGAGAACTTTGGCCTAATTTTATCCGACATATTTTGACATATTTTACAATAAATGCATAAAACTGGCTTTAGGGTATATTTTGGGAATATTTAACCATTTTTGTTCGTTTTGCAAGTGGAAACACTGAAAATTTTGGTTTAAAATTTTTGTACGCTCTTGTAAACCAAAATGTTGAGATAACAGCTTCATGTCCTCAATTTAAACACATGTCTCCTACCAATTTATCGTGATTTACTTATGCACCAATCGTTTCTTGTGAAGTCTAGCATTCATTTAGTATTTCGAAAAGTTTACTAAGAGATAATAGGCGAAGTTTTACTACTAACAATTTAAAAAAACATTTATTGTTGCCTCAAATCGTAGCCTTACTGTTACTGAAAAATACATTTATTTTTTTAGTTTATTGTTGCTTTTCGAATCTTCTGTATCGATACCAATATACGTATGTATATTCGACATATTTTGTTTTTGTGACATATTTTGGACATATCTGAACCTCTATAAACGAATATTTTATGTGCATAAAACGGTGTTTTTGAGACATAAAAAAACTTGCCCTGATTATAAATAATGTGAAAAATGAGTGTTTTTCTTATTTTTAAAAAACTCGGATAACTGAGACTACTCTCTGGAGCAAAAAATACCTATGTTTAGCGGCAGGAGGCTGCTTATTGCTGGCTAGTAAACCCAAGTCTCAACTACCATTTTTCTATCCCTTTAACTCTTTACTTTTGTCAACATATTTTGGCACTCTTATTTTTCACATCAAGCCTTCAACATGGCTTTCTTTTTTCATTTGTGAATATTTTATTTTCTCATATTTCAAAAATGAAAGTTATTATTTTCTCTGTGATGTAAATTCCTGAAATTCATCTTTGGTAATATGGTCGGACTTGCGATTCCTGCGCTCTGTCAGCAAAAGTTGGCATCTCTTTCTCAAATTTGGTAAAGTGCGCAATGTTCGTCTTTCTTGATTTAAATCCTCGCATTTAAGTCATGAGACGCGTTAAGAAGATAAAATTAGTTTAATTTGTCTGCGAAAACACTGTTGAATACAAAACACTATTTGACATTATTTTTATAATATTTTTTTTCTCATCATAACTGAGTAATTATACTCTTATGGCTCAAATATTCATAGTATAGAAAATAGTCATATTTTTTTCCTCCTAAATGAGTCGGTTTCAAAATAATTTAGACCAACTTTCATCGTTAAGGTTTTTAACATCGTTTTTTGTGTAGGTTTTCTATAAAAATCCACTTATTAATTTGGGTGTCATGAAGTACGTTTTTTAACCGACTTTAAAAAAGGGAAGAGGTTATCAACTGGATCGGTAGGTAGGTATATTTATGTTGTTTTTTTGTATGTTTGTTCCAGCATAACTTCGCAATTTGGACACCGATTTTGATAAAATTTTTTTTAGATGACAAAAAATGATCTTATGGTAGTTCCATTTAATTTTTTTTTAGAATAAATGAGATTGTTTCTGAATTACCTTTGAATAAAAAAACTGTTGGTGTTAAAGTGATATCGCCGCTAATTGCTAGAAACGAAAAATCATTGAAAAACTTTTTTGTCAAAAAAACAAAAAAAAAAGAGAGAATAAAAATCCTCTAAAAAGAGAAAATTAATTTTTTTTTAATTTCTCCAGAAAATCTACTGGAATTAAAATAAAACGAAAAATCTTTGTGATAAATAAATAATTTTTTTCAAAAATAGAACCGACTTGAAAAAAAAAAACGAATAAAAAATGCACCAAAAAGAGAAAAATTATTCTTTTAAAATTTCTCCAACAAAATGTAGGTCTGGCGACTGGAATTACTGAAGTCGGCGCTAATCAAAAACTGCAGTAATAAAATCTGAAGGAATCGAAGTATAAAGTTTACATGCGGTAAAGTTAAAGAGCGTCGACTTCAATAATTTCAGTTCCTAGACCTACATTTTGCTGGAGAAATTTTAAAAGAATTATTTTTTCTCTTTTTAGCGGATTTTTTATTGTTTTTTTATTTTAATTTTTTTTTGAAGTCAGTTCTATTTTTGAAAAAAATTATTTTCGTTTTATAACGGAAGAAAAAGTTTTGCACCAAAAACTTAAATTCATATAAAAAATATCTACATATTATATGCCAATTTCCTGTTACCACAGTTGGCTGCAAATCGCAATATTAGTCCAGTGGTCACGAAGTTTGGGTGAACCTTAGCACTAAGTCAAGGACGTAACCTATTAATCTTAGTGCGGATCGGCAGGAGGGTACTTCCGGTACTGCAATGTTTTTTATTATTTTGGCTATAAAATACTTATTTTTGGATCAATAGATACGAAATTTGAAACAAATATTCACTATAATCTACTATAATTTTATATAAATTTAAGTGAGGATCGGCAGGACGGTACTTCTGATAATACCGGCACAGCTATTTTTTATACTATTTTGGCTATAAATTGCTTGATTTTGTACCAATATTTAATAAATTTACCTAAACGTATTTACCTACTGACTATAATTTGTTGCAACACGCTACCAATTCTGGTGCGGATCGACGGCGAGGTATATTCAAAAAATGCATTTTTGTTTCAGTTTTGAAAGAGGTAATAGTTTTCAACTGCGTAATTTTAGGTCAATAGCTACGAAATTTAATGCTATCATCAGTTATGATTTATTACCAACTTTTTAGCACACAATTTCCTATTTTTTAAAAACCTACTTTTTCTACATATAACGGAGCTGCTGTTGCGTTACAGTTTTTTTCATTACCTATTGAACGTCATGTTGAAATTTTCCCGCGTCCAAAAACATGCGAAATTGGTTAATTGAACCTCGTGAAATGTTTAGCAGGTTTAAAAAAAGAAACATTTTTTCTCCCAATTATTGTTCCAAAACGTGTGTGTGAAATTTTATGGGAATACATGTTACGTATGCAAATGAATCGTGAACTATTTCACATTTCATGTCTTTTGGGTATCTAATGTAATTTTATAATATTATATCGTCTTTCATTATTCTTCAGTCTATCGAAAGAAAAAAAAAGAAATACCCATGATGATAATAATAATGAGCGAGTTTCCTCAGCAAAGTGGTTCGAAAAATTGACCTTCAACGAGAAAATTGCGCGAGAAAATTAAATCGGCTTGTCTGCCATTAGTAAATTTTAATTTGTAAGATTTCTGAATTTTATTAGGCCAGCATTTTAATGGAATTTATCGTACCGATACAGGTAGATATAGCTTATTCTATTGTATAAGTAATAAAAATTATATGATCGAAGTTTTCATACTGTAATTTGCTCGAAAATCTTTGTACCAAGGTATTTCATATTCGAATAACTGAATTTGATGTTGAATTTTTAACAAACTTAAAATACCTCATCACCGTTACAATTTTATCCACGCAAATTTTTTCAGTTCAATATAATTGCTTGTAAAAAATAAAATTTGTTATTGTGACGATAATTTTGAACTTACATAAATTGAATTATACAAAATGATTTGACTGTATTTGACATCAAAGCTATAATTTGTTTAGGTAAGTAAAAATTATCATTACGAACTCGCCTAGGAGCTCCTTTAAGGAATGGTGATTATATGAGAGATGATTCTCGAAAATTATAAAACGTTGAAAGTCGTTTCAAAAATGGCTAGCGAATTAATACGATAAGTTACTTAAAGTACATGCGTAATTGAAACAATGGCTTCTTTTGAAACACGTAACTTGATGAAACATGTACGCAGTGGCGAAGTGTGATAAATGTAGTTGGGTAGATAATTCACAATCACAATTTTTTTTTTTTTCGAAAACCTACTTTTTCTAGTGTGGCTTGCTTCGCCAGAGTTTTCATTTCATTTTTTATGGAAGACAAAATACTGAAAAGAGTAAGACAAAGAACAAGTGAATAACATGAAGAAAAAAAACGTCATATACGTACTACCTGTAGTGGAGGAGTTTACTTAATATAGTGGTTTAACGTCACAAGGACGAATAAAATATGTTCGTTGTCACACACCTTAGCTCGCGCCTGGTTGTGGAACAACTGTTAGCGTCGCCTCAGCCCAGTATCTCCAGTCATGTCGAGTCCTCTGCGCATCGCTAGTGCACACAGGACTCGTGGCCGTAGCCATGACAATTTTTGATTTACGAAATTAGATTTTGATGTTCGAAACGACATTTTGATTTACCGAAATTAAATTTCGATCTGTGAAATTAAATTTCGAATTGCGAAATCAAATTTCGATTAAAACGAATTATTAAATTCGAGGTCCAGTGAATAACACTGTGCTCCTGCTACCATGTAGTGGAGGAGTTTACTTAATATAGTGGTTTAACGTCACAAGGACAAATAAAACATGTTCCTTGTCACACACCTTAGCTCGCGCCTGGTTCCGGAACAACTGTTAGCGTCGCCTCAGCCCAGTATCTCCAGTCATGTCGAGTCCTCTGCGCATCGCTAGTGCGCACAGGACTCGTGGGCATAGCCATGACACTACCACCCCACAATAAAACGAAGAAGATAAAAATAAAGTAAGAAAAAAAAATCAGCAGTTCTGAACACATGCAATGTTGAACAGAGAGACATGTCTCACTACCACCTTTAAAGACGGCTATAGAATCAGACACACATAAAATTAATTTTTAGCAATAAACTGTTATTTTAGAGACATAATGAAGAATGTCTTTTAAACAATTTTCGTCTGAAACAAAGAAGGAAGAAAGGAAAATGAGTAGGTAATATGGGTTTTTGTATGATGATGTGCATCATATTGATATTAGTATATTACATATAGGTATATTGGCATTATGATTTTTTTTTTTTTTTTTTTTCTTTTGAAAGAGGTACACACTGTCTCAGTGTCTCATAGCACACTTTGCCACTGCATGTACGATGGGTTATTCCTTTCCAGAAATTGGCCAAAAAGTATGTTTGATTAACTTATCAATTTTGAATCTATTGTTCTAGTATTTCCTAGAAATAGTCGCCTATAAGTGAAAATGAATTATGAGCGTGTGATAGAGACAAGTGCTAATGAGGAGAGTGAGTGGGATGGAGATATGTGGAGTTTCTTTTAAATTGTATGAGTTGAAGTAAATGTCAGTTTATCTAAGGTGGATTATTGTGTATGGGGTGTAACGAAATATGGTTACGAGTTGTGATGATTAAAAATATGTCATTACAGACATTTCTTACAAATTTTGTAAAATCAAATTCATCATCTGAAATGGTCTGCGGTAAGAGTTTCAATAATTTTAAAATTAGCCTTGAATTTTGTCTCATTTAAAGGTAAAAACTTTTGAAAAAGTATGAACCTAATAAACTAGACTTTAAAATTAAACTTACAGAAAAAAGACACTCTGCAAGAACCTTGATAGCTCCCTCGTAAGGGGACGGGGGTCTACAATTTCTATAATGTCACTTCTTCTGAACCCTCGTCCATTTGTCTCCACCCTCTACCACAGCACCGTCCCAATGACAAATACACTCAATTTTTTTCATATGCAGTTGTTTGTTCGAAGCCAGGGGGATTCACACCCTCATAACCCCCTTTATCCTCGCCATATACATATGCTTTTCAAAGATAGTTTTTCTATTAATAAACTTTCAGTGAAAATTTGAAGCTGAAGAAAAAAATGAATTGAAAACTGAAATATTTTTCATTCTCTTAAAATTCTGAGGCCCATATTCACAAATGTCACTTTGAGCTCCCTTCACTTAAACTTCACTTTAAGAAGTTTTTTGCACAATTTCGTACTTAAAAATGTGGAAACATTGTATCTCTTATGAGAGTTCGAATGTGAAAATAAAACGTTACCACACACTCTTAAATACAAAATTGTGCTAAAAGTCATTTTTAAGTGAAGTTTCAGTAAAGGAAGGTTAAAGTGACGTTTGTGAATATGGGACTGAATGTATATCTATATAAAACTTGTTTACTTACGAAAAATAACACTATATCGTAGACGACTGTATTTTGTTGAACAAAGTCTAACTAAATTTTTGTTTAATGTAAAAATTATGATTCGACTATATGTATTCAAAAATAGATATGGGCTTAATCAATTTTTCTTTGTTTCAAAATTTTCCGAAATTTTAGGTGGCTTTGTGGTTAGCGTGTAGCCGTAAATTAGAATCTTTTAGCAATTTCTTATTGTTAATCTTATTTTCTCCAATTAAATTTTCAAACTGGGTAGATTCTGTGCCATGACGTAATAGCGCATATCCTGATCTGTAATTGTTGTGATAATTATGTGTTTGTTATGCAACAATATTGTAAAGCTACAGGTTAATTATTTGAGGTCAGTCACCGCTATGCAAATTACAGCTATACATTCGACTATCTGGTTAGTAGCTGAAAAATCTACAAACGTGTTTAAGCAATTGAAGATTCGTATTAAGAGGTCATCGATCATTAAAAACTAATCAACAATAAATCGTTCCCACGGGTTAAATCGACGTCATTTCCAAAAAACCCAAAAAAGTTTCTTTATTGAAACTATACGAACTTTTCTCTCACCAATAATAGTAGATGAAATCTTTTAATGCAGGTTTTATTTTTTTGGCCAAGCTGCTAGAAGGCATGAATTTGGCAAATGAAATGAGTAAATGGATTGAAAATTAGCCAAGTCATAATTGCGCGGTTTATTTAGCTCCAAAACTTATTCTAAAGTTTCATCGAACATTTTATGGAATTCGTTAAAATTAAGGCTTATTTGCTGTTACATTTTCTATTATTTATTATTCGAGGAGGAGAAAGAGAAGGATAAGGATCGGAATAGGTTTTGAGAATAAAACCGCAAGTGTTCATAATTTTTTTTCATAGGTGGCTAAATATTATTTTACAGCTTCATTATAGAAACTTAAAAAATGAGTGAGTGCAGAACAACTTGATGAAGATTTTAATTTGTCATAAATTATATGGTTTCGATTCGGTGAAAAAGGACTACCTTTTATGTTTTGGGTTTCAACAAGTTATGATAGGAACGAGTTCTCAGTTTAACCCTGCAGTTTTGGTTCTATGTCGGTTTTTTACAGTAATTTAATTACAATAGTGTAATTGATATCCCAAATTAATTTATTACAATTGGAATAATTTTTTCGATGATAAAAAGGTCATTTAGAGTTGGGTGTAATATTTTTATCAGTAGGCAAAACATTCTCACCTAGTCGAGTCGGGAAGTTCGTCTCTTTTTGAAACGTAGAGTTTTTTCGAGTTCTAAGCTAAAAATTCTGAAAATTTGAACACTCTCTTCAGAGAACTAAAGTTCCGCACTTGTTTGAATTTAATAGAGCTGTAGAATATTAACTTTTTTATTTCGATTTTCGTTAGGCTAATAATTCATAATTATACACTCAAATCAAGGATTTGTTATGGTCCTGTAGAACGGAGCACACTGTGGCTACGATAAAAGGAGTGGATATTTTGGGGCTCAAGAATATTTATTCTATCAGCCAAAGAATTTAAATGTAAAGTAAAATCCTATTGACTTCGTTAGGTTTTGGTATTTTAATTGGAAAACGATTTTCATTCGAAATATTTAAAAAAAAAATGAAAATTTCGACTGGATTTGCGTATCTTTTAAAAAAATTTTTTTTACCCTTCATTTTTCCGGTTTAAAAATTATTTTTTGATAACGAATTTTTTCCCCGCCCTTTTCCCTTCCGCTTTCCGGCAGGTTTTCTATTATCCATAGCCCAAATGAAAAGCAACTAAAATTTGTGCATGAAAAGTTTTTATTTCACTGATACACCTAAAAGGCTGACGTCTTAAACTGAAGTTAGCAGGAACGTATTTAGGGATGGGGTGGTGGAAAGCTTTCTCCAAAATGTTTTTAGAATTATAAAAATTAACTAGTTGGATAGTATATATTTGGAAATTCGTGGAATTTGATGACTTTTTTTCTTTTTTTCTTTAAGGCAATTTCAAAATTTTTTAGCACTTGGCAATTTTAGAAATGTAAAAATTAACAGTCGTATGTATTAGTCGGAAAATCGTGCCAGTTAATGACATTTTTCTTTTTTAGCTGTTGGAAATTTCAATTGACAATTTTCGTTTCTCTCCCTTATCTAAAAGAAGACTTTCTCTGCGTCTTTATGCTTACTTTCAGCTGGTTTTTGAAAATATAAAAAATAAAATGCTCCCTCGCAGAGAAATTTTGAGTTGAAACCTGTATAATCACACCTTCTCCAGTGAAGGTCAAGTTTGAATACAATAATATGGTTATTGTAAAGCTTTTTCTCTGTCTGACGAGTAAAATGTTCATCTTGAAACGAAAAACTCCCAAATCAGTTGGCATTAGATCACGTTTCCAGTATACGATCGATTATAAAAGTATCTATAAGTAACTAGTTAGGCTATACTTTTTTTTTTTTAAATTTCGTTTTCTAACAATGGAGTCTTTACGCCACAGCACAACCAACAGTGTAATCACATAAAGTCGTATATATATATATACACATATACATATATAGCTATTTATATTCGTTCAATTTCCAACTACGAGTCGATACGACAGTATTCTTTTTCATTGTTGTAGAAACTACCAAACATCAATAAATGCATTACATTTTCTGGCATCATTGAATTGAAAATAAAATATAGTCTCCATTTAATTTGACTGTAATCGTAAGTTATGGTTCAAATTTTCTTTTTGGGGAGGGGGACGAGAAATACCTACGCTATCTCATTTTCGTGTGACGAATTCGTACAACCAGTTAAAAAAAATATATATATATATATGTACCTGATTTAACATCATTTATAAACATACCATACGTATACAATTTGACAAAGTTGATTTTTTTATGATAGCTTAGTCTATAGTACGCGTAGCCTATCGTGTGCGCATACAATTTACGTATAAATTGGGCTGCAAAAAAATAAAATAAAAAATACTACATTCGAGCCAATACGTCTGTAATTTACAAATTAGTAACTTAAAATTTGTCGTTTTACGATTCAATTTTCTTCTATTTTATCAACTTTAAAAGATCGTCACATTCGTTTAGAAAAAACTGGTACTGAATATAATTAAAACTATTAATTCGACGTCACGAAAACGAGTTTACTTTCGATAGAGAAAATTAAATTGTCGAAAAGAAGTCGTTTTTCAGGAGTGTGCAGTCCGAGTGCACTCTCATTTTTGTTTCTCGTATAATGATCAGAAATGTGTGCATAAATTTTTCGATTCGATGCTTTGAAACTGAACACGTTGGTATTGTTGTTCCTGTTCGTGAATTAAGACGTATGTCGAAATTGAATCAAATTTTACGACCTTAATTACACCGAGGTGATCGCGAGCCGGTGAAATTTCTATACCACAAATTGCACACATATATAGGTAATATAAATGATGCACGGTATAGGATCTATAATACAGTACCTATTATACGGGCCGAGGGTGTATTATTTATTTCGCACTTGCCACAACATCAGTCGTAAATCGTTAAATAGCAATGTAAATATTTGCACCCAGCGAATATTACGACTTGAATAAGGACTAATTTGCAGATACACACGTACGTGAATTTTATTGAACAGTATGTACGTTCGCCCACATACGGCTGAGATCGACTATTCTACAGTGTGTAGGTACTGAATTTTTTAGTGTCGAAATTTTGCGCGAAGCTTCGTGATTTGAAGCGAATTATTTTTCCTTTTAAAATATCTGGACTGTGTGAGCGTTGCCAGATTCCTGTTGTTGAGACAAATTGGACTAGCAGCGCTCAGTTGGGAGCCAAAAACAGTGAAGTAAAAGTGACTTTGACGAATCCCATATTCATCACTGACGCATTCCAGTGGGATGACGTCGATACCGAATACTATTTCCTCGTATTTACCTTTTTTATTTTATTTTATTTATTTTTTCCAACTTCTTTCAGGCCAGAAAAAAATGAAGATAGTCCTAGCAAAAATGTCGATCACGTCATTCTCTTTGTTCTTCGAATGGCCGTGTCTATTCTCGAATTATTTAAATCGAAATTCTACGGCATTGTAGTTCGTGTAGGGCAATCATAAAAAATTCACATTTTATATTCCATCAAATTGGCACCTATACACAATTTTTTCATTTTAGAAATTATTTCCCTAAATATTACGACGAAGGTTTAAATCATTTCCCTATACCGGTTTTCTGAACTGCGTCCTCCAATTAATTTTTCGCATAGATATACAAGATGTCCACTTCGTAGCTGTCCTATGCATGAAAATATGCGTGAATTTGGTTTTCGTTACTTACGAAGTTCTAATTATTTTCGAAACGCATGGTGAATAGCTTTTCAGAATAAAAATGTCACGAAAAAACAAACGGTCAAAGTTTCAAGGTCGTATCATCGGTGGCGTAGCATCAGGGAAGACAAGATAGACATTGTCTACCCAAATAAATAAATTGTATGTTAGCGCAATTACCTTCAAATTCAGAACAACTTATTGCTCCGTGTGTGTTCCTCGATTGTTACGACTATTTTGTCAAACCAGTTGCTCACTATTTTCTTCTTGGTTGTTACCCTGGCACAACAAGATAGCAATTGGCGAATAGCTAAAAATCTAGCTCCCTATTTTCTCCTTGCTTGCTACTCTAGCACACCAAGGTAGCCGTCGGGTAGCAACTGAAAAATCTATTAAAAGGGGCGTGGCCTTCACTGTTCCCCACTCGCTACCAGTTTAGATCGAGGAGCAACTGGGATTTGTACCAGTTTTTGTATAATGCGATACTTACAGTGAAAGAAAGAAAAAAAAAACACATGAAAAAGAATGATTAGGGAAAAAAATTAAAAAGAAACGCAGAAAAGGTGGTCTACTCAATAATATTAATTACCTATGCTTTTAATATTGACTCCCAATTTCCCTAACACGCACTCCTATTGAAATCCTTCTGATCTACCAGGGATAAAATCTTGTGGGTAGACGTTCTGAAAACTATCTCCAACAAAATCAATTACATGTGCAAAAAATTAACTGCTTATTATTTTTATTTTGTCCCAGTTTTTAAGCGCTAGGGTAGACAATTTTGAAATGGTTTCTATGTAGTGGAGAGTTTTGGACATGGAAAATTGTTTTTTTTTCTGTCAGCTCTCTGTTGTATCTATATCAAATCTAATAAAAAAAAATTCATTCGTTTTCCCAACCAAATTTTTTACGCTACCCCACCGCGTATCATCGATATTGAGGAAAATAGTAACAAAATTGCTATTAAATATGACGCTTTCGATGAAAATATGGTGGAACAGTTGAAAAATACTCGATTTGACGCATGAAGAAAAGTTCAAAAGCAAAAATGTTGCAATTTCTCATCAGAAATATAAAAATATTTGTATTCTAAGCCATTAGGTACCATTTTATTTTACAATAATATCTGCGATGAAGCGATAACTTAAGTAGTCGTAAGACTTGGCTCTCACTTTGCCAAATAATGAGCATTAAGCTATAGCTAATGTCTCCGCAACATGCCTAAAAAGCGTTCGGCTCCTCGATCATTGAGTGTTTCATACGATCGTCTTAAACTGTAAATTTCGGTTTTAATGTGATCCCATAAAAATAATTAATGGGGAGTTAAACTTGGCGACAAGCCGTAATATGTTACCATATAAACTGAAGGCTACCAATAACTCTGCAAGGAAATGTATTTTCTAAATAATTCCAGATACGCTGATCATTATGAGCAAGACAACCATTCACTTGAAACCATATGTTGTTTCGAAGAAATATGTTGACCTGCTGATTAACAAATGTCATCCACCTTTACTTGAAATTTTAGGAAGAATTACCAATACCTACCTTATATAACTTCCGTTTCCATCAGAAATACTGGTATTTCCAATACAGTTCTTCCTCCACCTCCATGAGTGGTAGGTACTCGTATTAACTTTAAATTTTTATCATTCGATTTCTAATTAAATTTTGATTCAAAAACGCTATTTACTATGCTTCGAAAAAATTATAGGAACTTTCTAGGTTATAAAAACAATTATTCACCTATATTTTCCTATGGGGTAGTTACGAAGTGAACACCCTGTATGTATCTCCTTCAATAGTACCGAGTGAGGAGCCAGTGCAAGACCAAATTATAGCTGTAGTCGTGGTCTCGCAGTGTTAATCGTTCGTTTTAAGTTATAGTTTTGGTCTTGCTCCTAGGGTCGTTCGGTCAAGTCTTTGTCCAGATTCTAGTCTTGCTTACAGAATTTTTGCTACTATCGGTGACTAAATTAAACTGACTTACTGTAGGTATTTATGTCCTTTCCAAAACATGAAAAAAATCAATTGAACATTAAATATTAATTGCAAATTATTCGAGTAGCAAGATTGCAAACATTTTAAAGGGTTTTCATTTTTTAAAGCTTTCATAAATGGTTTTGAGCAGTAGAGTTGAAGCCAGTGGCGCAGATTTGGTAAAATTGTGGGTGGAGAGAGGGTGGCTGAAGAAAAAATTAAAAAATCTCTTAGCTCACATTCAACCTAGGTGTTGAATTAGATTATTTAACCTAAAAAAAAAGTGTAGGCCTGCCTTAATTCTTAAATAAGTACAAGCGTAGGTACTTAAATTTACAACATTATTGGGGGGAGAAGCTTGTATTTTTAGCCCGCAGGTTGTTCAAATGAGGCTATACTTGAGAATCGTCACCTTGTTTTCGATTGTTTATGTCGATGGGCATTTTGTTTTTGAGATTAGAGATGTTAGATTTGTCATTTTCCCCCAAAGGCTCCTCAGTATCACATAATGGGAGTATTTGGTAGACTTAATCTTGAATGTAATGTTACATGATAGCTTCAATATTCACATGCTTTTAGGAGTGCTGAGCTGGAATTTATTTTGAATTCTTCATACGACCCTTCTTTCTCAAAAATGTCGAAACAGAAACCACAAAATAGACGATCTAAAAGAATTTACATCTGTAATTACAATTATTCTGTGTTTTTGTGCCATACAAGAAGATATTATGATGCCCTACGTACGCATGTATATAATTATTTCCTATGCACCATTTTAGTTGGTACGTTTACAGTTTCCTACGAAAATATGTTTTTACTCATGACAACGAATGAAGCATAGAGTCAAATTCTGAAGAACAAAAAATCATTTATGGGTCTGCGAAGCGAGTATTTTGCCCATATCTGAGTGTTCGATGCTTTTTCTCTTACTAGCGACGACGAAAATTTCTATCTAATGGAACAAAACTCAGCAGTATAGCGAGGTTCGAAGTGCCCTGGAACAAAAATAACGTAGACCAGTAGTGCCCCCTCTACATTACAACAGATCAAAATTTATATATTTCGGTGACCTGTTAAATAAGGAGAGGGGAGGAATTCGAAAATTATGCGCCCCTTCAGATAGGGGCTCTGGAGCGGGCTTTCATTATGCCACTGACAAAATGCAACATAATTATATAAGTAAGTGTAATCAAGAGAATCTTTTGCAATTTTGCGGTGCAGTTTATTTCAAAATGTGACCCATTTTTTCATTAAAATTATTTCTTACACTTACGATTATGCAGCGGGCATATTGTTGCACACGAACATGTTCTTGTAATAATTAAATTTCCACGGGTCAGAATGTTCAGTTATGTAGTAGGTATGCGGTATGCAATTTCGTCGATTTTAATAGACGCACGCGGTAATTAGTCGTTAATATTTAAATTTTTTTCGATTAATTTGTTTTACGAACGCAAGCATCGACGTTGTTAATTGTAACTTTCATTGCCAAAAACTGTTGGTGGAAACAGAAAGTGAGCGAAAGTGAAAAAGAGGAGAATCTTACGACCTTTCAACTTTTTCCTCAGCGTTAAGTTAATGTATAATTTTTATTTGTTTACAGGACTCATACAAGTGATTTGTGCTCCCGACAACAGTGGAGAAGAGGGATTTGGCTATGAAGAAGGAGATCCACTCGGTGAGTAAAAAAAAAAAAAAAACCATTTGTCACCGTCTTTCTTAGATATGTGCCATAAAACGCGGTGGCGTACACAAGAGGAAAGCTTGTGGGGCTGAAGCCCCTCTCATAGCCGCCAAAAAATGGGTGAAAGGATTGTATAATATACGAAAACCATATGAAGATTAAAAGAATTGTGTTCTAATTTTCCATGCTTACTAACACGACTCGTACACTCCTTCAAAATGAACTTTATAGTAGATTGGTAGTACTTAATTATATTTCTTCTATCTCCACGCTTATGGCATTTTTTGAATAAAATTCGTACAAATCAATCTGGCTTATGTCAGTAAGGATGAGAGGAAGGGTGGCACGTTCAGACTGCGAAGACTGGTGGGAGTACGAGTCAAAGAGAGCAAAAATTTAATTTTGCATTAATTCTGCTCAGCCCCCATCAGAGAAAAATCGTGAATACGCACCTGATAAAACCACGTTAGCAAATACAATGATTCATTTAGCAATAAACAGTAATAAAGCTAGTGTACGTTATTTTAAATGTATACAGAAGCCACTTGTCTGTAACGCTTATCATGTGACTAATTTCACAGAATATAGTCGGCTAATTGTATATTTCAGTCTAACTTGAAATAATTTTCTTCTTCGTAATATCATATCAATTCACGCGGTTTATTGATAATTCTGACATATTTATGTAGTGCATAGATTATTGCTGCGCTGCAGCATGGGTGCTCTCTAGTATACATTATAAATAACCAAATGTAAATTGAAATTAAAAATTAAGTCATCCTATTTAAAAATCGAAATATGTCATAACTCTTCTGTGTTGTGTCAGATTTTACCCTAACCCTGAGCTAAGTGTTTCCTGATGAATTTCGCTACAAAATTTTAAAATATCAAATTCTCCCCTTTTTGGGCCCAATAAGGATCGAAGAATGAGTCTAATGATAAAATTAACATCAAATTCGAATTCAGCACCTCAAAACACATGTCGGATGATATACTTATTACGTGATAAAATATGACAATAAAAAATTCTCCCTTTTTTGGGCTCCATGAGGGTTGACAAATGGGTTAAATGATAAAATAAGTATCAAATTCGAATTCAGCGCCTCAGAAAACATTTCAGATGATGTAAATTTAAGAATCAGGAAAAGGCCACTAAATGAAGCACTAATAAGTTTGCATAATGTTTTTCCTTGGTTCACTTTATATACACGTAACGCTTTAATCCAGTCTTCATTCATTTTTCTTCATAAATAAGTTTTTTGAAGTGATAAAATAATAAAACTAAGCCTAGAATCTTGCTTGGTTCATGAAGAATGTACGTACAAAAATTTATCAACATCTGTTTGGTAGATTCTGAGATTACCCTTAACATGCACTTTTCCAAATTTCCTCTTCATATATTGGTATAGATTAAGATTTGGATCTGAAAAAAAAAAATTCATCGCTATCGGACAAGGAGAGGGTGTTGCAAAAAATAGTGTGTGACACATGTGCTAAGTAAATGATTGATATTTGTGTGATTTGCAGCATGAGCTGAAGGTGAGTGCTGTAAAATTCACACTTGTATCAAAATCACCTACTTTTTGCACTTGTAACACAAATAACTATTTTACGCATTTAAAAAGTCACAAAGTATGCTGAGGCAATTTTTTCTTATAAAAGTAGTAAATTCTTATCTATAGGCTAATATTTAGATTCTTCTATTCATGCCAAAAAAAAAGAAGCTCGTTTTGAATTTTCTGAATGTAATCATTCATCACTTTTTTCAGTAAGTACCTATCCTTGCATTTTTGTACTTTGTCCATTTGATTAGTATCTTTGTTCCCTTACTGTAAGGTGTTGTGTCTGCCAGGAGGTAGGTATATAATTATTCAGTGAAAAATAAAAAAGTAGATAACTAAATTAGGTACCGTTCATTTTCATAAATCGAAATTCACAACAGCTATTTTTATAACTTTGTATCCTTGGGAGAATTTGGGATTAGAGAGGGGGTTTTTCGCTGAAACCATTTGAAAGGTAGGATTTTAGTGTACACCTTCTTGATACCAAAATTCTGGGGAAATTGTTTTGGCACTGAAAATTGGTAAAATTGCACCATATCTCTGCTCACTGCCATTTCTCAACATTTTCAGCTGGTCTGAATGTTTGGGGAATTGGGGAAGGGGTCTTGAGATATACGTGTGATTTTACCTGTACATTACAAGAATTCTAGTATTTCTAGTTTTCACCTAATTTCGAGTAGTTCCATGATTAGCTTGTATTTTTCTCCCTTCTCTTGGACTAGTTCCATTTGTGAAGGGTGAAAAATACAAGCCAATCAGAAAGTTCTATATGATTATCTAACTTACAGCTTGTTGTGATTTGGATGATCGTTAGAGCGTTCTCATTTCTTTTTGTTTTGACTTTCTTGGAATGAACAGTTACCTTTGGTTTTGTTTTTATATTGTATTTTTTACAAATTCGAAGTTATGTAGGTACTCGTGAACATCTTTTGTTGTAATCCAAGTTGGATTTGCGTATTTTGTTTCTGATTTACAGATGGTATGTTATGAATTTAACACATTATCAATAAATGGATAATTAATTTATTTTTTTTACAAGTTTACTGGTGTGATAATTCTATTTTTGAAAATATTTTTGAATTTTAGTCTTTGAACAACACTTTTATTTATAGGTACATTGATGTTTTTATAATTTCAAGATTTTCTAAATTTCAGGCTTTTTTTGTTTTGGCTGAGGAGAGTCCAGACCTTTGACTATATAGCTTAATGGACTGCTAGAACTGATAAGAAATACATAAGGTTAAATGGAACACCGCTGAAGCCACTGTTAACAGGCGTTCTTTTTACGAAAAACGACCTTTGGTGATAAGTGAAAGTACAAACACTAGTGAAACTTAAAAGAATATCGTTCTCTCACTGCTTATATTGTTAGGAGTCACGAAAATATAACTGAATACAAATTCAATTTTCACACAAAGTACCTTTTTCGAAAAGTAACGCCTGCATTCTTTGGCTTCAAGATTTTCTTAGTTCTAGCAGTCCATTAAGCTATATAGTCAAAGGTCCAGACCCAATAAACCCTTCCTTCTACATTCTTATCGGTGAAGGTCAAATTTTAGCTCCATATACCCCCCAAATGAATGTTACTATAATTTTGTGTTGAAAACTAAATTATGCGAAATTTTTGCTTTTAGTTGTGAATTTTCTAAAATAGAAATAATGTCAGTAACTAGATTACAACTAGACTAGAGTGGTAATTACAGATGGAGTAAGATTATCTCATCCATATTATTTAGCATATTTCATTACATAGAATACTTACGATTATAATGGCATATTAAATGTTAAAAAACATTTAAGTAACTACTTATTAAATTTTATTTTCATCCACAATAGAGACATGAGAGTTATTTAATTTTAAGAAATCCAGATCCCTTATGTAGATCATTATTTAGATCATTAACTGAAACGAATTTTTTGGCAACTTTTTCTCCGAGTTGGATTATTGCTAATTTCGTTAGAAACGTTTTTCAATGTACGTCTAGGTAATCATCTGGATACGATAAAAAGAAAAATGATGAAAAACAGAAGGAAAAGTTAGAAAATATAAAGAATGAACACCGTTAAATAGGTAGGCCGTTTAATAATTATAAAAATAATACATTTTGACGATTGGCTCACTTTTAATTCGGATCAGTTATTCCTTATCATTGTCAAAAATAATCTAGATCAGTCTAAAGATTTGATCACGGTCTCTTAATAATTTGTGTCCTCGATCATAGATATGCGATCAAACTCTCATCGTGAATCGGAGATTACATCCATAAGTATTCGTTTATGTCCTTCAGATTTTATGTATTAAGTCTAAAGCAATCTATATCTATCAGCTTGCCCTCAAACGGTTTCTTTGCAATATTTAAAAAAAAACCATTAAAATTTCTAGAAAATGTAAAGACGAAAAATTTCGAATTTCTTAGCCTATTTTTTTATTTTTTTTATTTTATTATTTTTTTCAGCATCGCCCTCCAAATTATTTCTCGATCATTACACAGGCTTTAAGAAATTCTCTAAATGTGGGTAAAATGAATGAGGCAGTTAGTTTTGCCGATTTTCTGTAGGCATAAATTTCACCGTGTGTCATTCTAATCTATTTTCTTTCAATTTTTTTCAGGAGATATAACCTAAAGAAAAATCCATAATTATATGTCCCTTTATTAGTTCCCTCTTCAATAGTCTATTAGATTTCGGCAAAGAATGAGGAATCAGTTTGAATGGCCTATTAAGTATAATATGCGAAAAATGATTCAAAGATTGATGAGATGAATAGTTAAGAGTCCATTTTGTTCTGACAGTGCCGAAAATTTTTAATTCCAGTCGCTTTTTCATTTCATATTCAAAAGATTTCACAAAAACAAAAATTTGTATGTTGATTTTTTTCACTAATAATTCAATTTCTGTTGCCTTGATTTTCCAACCAAATTACTAGACATAATATTAACCAATTTGCAGAAACGTTCTTAACAAGTAGAATTTTCATTTTGAATTATCTTGATATTGTTTTAAATAATGTCCGAAAAGTTGCCTGCTAAAAATATTGGAAGGGGTTTAAGGAAACAAAAAAACGAACAGTTTTACCCTAATATATTGTGAACTATCTGTTTTATGAAAAAAATATTTATGAAAAAATTTGTAGCTGATAAAATTTTCCATAAAACCAGTTATATTAACTTGTTTTACGCAAGTTACCAGTTCCATGTATAATGGCATACAAAGTTGTATCATTCACATATCATTGACAAAATACACTCCTTTTCACACTATCGTGGAGGTAGAGTACGAGATACGTTTGTTTTTTGTTTTTGGCCTAATCTACAACGTTTTCTCATTTAAATTAAAGAAAGTTCTCTCTTTGTTTCTTTCTCAATTTCTGGAATCGGTTCAACAGTGTTTATATCTGTGCGCATACGTCATCTTCATCAGTTTCTTCAATTTTTATCGCTTTTTTAAAGAAATTTTCATGGACCACTATTTTCGATGCCACTGGAATTGATGTTTTCAATCATATCTGGTGTTATACATGTTTCAGCAGAACTGGCCATAACAAGTAACATCATGCAGGTAGCCTCCCTACCGCTGAATGGTACAGAACATTTTTAATCAACTTCGAAAACTAATTTAGTTTTGTTTTTTAATACGTATTTCAGCATAACTTTCCACTCTTGATAAACATTTTTTTAAAACGATAGAGGGGTGACCCCATTGTGATTCTGTATTATTTTTTATAAAATCAATGATTAGGGCCTAGTAGAAAAATTTCGGGCTCGGAATGAACAATGATGAGCCTTCTCAGTGCCATATCAAGAAATTGCCTGTGGAAGGAAATTAAAAATTTATAAAACAATTTTTCGAGTGTTTTTTACGTTCAAGATCGTGTATTTAATTTTTATTTTTTGGAACTTTGGGTGTTTGACATTCAAATTCCTTCCCATGGATAAGTCCCACACAAGCACTTCTCAAAAATTCATTTGAAAATTACAATTCATTTCAAAATATAGACCAAAAAATTCTTTGACCACTACCTTTCCTTTCACACAGAGGGGCTGTCAATGGGACCGTTTTCGTATTAACCTTTGAAAGACTGTTCGTTTCAAAGTTAAAATTACATTACGCAAATGTAAATAAAACGAAAAAGCGATAGGCTAGATAAAATTTTTTTTTTCAAATAAAACCAATTTCAAAACCCTTTTCTCCCCCCCAAAAAAACGATAAAATTTTTCTAAAAAAATAATATAAAGACTTTTTTAAATTTCTTCAGCAAAATCTTACCGAGATTATTGAAGTCGGTCTGTCGGTGCCAATTAAAACGTATTGTAATAAAGTTAAAGTATAGCCGAAAGGAACGCCGACTTCAATAATTCCAGTAGATTTTAATGAAAAGATTCTAAAATGGTTATTTTTCTCTTTAACTAACTTCAAAAAATGAGGTGGTTCTATGTATGTTTGTCAGGTATACATACTTTTTTTTTGTGTACGTTCACCGATTACTTCGCAATGGCTGAACTGATTTTTATGATTCAGAATTCATGTGAAATAGGATAGTCCAAAGGCGGTTCAATAAAATTTTTGTTAAGTTCGGATTAATACCGGATCCATACTAGATCTGAAATTATCAACCTGAAATTTAAAATTCAACCAATTTTTGTGAAATAGGTATCTTGGAGTTTTTTTGTTGCTGATTACGAATCCGCTATTCGATTTACGATGGTCAAAATTGCTAAACCTGCATGGTGGGTTTGAAATTCTGAATTAAACCAATCTGAGTGAAAGTTACTGTGTTCGTTGGCAGAATGGCGGATTTTATATTGGGCACTTGTTTTTTCGTATTTAGAAAATTGAAACTAAAAATTAATTAATCTTTGAAAAAAGATAACCCTACATTGAAAAAATGAAGTAAAAAAATCAAAAAAAGGAAAAAAAATTCAGTATGTTACAATTTTCCACCTTTTTCTGATCGAGGATGTTATAACGGCATCCTTTTGAAAACATTTTAGCTTCAGTCTTTTTTTGTTATTTTTTTTTATCTGGAATTGGTTTGATGTTTTGTTCTGCAGCCACAGTTGAAGCCACAATTTCAGAAAATAGTATTAAACATTAATTAAACCAGTTTTAAATTAAGTGGTTTATTTAAAAAAAAAAAAAAAAAAAAAAAAACATAAACAAAAATTTTCAAAATTAGTGGTCTGGTCACTTAATTATATTTTCTAAAAATATGTTTCAATTTTCACGACAATTAATTATGATAGGGCTGCTGTGGTGAAAAATGGCATCGTTGTCATCATAAAAATGAAAGAGTTGAAAATAGTTTCATTTTTTGTTGCTTTGATAGTACAGATGTGGCAATACTTCTTCTCTCTTCTGAGAAAATGAATTTTATCTTACTATGGCCGTCTTTTGGATCAACTTTTCAATTTCTGAGTCAAAGCAGAAAATAACTTGGAAAAAATGAATAAAAAGGCAGGGAAGAAGTTTTTGTACTTCAGTTAAGGCTCTTTACCAGCAAGTATGCGCATGAGAGTGATATGAGATGAACCACCACTTTGCTTTATAATATATATAGTAATAATAAACAATGTAAAGTTTATGAAAAAACAAATAACACAAGATGGCGGCTCATCTCTTATCACCCTCATGCCCATACCTGCTATTAAAGAGCCTTATTTCTGCGTATCTCTCTCTATTTACCATTAATATGAAAAATATATTATTTGTGGGGACAATACTCATATGAGGTAAGGGAGCTTGCAGCCCTCGGTAACAGTTGCCGCCGAAAGGTTGGCTAATATTTGTCTTTATGATGTTAAACAATTGCACAGATTACATTCAAAATTTAATTACTTGTAAATACTTGCAAGTAATTAACGAGAACTAAACCATAACTAATCAAACAATTGCGGTGATGTCACAATTTGGTACACAAACCAGTTCGCCATTTCTTATCTCGACAAGAAATGACAAACCACCCTTATACACGGACATACGTATTTACTACATATGTGTGTATGTGTGCGTATAAATATACCCCTATATAAACCATCCAAACTGGCTCTAAAATTGCCATTCTTTGCCCAGGTTTTGGCTTACCCGTATGTGTGTACATATGAAGTGGCAGAACACGCAATTAATCTGTTGATTACCTTCTTGCGTGAATATTCTTTCGCGACAAGGTATTCCACATTATTGATTTGATAGTTTAATAAACAGTCATACACGTAGCCGTAAAAATAAGCCTAATTGAAATTTTTTCTTATTTTTTATATTTAAATCATTTTACAGGTCCCGACCATTGGCCAGAGAAGTACAAAACTTGCGCTGGAAAATATCAATCGCCTATAGACATCGAAGAAGAGTTTGTAACAAGAGTGTCGTTAGCGCCATTAAAAATTTCCAACTTCAATACGCCGCCGAAAACATTTACCATTATTAACAATGGTCATACAGGTTCGTAAGTGGGTATATGCCTACTACAGTACAATTTGATTTTAAAAAGTTGAAAATCCTCACGAAGACAAACAAATAGAAGAAAGAATTTTTTACGCATAGAAAATAATTTTGTATTGTTTTTTTAAATTAAACAAATCAAAATGCGAGTGAGCAATTACCCCCTCTTCTAACCACCCGCTGACAACCTTTCGTCTGTATTTATACCTATCGAATAACCTCTATTGATCGAATGCATGAATAATGGACGATAATGTGCACTTTTGACTGCTTCACAGTTATGGTAACCGTGAACTTTACCGAGCCGATAACATTATCTGGAGGACCTTTGCAAAGACCGAAATATAAATTCGCTCAATTTCATTTTCACTGGGGTCCCAATGATTTGGGTGGAAGTGAAGATATGATCAACAACCACAGGTAGATGCTGCAAACATAAAATGCTAAGAAAATATCTTGCGAATGATGTGTAGGTATAATTATTCGATAATTATTTTCATTCTTCACCTGCAAACATTATAGTTATCCTATGGAACTTCATATGGTATTCTACAATGCAGACTTTGACACTGCAAATTTAGCGCAAGATAAACCCGATGGTTTGGTGGTAATGGCTTACTTCTTTGAGGTTTGTACAAAATTTATTTAATATTTATTTATTAATTTTGTTTAGTTGCACATTTGGTGGCCTAAGTAACTGTAGCAATTATTTTTGAAATCAGTTTTTATCAAAATTAATGATTAATGGACCCGTAAGCTGTGGCGGACGTAGGCGAGCAAAGGCCTGAGGCCCCAAGTTCGATTTTTTAAGTAATTACATATTTAGAATCAAAACAAAAACTCTTCCTTTTGAAGGTGCCTATTGCACCATCTCTTTGTGTAAACTGTAGGTATTGGAGTACCAAAAAAAATAAATAAATAAATAAAAAATCACATTATACAATCCGAACAATTCAGTACAAAAGTAGACGTTTATTCCATGACATCTGTTCCAAATTTTTTCATTTAATTTTCATAAATGAGTGAGAATGAACCATTGAAATAATAAACCAAAAGACTGCAACTTCTTGCCATTCCAATTGCGACCACACTACCACAGCAAATGTTGAACATGTCCTTCAAATTGGTTTTTCCCGTTTATTTTGGTCAATATTGATCTTATTGATCTTATCGTGAAAATATCTCATTAAAATAATATTCAAGCCTAATTATCCACAAAAACAAGTTATTATAAATTTTTTCATTTGACGACACCAAAAAAGGAAAGGTGATTAAAATCTGCCTACTTGTATTGCTACCATTCATGATTACCTCACCGATGTTTGTCATTAAGGTTCAGGTTTATCTATAGTTGGTTAATGGAAATATGATTTGTAGCTAAATATTGTTATTGATTCTGCCTAAATAACACTAAAATAGATGCCAAACTGAGGAACGGCCAAAAGAGGTGTTGAAGTACTGGAAATTAACCTCTTTTGGTTTGATTACACTTCCCTCAAGTAAAATAATATTTAAAGGAATATTATTATTACTTATGTTCAGTTAATTTGGTACTTTATTATCCACAATTATTGTGGACGTTAACATCAAGAGAGACTTTAAATAAAATTCAAATACACAGTAAGAATCAACAATCTATTAAAATAATAACAACAGTACGATAAAGTGTTCAAGACTACTTGATAAATAACAGGGCTATGACTAAGAGAAAGTATGGTACAGTGCGATTATATTATTGTCAACATGAGTTTGTATACTCTGTCAGGGTATACGATTTTACATAATATTTAGTATGAAGCAGGTATTTCCTAATTAGAGTGATTTATTTGTTCGAGTATTCTCGAGGGGCCAATAAATTGAGGTCACCGAATATCCCATTAAAAAATGTGTTATGAGTATTGGCAGGAAGTAATGGTACTTTTGCCAGTTAACTGTATAATTTTAAAAGGGACAAATGTATAGAATAAAATACATTTTTTCGTGTAGCCAAATGTGTACATCTTTATTTTTATATGACAAACATTTTTGTTACACTCTCCATAATAATTTTTTTGAGTTGGTTAGACCACTTAGTAATTTTATAAATTTAATTATACATGTATCTGCCAATATACCATGCCGGGTGAATCGTTTTGACACGCACCATATGAAAACCCCATTTGGTGCGTGCTAAAATGATTCACAATGTAAAACTGTACAGACGAGATGAATGTGTTTGCACCACAGAAAAAAAACGTACTTTTATTGTTTCAAAACCAAACATCTAAATATTCATTAAAATTTATTGTAGCATGCTAACAATTTTGGTGCGGATTGACCGGATGGTACATCTGGTAAACCTTTTTTTTCTTATTTTTTCTAATGTGCATGAACTTTTGTTTTTACAAAAATTAACCACATGCTCATGTTTTCTTTCTTTTTATTTTATAACTTTATTATATTTTATTGGTTTTATTTTAAATTATATGATGATGTACCAAACTTTATCATCTTAATTTATTTTTCACTTTTTCAAAAAAAAAGCTTTTATATTTCATATTGTCTGATATTTTTTCAGCAACTAACACATTTCATACAATCATAACATACCATGTTCTGGTGCAAATACATTTATCTCACCTATACAGTTTTACATTGTGAATCATTTTAGCACGCACCAAACAGGGTTTTCGAATGGTGCGTATCAAAACGATTCACCTGGTATATGTGTAGGCCTACATTTTTGATATTAAATAATTAAAAATTTGATGTCTGGATTGAATGAATACTAAAATATTTTCACATTTTACCCTAATAATTTTACCAAGTTGTACCGCTGCTAAATAAGATGTTTGAAATCTATTAAAATCTAACGAAAAACTATAATTTTTCTTCGATCATTTAGCATTGGCTACTTAGATAAACACACAAATCCGTTCCAACAATATTCACCTAAAGCCCTAAAATGGACATGAATTTCACTGGATTTCACTGGATTCACAGCAACGTATTTACATACATAGCTTTAAATTCACAGTACCAAGAGACTGAAAACAGAAGAAAAAAGATGTACTGCGCATGCCCAGAAAACCTATGTCCATTTTAGGGCTTTAGAATGATGGCACGTTTCGTCAACATTAGTGAGATACAGGGCTACTGGGTATCCAGTGTTAAATGATCGAAGAGCTGTTTAAAATTTGCGTTTACAATAATCGAACAGTTAGAAATTAGAATTCGCCTACAGGCCTATAGGTGAACGCAAACAGCTGCATGAAGTTCATTAGCTTAATGATGACGTCATCGTAATAACGTGATTAGTGTCAATTACATAAATTAATTTTATTGATTTGCAGGTTTCACCAGCGGATAATCCAGCGTACAAGCCTATTGTCAACACACTGAGCAACATCAAGAAAGCGCACTCATCGTTTACGACCAACGACACCTTCATCTTATCATCGCTATTGCCAGAGAATAATGATAATTATTTTACATATATCGGTTCGCTGACGACGCCACCATGTACCGAAGGCGTAAGATGGATCGATTTCAAACATCCGATTAAACTTTCTCACGCACAAGTAGGCTACCTACCAGTTTTTTAAAGTATAAATCGTTTGCCTGTAGAATGTCTCTTTTGGTTCGGAATGAAAATTAAAATTGCACGCAGCCATCTTTCGCATCAGGTCTGTCTTTTTCAATTCATCTGGATGTAGGTATTTTGTAGCCAATCACGCCGATACGAGTCAAATTACGCAATAAATTTGCCCGCACATTTTCATAAGAGGGTTAATATCGATACCTACGTCCATAAAATAGCGACGTTTTATCTTCTGCATACATCTGTGCAATCGAAACGTTTGACTGGCACTTAAAACTGTTATTGAAATTTTGCCAAATGATTTTGGCGGAGACTTCCACCTTCTGAAAGACGTTTAATTTGTTGCCTATCGAAATTCCTTAATGAAAACATTTATTTTTATGTCTTTATTGACATTACCGCGTGTGTAGCGAGTGGTGATACGTGGTGAAAAATAGAGATATGTCGGTTGACCGAGAACTAATTCATTTGAACTAATCTTTTGAAAGACCTAAATGAACGAGACCGAAAGATGAGGATGAACTAGTTCATTTTGAACTAAAAGATATTATCAAATCAAAGTTATATTGTATAGACCTACAAGCTAGTTCACTCTTATACGTCACAGCATTGTTGTTAATCACTGGATGAGTGGAATTTCTTATCAATCAACATGGGGAATGAAAGCGCTTTCTATGTCTGAAAGTAACTACGTATAGAAAATGTATACGAATTGCTCTCCATATGAAATAATACATGCTCAAAGGTTTGATTCATTCAGCTCATTTCGTTCATTTTGAACTAGTTCACTGAACTAGTTCATTCAAAAGACCGAGACCTGTTGAACTAAATTCACCAAATGAACTAAAACCCACATCTCTAGTGAAAAACCGTAAAGATTGTATTAACATGTTGCCTATCTTGAAATTTTAAGGCAAGTGGTTAGGCAAAACGTGCAGTAAAAATTATTCGTGCACGTAGGCCAGAATGCGAGAACGATACGTGTGTACCTATATCAACACTTGAGAGTTACTTAGCAAAGTTATGTCTATATATGTATTACCAATCAACGGTGACTTAAGAATTACTTATCTCAACAAAAAAAATTTAAGAATTACCTAAGCATCGTTCACGCATTCGGATCATAATATTATACTCGGGTCTACGCTATGAAGTGTGTGACGTCATAAACCATAATCACACTTGCCTACACAACCTTGTTTTTTGTTTACTTCACAAAATAATCTCAGTTGGTGCTCATCATTGCCTAATTTGTGCTTCGTGTGCATCTATACCTTTTCTTTTCCCTTCTGACACCCTCAATGTCAACAGTTGATTAAGACGTCGCGTATTTCTTAGCTGGACAGAGTATACTTAGGTTATAGTATTAGGGAATCTACAATAAGATTATAGGAATTCTCGAGCCGCCATATTTAAGCCGAATTTCTTTTATCACTTCCCACAGATATTATAATTATACTTATCCATGAGGATGTTTTTTCAAATTTTTTATAAATCTTGTTATTTATACAAGGCCGCGGTTTTAATGTGTAATTTAGGGTATAATCTCCGTAACGACAAAAAAAAAGGGTGAATTTAAAAGTGATTATTCGGTTTTTCAAATTTTACATCTTTGAAATATGTATAAAATTGTTAACCCTTCCGAGAAAAATTCATGAATACTATAAAATGTGATTCAATCCCCCCTGAGAAGAAATTCTGAAACCGGGCCTGAATTCACATCAAAATTTTATAATTTATTGGAAGAAATCGCAATTATCGAGGCTCCTACTTCACCCTGTTTCTCCTTGAATTTTGAACCTGGGCTCACCTATCAGGGTCTGCAAAGATGCTAAATAATTTTTTACATAGGAAATTTCTATTCGTGCTGTCTGTGATGCTGCATCCACCTATTCTATTTTTGTGATTTCTTCAAATAAATTACTGAATTTTGATGTAAATTGCAAGATTTGTCGAAATTTCCTTTTGTATACTGTACGTGATATCTACACGGCAGAGTTATACGAGGAATAGCTTCAATATGATGACTTGAGAATTCCTTATAGTTTTATTTTGGATTCCTTAAGTTATATGAACGTAACTCGACGAGATAACAATAAAAAAAACTCTAGAAAAAATTGTCTGTTTTTAAAATTGGTGGGGCAGTATCGGTGCGAATTTTATAAAATATAGATTTGCATATTTGTCATAGGTACTTAAAAATAAGTGTCAATTTCCTAGACACAAAAAGATAACCAAAACATAGTTTTTAATTTTTGTGAATTTGATAGACAAAATTATTGTGATTAACAGTTACCAATTTGGAAAGAGAAGAATTGAAGCAGCATTACGAGGCGCCTATAAAAATTATTACGATTAGTTGTTCAAATTTTCATAATTTAGGGGGCAATTTCAGTTTGATTCTCTATCTTTATCGAGTATCTGGTGTGAGGTTGAGATGGTTGAGATTTCTATACAACCAGCCTGTACATTAAACACAGAGGTGGCATTAAGGTGTTTCCTGTCTTGAAGTTTTACGAGTGAATAGTAGGCAAAATGTGCTGCAAACAGTTTACCATGCACGATGCCCATGATATACATAAATGTAACTCGACGAGATAAACAAAGAATACCACGAAAAAATTACCTATTTTTAAAATTGAAGGAGCTATGCTGCACATTAGCAGAGTTTGCAAGAGCGCTCTTTTGTATACCTACCTCATCCACTTACATACGTACATGTCTTTGACTAAACGTAACTATATGGACTAAGTATAGTGATAAAATTGTGAAGGCGAGATATCAAAATAAGTATCATTGGAGGAACATTTCTTGAATCTCTGTTTTTTATATAAACTAGTATATCTTGCCACCTGATAAGGCTATACGATGATGAATGAAAGGTTAAAATACTCGGGATGTTACACTTGATCGAATGAATCCTACATGTAGATATAAACAAAGAAATAATTTCCAAGTCTATTCCTTTCTTATTCAAACAAAATTATCATGACATCTGATGGAGCTAGAGTAGTGTATATGGGTTCATGATGCTGGGGATGTTGTACATTACTGAATGAGCCCTCATTCGTTTCATTAGAAACATTTGGAGTAAAGTTATGGTGAAGTATAGGATGTTAAGTCCAGCTCAGCTGTCATTCAAACTATAATATCTAAGATCTAATCAAACAAAAATGAGTCTTACGGTCTTTAATCGATCGAGACATTACGGATTATTCAATGAATCCATATTTACTTATTTGATCTATATGGATATTTTTTGACCAATGTTACTGTTGAACAAAAAAAACGATTTTCTCAGTTTACTCACCTGTCACTCAAGTATTGAAATTATCCTTATCAATAGCCAATTTTTAACATTGTTCATACTTAAGTATGTCCAACAATTGAGAAATAAATTAATTTTTATAAAATTGTAACTAAAATTAAAAATTTAGAGTTCAAATACAGTAAAGTTGCCGCACTTTTTTCGATAAAAATCACCTTACTCTTCCACTGATACTTATTATGTTTCCTTCAACTTCAACGCACCGCCCACTTAATAAGCTCAATCTATATGGTTATGTTATAAGTAGTCAAAGGTACATACACGTGAGTGCGGAATATTTTGTTGCAAATTTTGGCCTACCTTTAACCGTTAAAATTTTAAGTTATTCAACGTGTCGTTACAACCTTTACACTTTTCATCAGAATTTCAGGTAGGTATTCTTCGTAACATTTTTTCTCATACACCCGAATGTAAAATTAATTGAAAACAAAATAGTTTCCATCGAAAAAAAGTTATTTCTTATTTTTATGGCTTACTCAATGAAAATATCGAATAATAGAACATCGACGTAATCAAGCTCACAGCTGAAGAATCTCATTTGCTCAAAGTTAATTCAACCCTCTTCCCATTTAGTCGATGCAGTATCGAAATTTTATTCAATAACTGAATTTTTAATTCTCTTCTGGGTATCATCTTTTAAAATACCTACAGCATACTGTACGATGCAATAGAGGCATAATGTACATGTTCTTTTTTCTTTTTTTAATTCCAGTTGGAACCATTCCGAAGTATTCGGTCCAGTGTTGGTATACTGACTCATAATTTCCGACCCGTTCAGCCATTATCAAACAGACCAGTTTGGTACAACAGCGGTCCATCATTCACTCCGGAATCGGAAACTGATACGCATCAAGGGAATTATTCAGCTATACACCAAATCAGTTTAATTTTACTAGCATGCAGTGTACTCATTGTTCCTATTTTTCGTTTTTAAGCGAATTGTTTTCAATCTGTGATAAAAAAATATAAATAAATAAACAAAAAAAAATAAAAAAATATGCAAGTACATCAAGATTGGTAAAGTATATTTCAACCTCTGTGAACATGTACTTTCAATGTACTGAGTCGACATAGTTGACGAGTGAATTGAGGAGCTAAGAATATTTTCTTTTTTTTTTTTAATGTAGGTATATTTTTAGTGCAGTTGTTGCTTTTTTGTCATTTTGTGAATTATCTCCTTTTTTTTTTTTTTTTTTTTTTTTTCAAGTTAAGAATTTTATGTACCTACCTAATTGATTTTTCAACGAAGGTTAACAGAAAAAGGCGTTTTCAAATTTCGTCAAGTGCATCGAATCGAAAAAATACCATTGACAAATACAAAGGAAAAATCATTGACATTTTGACGTTCAGTTGTTTTTCATAAAAAAAATAATAAAAAAATAATAATATATTTTTCTCTTAATTTTACTCGTACAGTTGGAAAAATATTTCTTGATACCTCGCATAGTTTGAAAATTAATTCAAAAACGGAAGAAAAAAAAAATTCAGTTTTGAAAATCACGAAAAATTTGCATAAAATTATTGACTCTTATCTTTGAGTTTATCAAATCATGTTCGATAAATTTGCGAGTGTTTTTAGTCTCTAGTTTTTTTATTATCAATTGAAAATTGTTTACAAAGACCCTTGAAAATTCCTTTTCATCTCTAAAATTATTTTTGAACATTTTTTGGAACAGAAAACCAAAAATTTTTTACATTAATGAAATAAAAGTGCATCATATTTCACGGTTCAAAAACGTAGGTACTTATAATGCTTTCGTTTGTAATTTCGCATTCATGAAATTCTATGAAATTCCAGCGAAAACGTAAGTATTTTACATAAGCTGCTTTGTTTTAGAGCAAACAGATTTAAATTTTACAAAATTTAACATAAATAAAATTCTTTGCACAAAATTTAATTGGTGTATTTAGTAATGTGAAAAATAAATTCGATAATTTAATATATATAGGTACTATACGTATAAGTGAATATACCTATACTTGGTTAGAATTTTCAAATATTTTCGGAATGGAAATTTTACTCAATAAATGGATGAAAACTCAGCATAGATTATTTTGAATTTTGATGCCGGTACTTAGTCTGTAATATCTTTTTCACTTGAATTTAAAAAAGGCGATAAGAAAATTAATTAGCTCAAAACGTTTACCAAGAATTAATATTTATTTATTCTTCGACTTTTAATTTAATTCTTATAATTTTATGATACCGAATATCAAGTGTGTGCTGTAAATATAAATTATTTTTTTATTTATTACGAATAGTAAATATTTTGAAACATTTATTTGTAATTTTTGTTCCTCATTATTCTTAAATATCCCAGTTCAAAAGCATTAGAAGAAAATTAAAATAATCACAAAACAAACTTCCTAGTTACGTAACATATCAAGAATTTTAGCTTGGAGAATAAGTTAGGTTAAAAACGAGTTTTCAAAAATTACGCTTTCATTATAATTTGAAATTAGCTTTTTTTGTTTAGAACGAATTTGAAGGGGCAATTCTCTAAATATAAAATTGTAACACGCCTTAACTGTCCTAATATTTACAGAATAACACCGAATAATAGCTGATAATAACAAACATGACGATCCCAGTGGTCTGGTACGAAATTATTTCGTATATTTTGTTGCATTAGTAACTGTAATAAAAGCGTACAAGATATTCTATGGTAGGGGCTAAACGAAAATTATGGTTATCAGATTCGCGTAATTGTAACACTTACAACTGTAACTTTTGTTTGTGTGTGTTATATGGCATGTAGGTGTATGGTTGTGTGCATGCGCAATACACCATTTTTATGTTTACCTATCAATCCTTTATGAGTATACCCCAGCAGAACTTACGCCTTTTTTTAAACTCAGATATTACAAGAGCAGAGAAACCTGTTGTTGGGATCCATTTCTCGGATCCAAGTTTGGTGGAAAAAATTTCACATCGGTTTGTTAGTCTGGTTACGATAGTATATAGTCAATGATTCCAACGATCATTGCTGTTTAAGGAGAATTTTAAAAGTATTAAAAATACCAGATTTCTTTCAGAAAATTAGCACCAATTTTGTTTTCGAAGAAATTTTCTCAAAATCGGTACTCAGAAATGCAAGAGCAACAAAATTCTATAATTTTTGAGAAAAAAATGTTTATTATTATTTGCATAATGCGTTGTTTTTGATGAGAGATAAGTTTAAATTTATTAAAAATTTTGTTAAGTTTCACAAATAATTTACTATTTTCAAAACTGATTCTGCGTTTAAAATATTTCACAGAGTCGGAATTTATTACCGACACTTTTTTAGTCTTTTTGTACAAAGTGCTAAAAAAACCTGTTGCAATTTTTGGAATACCTTGTTGTTAGAAGGTTATTCTCACCAGAAGGTAAATTCAACAGAATTTAAGCGTGTTCAGCAACTTCATATTAAACATATGGGTAAGCCAAAACTTGGGCAAACACTGGCAATTTTAGAGCCAGTTTGGATGGTTTATATACTGGCTTATTTACACGCACACAGACACACATGTGTACATATACGTATGTATGTGTGTTGTAGAAATCACATCATTTCTTATTCATTGCTAAAGTAACTGATAAGAAATGACAAAATGCGTTCATGTACCAGTCCGAGATATTACCGAGATCCTTATCTATCATTTTGTCATCGGCCAAACATTGCATCTTACTTGCCTGTGGGTGCAAGTAAGAGCATACGAACAAACAGTGTATATAACATACTTTTGAATATAATACACCTGATAAGGAATGACGTGCGTACGAGATGTATAGTCCCCACACAATTGTTCTTATTCAGTTTATTTAATAATAAATAAGCCTAGATGATTTTTCTCTTCAAGTTTCACAGATTAATGGTTCAGGCCATGGTACAACACCCTTCTGACTATAGTAGAAGAGGGATGTTGAACCACGCTATAAATTAGAATATTTTTGAAACATTTTTTCTAGAAACATAAATTATATTTTTGGGTATTTTGTATCAGTTTTTTTCTTGGCTAAGATTCATACTTTATATTGAGCTCCATTTCAATTTTTTTGTTTAATTCAGGTGTCAAATAATTAAGGAAAAATTAATTTGGGGTCCATGGTACAACACTCTCTCCTACATACCTATAGATAATGGGACGTTCAAATTTTTACAAATAATTGAATTTTGAATGTAATTAGAATCATGGTGCAACAGGAACCACCTACTTTTATGAGCTACTGCTCGGTTCCATGCAGATTACTGGTAGCTTGAAAATCATAGTTTGGCGTGCACTGATATACATTATACCTACGTTTATACATACCATGGGTAATTATATTTACGTATCACTTAAAATTTTGTGATCACAGTTTTGAGAAAACTAAAAAAAGGATAGTGGTTGGATTTTCATGAGAGATAGTCGTTATTAAGTAGCAATTAGCAGACGTGATAGGAGTTATTCATTCAGTAGTTTCAAATAAAAATGTAAAACAAAAATTTTATATAGAAAAGCAAGTCATGTGTGTTGCTTGAAGTATCGCTTCTCCTACTTACGACGCAATAGATTGAAGCATCTTTTCTGCATTCCATTTAGCAGCAATTTTGTATTTTAGGTGTAATGGGTCTTGTCCAGGCGCCTTCATTCTAATATTGTATTCCAGAAGACAAGGTATTTTGAAATTCATTGAAATCAGCCCATGATTTACTTGAGAATTATTATTAATAAGAAAATAAATTTAATCTTTTTTTTTTTTTTTTTTTTACAAGTTTACTCGTCTTTGAAAATATTTTCGAATATTATTTTTTGAAGAAATTTTATTTAGCCTACATTGAGGTTGTGATTTAAACATTTTGAGTGATGGATGAATTTGTAAAATGGCGTTTCTATCGAAATGAAGCTGTGCTAACTTTTTTTTTCTCAAAATCTAATAAGTACTCTAAAAATTAAAACACGTGTAAAATTTAAAACAAATATTCTTTGACGATCATTCAACAAATTAAATATAACATATTATTTACACTACAGAAAGAACATACAGTAGGTACCTATAAAACAAAAATTATTGTGTTATAATAAATGATCAAAAATAAAAATCGCATTAAAAAAAAATTTCAGATGTACTTATAATTATTTACAAACGTGGTACCCAACTATAAAATTCGATTCTAACAATATTTTAAGATATATTTTAGATAGTCTTCTCATCGTGCAGACTAATTTTTTACTAAGTCAAATAAAATAAAATAAAAATTCACTTTTTTTTTTTTCAATATCGTACCTATACATATAACTTCAGAAAAAAAAAATATTATTAGGTTTGCAGTAGAACCATCATCATTTGACAAAGCTTATTTAACAAAGAGAAGATGTATCTACGAGTACATACTATATCTAGCCTGTGCATCAGAGTTGAAGGAATGCCAAGAAATTTACATTTAAGGAATCTCTATGATATTTAAACTAAATTTTACACACAACTTCAGGCTTTACTTCCAAATATTTCGCTCAAGATAGTTTTTTCAAAATTTTGCTCGATACAAAAGTACGGTATACAATAAAAGTATTAGAGAATTCAAAATTAACGTAAATAAAATTTATAACAAAAAAATTTCTATAGGCTTCATGTTTTTCATAACTATATCACAGCAGTGAGATGCAGGGTAGGAAAAATAAGAATTTTCTTTAAAATCATTATAATATGTACCATTTTCTTATTTCAAAGCTTCTAAATTGAATATAGAAAAAAATATAACCAAAGAAATTCGCGTACTAAAATTTTCTATCAGTATCACAGTTTATTCGTCATATTTCAGGCCTGTATATACATCATACATGGTGTCCCAAATAATGGAAATAAGCCGCCAGAAAAATTATGCGAAAATTACGATTTTTTTCATTATTTGTGTGATGGTTTATTTTCATAGTTGGGAATACGAGATATGTACAAATATGAAATATGGTGGGCAGACTACATACCTACTGATGAAAGATATTATGCTAATTTATTTGGACATCTGTAAACGTCTATAAAAGAAAACAAAAAATAAAGAGGCGGTATTTTTTTTCACTACGTAATATGTATTTATCTATGTCAGAACAAAAGTATATTTTACTCTTTTTTTTTTACCCATTTTTCTTACAAACGAGGTATTAAAATTTTTTTAATATTGATATATTATTGCATCGAGAGCAGTTTACTTTTTCACTTTTAAATTCTCATATTAAGTCCATGTTGATTTCGAAAAAGAAATTCTGGGAAGCATTAAAGTGGAGCGTTTGATTTGTTGGACAGTGGACGTAATGAAGCAGAAACGTTTCTTGGGCCAAATTTAGGGGGGCCATGGACCCGGGCCTCCGCATTTGGAGGGCTTCCGCATTTTTGTTTAAAAAAAATTATTTAACGGGTATAAGAAAGGGAGAAGAAGGAGAAACACAGAGACGAGAGATAGCAGGCATTATTGTGCAATTTTCATTACCTTTTGCATCATCCAACCAAAATTCACATCAAGCACTACTACATACACACTGATACACCAATATTTATCATTGTGTTTGTGGGGAAGGTGTAATTCCTATGGAACAATTTTTTACTTTTATACCAAACAGTGGTCATACTGGTCTTCAAATGGCTGAAGCCCTTATTAAGTTTTTGTAAGAGAAAAATATAGATCAACAAAACTGTTGGGGTCAATCTTATGATAATGCGCAAAATATGGATGGCAAACACGCAGGTATGAAAGCTCGTATTCTAAAAGAAAATTATTTTGCAACATCTGTTCCATGCTTTTCACATTCTTTGAATTTGGTTGGTAAGGCAGTAGCCAAAACTTGTCTTCACGGAGTTTCTTTTTTTGATTTTCTTTAAGAGCTTTTTCTATTTTTCATCACTTCACCTACTCCCTATGAGATTCTAAAAGAAAAACTGTCAAACATTGGTGCTACCCAAAATTATTATGTTTTAAAAAAGTTGAGTGATACACGGTGGTCTTGTCGCGCTGATGCAACAAAAGCTCTCTCGCACAGATATACACAAATTAGATAATTATGCTCTCGTCACTATTTCTGATAATGCTGAAGAAAAAGATCTTGTATGTAACATTGCTCAAAGTCTTATTACAAAAATATCTTGCCTAGAAACAGCCATTTATACTCAGTTTTGGAACGATATACTTGAACAATTTGATTCCACCAGCCAAATGCTGCAAAGATGAACAATGGTTATCAATACAGCTCTTCAAGCACTTGTATCTCTGAAATTGTTTTGTAGAATCAAAAATAAATTCATTTCAAACATACGAAGAAGCTGGTATAAGATTGTCTGGAATGGAGGAGTATCAGTCTGTACAAAGTTGGTCCATCAGTACTCGTTTAAAACCACTTGGTTATGGAAATACCCCTGCTGTTGAACTTTCAGCTGGAGAAAAATTTGAAATTAAAGCGTTTGTACAAGTTATAAATAAACTTATCTCATCACTAAATGACCTTATTTTAAAATATAAGGATGTAAGCGATCGTTTTGGATTTTTTGATTATTTGGTGACAATGGGACTAGCTTCAAACGTAATAATGGAAAAGGCACAAAACCTGGTGAACTTTTATTCTAATGACTTGAAAGTATCTGTGAAATGAACTAGTTTAATTGTCCTCCTTCATAAAACAATATAATAAGAAGGATGATGAATCAGCGGAAATGTTTTTATATTGCATTTTAATAGAAAATTTATTAAAAAATGCTTTCCCTAATGCAGAAGTTGCCTTACAAATTTACCTGTCATTAATGGTGGCAAACTACTCAGGAGAGTGATCATTTTCAAAATTAAAATTGATTAAAAACAGACTGCATACAAGTATATCACAAGGAAGGTTGAACAGCTTGACAATTTTAGCCTTTGAAAGTGATATTTTATGGAACATATCCTTGAAAAATTATTGAAAATGTTTGCTGGAAAAAAAAAATTGTTGTACTTCGATTTAGGCTTGTTAATAATTTTTTCTAAAATTATAAAATAAAATAATGTTTTTATATATATTTTTTTTTTTTTTTGAAGAAGAGGGTGGCTGGCAGGTTGGTGGTGAAAGACTCCAAGTGTGAGAGGGGGAGGTCCCTAGCACTCAGAAGTCTAAGTCGGGCCCTGAACGTTTCTATACATAAAGTTTACAGTCCCACAAAAACAGAACTTTGTATATTGAAATATTTGACAGCTTTAAAATGCAAAACTATTGGGCCTATGAAAAATGTCTAAATTACCTTATTTATAGATAATTTTATGAAAAAACCTTTCATTAATAATGAAATGTTCTATAAGATCGACCGTTCAGTGAAAAAATCATAAAAAAAAACTGTGAAGTATGGTTTAAAACATGTTGGGAGTTGGGAGGAAGTACCAACTTGTGAGGTGATATGCGTTCGATTTCATATATGTAGCTCCCTTACTAACATAAAAAACTGCCGAAGGACTGAAGCATCATCTTTCTTTTTTGAGAAATGGGGAGTGGAAATGTGGCGGACCTTAAGTCCAGGTCCGCCACTTTACCACAAATATGCCACATTACCTGTTGCTGAGGAAAAAGTCCACAACTTTACCTGTACGAATATCTATTGATTTTCAGCTTCCCATAAAGAAAATGGAACGCAGATTATTACGAGTTTGAAAAAAATACCCTTCTTTAACACCTTGTATATCTCTCCGCTCCTGTGATAGTCGTAAAAATAAACTATAGGAAAATTTTTGTTCCAAATTTTATGAATATTATTTTTGTACAAAATTACATTTATCGTAGACCTTGCCACCTATCGTGTTCATTTCAAACCCTAATTTTATTAGGCTAAAGTAATACAACTTATGTACCTACGCTTACAGTAAGCCACAAACCGCAACGAATTTACGGCATCTCGAATCGAATCCTTCCTACAGCCCGCACCTGTATCCAGTAATTATCGTCGTCTACATCTACAGTCTAAAATAGCCTACATATAAAACTTTTGAAATGCAATGCGGTATAGTATATAGCCTATATGTAGTTCATAAATAAGAACGCGAGGTCACACATTTAGCAGCCCAGCACTTACATCGTTCCGCCAAATTTCGCAAATCAAAAATATTTTTCACCGTTTTAATTCAGCACTGAACCACGTGCTGCGAATCACGTAAACAGAGTGAATCGTTTATTTTCTCCAGGCAGCGCTAACCGTTGCAGCCGTCGGTTAACTAACCCGGCATTACCCGATCGTTGTTCTTGATTCGTCGCTTGCTGCTGCTGCTGCTGCCTTTGCTTCGGCCTCTCCTCATCGTCGCCTTCGTGATTCAGCGCCAAGATTTTCGACACAATGTTCAAATCTTCTTGGCGACCCAGTCCCGACCTGTGGAACAGATGCTGTAGCTGGCGGTCTACCGAATCGGTGATATACTGCGGTTGGGCAGGCTTCGACGGCAGCTGGAACAGCGGCTGCAGCACAACCGACGGCCGTTCGAATAGGCCGCCAACCGGCGGTAATGCGTGCTCGACACTTTTTTGCAACGCAATTTCCGACCTGACAATTTCGTTTTGCTTCAACGCCCTCAAGTACTCCTGCTCCTTTTGGCGTTGCTCCAGCGCGTACTTGAAGCGTCTGGCTTTCTCCTGCTCGGCGAACAAACGCTCTTTCTCGAACTCGATTTGACGTTTGCGCTCCTGCAGCTCCTGCAACTGCGACTCCAGCTCGAAACGAATACGTTTCTCCTCCTGGAGCAGAGGAATGGCCCCTGAGGCGGGTGCACGAAAAACGGGTCCAACAGGTTCTCGAGCGCGACGTACATCGTGCTGCTGCTGCTGCTGCTGCTGCTGATGCAGTTGGAGGTCGGAAGTCACTCGATTATCCAGTATGGAACGTAATTCGGACGCCTCCAGTGGAATGATGCGACGTGGCAGACCTCGTTCGTCGTGTTCCAGCGTGAAGGCGGTTAACAGCGGGGCCTGGAATACTTCCACATCTTTTTCGGTGATCTCGTTTTTTGTTTGCGGAAAGGTGCTGCTGGTGCCTGCGGCTACACCATTGCTGCTGGGAGCTGCGGCAGTAACCGCGGCTAACAGTTCGTCTGCTGGTTTTGGTTTCTCATTTGCTTCGGGCAGATCGCCGATTAGCAGTTCGCTAGTGCTGGCGATGGCATTTTTTGTCTCCTGCAAGTTGAGACTTTCGTGTTTCTCAAAGGTGTCCTGCTGGTCCGGAATTTGGAAGAATAAGGCACCGGGTTCTTCATTTTTGTCTTCGATGGGTTGGGGGTCCGACTTTTTGTCGTCGCTGTTGATAGCTTCGTAGTAATTGTACTCCTTGAATGTGTCGTTGGCCTTGTACTCCCATTTTATGTCATCTGTCGACACATTTGCCACCGGTTGATTGACATTTGACGCATTTAGAGGGACGAGTTCAGTTTCTGGCTGTTGGTTGTCCTGCAGCTCCAAACGATTCAGCACGTTGAGCAAGGCCTTCCGTATCCTCGGATCAAGGGACACTGCGGCGGGCTTGCTGGCCAAATTATTGATCGACGATATGTCTGCCGGATTTTCAGGATATTTTGCGGGGTTCTCGCAAGATATCGGAACAACGAAAAGAATAAGTGTCTGTAAACAGAAAATACAATGCAGGTTTTCAGTTATTGCTGATTTGCAAGGATGAAGTATTGTGAAACTTTCATTTTTGTATTCAGCTATTATTGCGTAGATTCGGATTTTACCAATGATGTCATTGAATTTTCAATTCATTGATATTGGTAGGTGTGGAATACCTTGTTGTGAGAGATATTCACACTAGAAGGTCTTCAACAGTATTTGCGTGTTCTGCCACTTCATACGAATAAGTATGGGAGAGCCAAATCCTCGGCGAACACTGGCGATTTTTGAGCCGGTTCTGAGAGTTTATATACCGAATTTGGCACACGCACACGGACACACATACGTATGTATGTATACGTAATTATGTCATACGTTGCGTCGTTTCCTGTCTCCGTCGAGATGATAAGAAACGACGCAGTGCGTTTGGTACCGAGTCGTGACATTACCGAGATCGTTATCAGGTAATTGATCTCGACTCGTACGATGTATCTTACCTGTACGTACGTACAGGTACGAACATACAAACGCATTCGTGTGTATTAGTTTAACGTCATAGAGACGAATATTGCCAGCCTTTGGGCGGCGACTGTCGTCGAGGGGTGCGAGCCCCTAAAACCTCATACGAGTAATGTCCCCACAGCTACTCCCCCCCAGTTTTTGCGCCGCGAAAATGATAAGTCGCGTGCCTGGGGGGACTTATCGAGTCTACTGTCGTTGATCCTTCTCCCACTTTGCAAGGGCTGACCCTACCGCGGCCCCGACGCATTCGTAGGACTGTTTCCTAGCGTCTAACCGGGCCTGGTAGGCATCCCTACTTGTCTGTCCCCTTCTTCTCGGCGGTCGTTGAGTTGGAGCCGGGTGATAAGGATGGGAGCGGTGTGACAGGCGGGGGTCGGTCAGTGTCAAGGGCCTCGGTCTTCTATACATCGGGGAGTTTGAGCTCCCTGATGGTCTGTAGGCCAGGCTGGTGGTGAGGGGAGGGCGTGGAGTTCGCACCTCTTCCACCTGAGGTTGTTTCATCTCCATCCTCGCTAAGGCTAAGGGCTCCGGAGGTGGGTTTGCCACTTCCGGTGCTCTTTCTGGCGATTTTGGCGGCGAAATCAACGGAGGAAGGGGGGCGGACATTATTTTGACTATGTCCGCCGCCAACGTGTCCATCAGCAACTCGTTTTCTATTCTTTCCGCTTCCTTTTCGCGTTCCAACTGCTCCTTCGTCTTTATAGGCTGAGGGGCAGGTGGCACTACGAATTGGAACGGCTGAGCAGAAAACGGGGTACCAGTTGAAGACGACATGAGGAAGGAATACAAGTTTTATGAAAAAAGGAAGAAAAGAGAAAAAATGGTAAGAATGTTTTCGGCTAGTTTTAACTTCGACAGTCGAAAAGCGAATGAAAAACTTTGCGAGAATAATTTCGATCGCAGCTTTATTCCAAGTCGTTATCTTTTTCGGATTTGTTCGGAGGGGATAGTGCATTCAATATTCTTTAGCTTAAAAGTTTTCCAGTTAAATTTGGTTAAGTACAAGCAGAGTTAAGCGTGTTTGAATTTTCGTACTTCGAATTTTGTATTTCACAAAGGAATGCACTCTTCGTTTGTGACGTCACGATCTATTGACTGTTTTGTTATCGGTATTGTTTGTCAATAGAAACACGTTGCAATGTTTTTCTTCCGTATTGCACGTGGATTTGTTTATTCGTGTCGTATTTTTATTGTACGCACTTTTTCTCTGCTTATCTGAAGAATTTCTTTTGTTACGAATATTCCCAGATTCTCGTACGTCTTTTTATGCGGGTTTGTATTTTCCGCTACGGATATTAACTTTCGTGAATATTTTCAGTTTCTCCGTGCCAATCTCTCGGATTTTCGAGTTGGAATTTGGTTTTTCTGTTTTCTGCTGCCAAGGGGCCTGCCTCTTTTTCGTGGGCACAAGGGGGCCGACGGATCGTATTGTATTTTGACGATCTCGTCATTGAACTTTACTGTTTTCTTTATTTTTATTTTTTCTTCTGGCAATTTTTGTGATTTATCACCTTTTTCGACTGGATTGTCCTCAACTTTTTGTGGTTGTGTTGTTTCGGACTGTTCAGTCTGTTCTTCCTTTATTGTTTCCTTGTGTGTCATCTTCCTTTTTGCTCTTTGGAGCATTTTCTTGTCGTCGTTTATAAGGTACGCAGGTTTCAATCTGTCAATTGAAATCGTTTTCTGTTTACCTGCGATTAGTATCACGAAATTCTTATCATCTCGTGATACTACCTTATAAGGACCGGCGTATGGTTTCTCCAACGAAGATCTTATTTTTTCGTCTCTGACAAACACATGAGATGTTGTGGCCAAGTGTTTGGAGACATAAATCTTTGGTTGGCCATGACGAGCTGCCTGGTTCAAAAAGTTGTTGGCATCAGTCCGTATGTCTTGGACGAGCGTTTCGGGGCTAATTTCTTTCGAATGTGTGAAAAAGTCCTCTGGTAGGCGTAGCTCTTTGCCGAGCGCTAACTGCGCTGCAGAGTGACCCGTGTCCATTTGAAGAGCAGATCGAAGGCCCAAGAGGATGGTTGGTAGTATGTCAACCCATCTCTTGGTGTCGCAAGCCATAATGGAGGCTTTCAAAGCTCTGTGCCATCGCTCAACTTTTCCGTTTGCTTGAGGATGGTAAGCTGTGGTGTGATTGTGTTGTACACCAAGCTTCTTAGACAGCTCTTGAAAGAGCGAGCTTTCGAATTGACGACCCTGGTCCGTGATGATGACTTCAGGTACGCCATAGCGGGCAATCCAGGTATCGTATAACCTGGCAGCTACCGTGGGAGCTGTCATCTCATGGAGAGGAACTGCCTCTGGCCATCGAGTTGCTCTATCGATCATCGTTAACAGGTATCTGTGTCCTTGGGATGGGGGTAATGGACCCACTAAATCTATATGTATCGTTTTAAACCGCTCCGTTTGTTTAAAAGATTTGAGAGGCGACCGAGTATGTCTTCCTACTTTGGACTCTTGGCAATTCAGGCAACTGCGAGCCCATTTGTTGCAGTCGGACTTCATCCGAGGCCAAACAAATCTTGATGATACTAATCCAGCAGTGCATCTTGGTCCAGGGTGCGATAGATTGTGCACACTACTGAATGCCAATTTGCGATACTTTGTCGGCAGGAATGGCCTATTCTTGCCTGTACTAATGTCGCATGTTAGTAAAACATTAGTACCAGGGATTTTCCTTTGTCTCAATTTGAGAGCTGTGTCTTCGTTCGACAACAGTTCTTGCAGTTCTGCATCCCTTAACTGTTCTTTAGCTATTTCAGCGTAAGGTAATTGAGACGGTGCCGAGATAGCTTCGATCCTACTAAGAGCATCAGCTGGAGTGTTGAGTTCTCCACTTATATACTGAATGTCCGTAGTCAATTGTCCTATGTAGTCCAATTGTCGAGCTCTTCTCGGGGAAGCTGGTTCTGTCTTTTGCGTGAAGGCATGTGTTAGGGGTTTATGATCTGTATACACAGTGAAACATCTACCCTCTAATTGGTGCCTGAAATGCTTTAACGCAGCGAATATTCCCAGTAACTCCCTGTCGTATGTGCTGTAGTTCTTCTCGGTTTTTGATAGCTTTCTGGAGAAGAAAGCGAGCGGTAGCTTTTTGTCATTGTCCTTTTGGTACAGTGTTGCACCAATAGCAAAGTCGGACGCATCAGTCGCGACACATAACGGCAGACTTTCGTCTGGGTGAGCTAGTAGAGTTGCATTTGCCAGTGTTTCTTTTATGTTTTCGAAGGCTTTTTCAGCTTCTTCAGTCCAATCGAGTGGAGTTTTATCTTTCTTTTTGTTTGTTTTTATTAATGCAAACAGCTTACTTTGTTCGGCTGCAGCATTTTTAATGCAACGTCTGTAGAAATTCACCATCCCCAAGAAGCATCTGAGTTCTGCTACGTTGGAGGGTTTCGGGAATTTCAATATAGGCTCTACCTTGGTCTTCAGAGGGGAAATGCCTTCGGTCGAGACTTGATAGCCGAGAAAGTCAATCCTGGATTGTTTGTATAAACTTTTTCCAACATTGATAGTAAGTCCAGCAGCGTGTATACGTTGTACGATGGTTCTTACATTCTTCTCGTGCTGTTGCTCACCGCCTTCTGAGCAAATGCATATGTCATCCAAATATGCATAAGCAAACGGCAAATCCATAAACAGTCCATTGATAAATCTTTGGAAAGTTTGTGCAGAATTACGGAGTCCAAACGGCATTCGAAGGTATTCGAATAACCCAAAGGGGGTTATGACCGCTGTCTTTGGGATGTCCTGTTCGGCCATTGGAATTTGGTGGAATGCCCAGTTGATGTCGATTTTTGTGAACATCGTTTTACCCTTCATATTCGCGTTGAAGTCCATTATATTTGGGACTGGATAGCGATCAGGAACTGTTTTGGCATTTAAGGCCCTGTAGTCTCCAACTATTCGCCACTCTCCACTGGCTTTTTTGGTCATGTGGATCGGGTAACTCCATGAACTTTTTGATGGGCGGCATATGCCTTCACCTATTATGCGATCATAGTATTCCCGTGCTGCTTTGAGTTTATCAGGCAGTAACCTGCGGGCTCTAGCATGGCAAGGCTGTCCTTTAGTTTCTATAAAATGAATGGTATCATGTTTATAGGTCGGATGCCTGCGAATCGATGGTTGAGTGACTCCAGGATAGTCTGACAGAATCCGTAGGAATTGTTCGTCGACTTTCGTGCAACTGGATATATTGGTGTCCAGTTGGTACGCTAGCGTTTTGCCTTCCACCCATAGACCAGTATTGTTGTCTATGATTTTTCCATTTTTGAGGTCTATGACCAGACCGTAGTGCGCGAGGAAATCTGCACCCAGGATCGGAGTTGGAACGTCCGCAATTGTGAAGGACCACGTCATGTCTCTTCGCAAACCGATGCTTACTTTGCTGGCTTCTATTCCGTAAGCTGGAAGGTTTTGACCATTCACAGTTCGGAGGTAGTATTTCGGAGGAAATGCCTTTTGGTTTTTATCTACTGGCAAAATGCTCAAGTCAGCACCTGAGTCAATTAGGTAACGTCTCCTATTTGTCCTGTCCTTGATGAACAGGCGGTGTGAGTACTTTTTTGAGGGATCTTCAGCCGCATAGACGACCCCTCTTTCTAGTTTGACGACTTATTGTAAGATTTACCCCACCATTGGCATCGATTGTTGCACTTGGTGGCCTCTGCGCCAAACTGATTATGAAAGAAGCAGGATTTATCGTCCCAGTTTTGAGACCGGGGTTTGGGGGACGATGTTCTTCTTGGGGGAGTTGGACTCTGACCCCTGGTAGAATTGCTCTTGCGGTCTCTGGACCTGGATTTTCTATCATTGGTTCTATTGTTACTCCTGCTTTTCGAGCGGTTGTTGTTTCTACCCTGTCTTGGACTATTGTTGTTACTTTTCTTCTTAATCTCACTAGTCAGCTAAGCTATCTGGGCTCTAAGCTGAGCTAGTTCTCCAGTCTCGGTGGATACTGCACTGATCGAGGATGTTGATCTCGAATGTTCCAGTGCACTATCTGCACTCTTCGCTAGGAAGTCTAGGTCCTCGGAATTGTTGATTACCGTGGTACCTATGGCTGCCAGACACTGCACAACATGTTGGGGAAGTTGCTTGCAGAACTGGTTTCCAATAACTGACGGTGACACTATATTATCGGCCTTTTGTCTGAGTTTGGCCATGAAGGTGGAGGGTTTGTCGTCTCCGATCTTCATTCCGCCCATTACATCATCAATAATTTGGTTCTGAGTCTTACCAAACACATTTCTTATTTTTCTGCAGAACCAATTGTACTTATCTGCTTCCGTCGGAGGGCATTCCATGATATCCGGAATGCGGCGTATGATTTCTGCGGGCATGCTGCTGCAAATGTGTGAATATTTTTGGTCGTTTTGCAGATTTTCTGTCTTAAAACGACCCTCGAGGAGAGTTAACCATAATTCAACTTCATTGGGTAGGAACTCCGGAATCTCTATCCTCCGTCTTTGGATGGCAGGGTTCTGCAATGTTTGCAGTTGCAGCAGCTGTAAGAGCTGTGCAAGTACTTCGGGGGTCAGCTGTGGCTGACCGCTTCCGCCCGCTGTTGGTTGGTTTGATGATGGGTTCGGGTTCGTGTTTCCGTTGGGCATCGTGTGCTGGACTTCTTTATTTGTGTTTTGTGCGAAGAGTCTTCCAGACTCCGTGGTTTGTCGGTCTGGGGTTGAAGGGTCGGAGTCTTGGCTCAATAGACGACCTCTTCTTAGTGTTCGAGCTGTAGTTTCGTTCGGGTTTACTACAGCTCCCAAACGCAAGGCTTCTGGCCTCCGGATCCTTTTTTGTTTCTCCGGAGTCTCAAAGACTTCTGAGTCTCTGGTCGAAGCTGGAGGAGTTGGCGGATGAGGACAACTTTGTTCCTCCAGGTCTACTTGTCTTGGTTCCCTTCCTGCAAATATATTTGGAAGGGGGGGTGTAATTTCCCACTTTTGAAGTCAAGACCTCTGCTTCGACAGCCAAAGGTGTCTAGATCTTGTAAAAATTATTTGTATCACAAGCGAGTAACTCGCCAGCGCACCGCGCCTCTTTTTAGTAATAGCGCAACGCGCCTCTAGACACCCACGACGTAGCCAAAAAATCACGTCGGGGTCACCACTGTGGAATACCTTGTCGTGAGAGATATTCACACTAGAAGGTCTTCAACAGTATTTGCGTGTTCTGCCACTTCATACGAATAAGTATGGGAGAGCCAAATCCTCGGCGAACACTGGCGATTTTTGAGCCGGTTCTGAGAGTTTATATACCGAATTTGGCACACGCACACGGACACACATACGTATGTATGTATACATAATTATGTCATACGTTGCGTCGTTTCCTGTCTCCGTCGAGATGATAAGAAACGACGCAGTGTGTTTGGTACCGAGTCGTGACATTACCGAGATCGTTATCAGGTAATTGATCTCGACTCGTACGATGTATCTTACCTGTACGTACGTACAGGTACGAACATACAAACGCATTCGTGTGTATTAGTTTAACGTCATAGAGACGAATATTGCCAGCCTTTGGGCGGCGACTGTCGTCGAGGGGTGCGAGCCCCTAAAACCTCATACGAGTAATGTCCCCACAGTAGGATAAATTGGGATGTTAAGATTTGATGAAGAATGGAAGGTAGGTTTTCATTGTAAGAGAAAGACTAAATTAATTTGTTTTCAAAATTTTTCATTTGGGTATTAGTCTTTTAATTCATTTTTTGAGCTGGATTTAACTTTTACCTAAGTATATGTTGTTATGAGAAATTCAAATAAATCAATTTTTCGACCACTCGCTTATTATTTTCATTTCCTCATGGGGCCTACTTGTGAAAGATTGATGTGTAAACATAAAATAGTGTGGATGAGTGCATGTGCAGCACATTGCACACACACACAATCACACACCTAGAGATCATATAACACAGACAAATGAGAGTTACAATTGTAAGAGTTACAGTTACACCAATCTGACGATCATAATTCTTATTTAGCCCCTACCACAGACACCAAGTGCTAAGATGTTTACTCATCAAAAATTATTTTCGCCTTCTACTCAATCATTAAAAAAATTAAGTAACTACCCTATTCACTTGTAAAGATGAACATGACATCACACGCAGATTTTTGGAACAGGGGAAGGGAAATGGTGATAATTCACAATTATGTGGCCGAGAAAGTTATAAATATAATTTTAAATTGTAGCTGATGACTCTTAACTGTATTGATATGTGTAACTGTCTTAACGACATCACATCATTCTTAAAGAGAATAGGGTATAACACCAAACTAATTTACTGAATCAAAACAGAGAACAGACTGCCAAACTTAAGTGGTTGGTACTGGTAGTGGTACTCTTCATAAAACAAGTAACAACAACAACATACACCTACCCAAGGAATATGGACTTTTACTAGGTAGCCTGGATAATGCGCAACATGTGACCAGTTTCAAGCACCCTAGCACACATAAAACTGACTGAGCGTGAAGTAGAATAATAATTAACATAATTAACTTCCTATGTGTGACTTCATTTTACTTACACTAACATACTAACAAAATGATCCAGTGTACCCTATCAACGAAGTAATATAAATACCTTGGTGCTACCTGTGCAGTTAAAATATTATACATTTTATGTATGTGTAGACAAAGTTGCATAGCGATTTTTGGCAGGAGTAATTTTTAAACACTGGGAATCGGCTACCTACCTTCAGTGGGAGGTACCTATGCTAGTAGTCAAGAAATCTTTTTTTTATTTTTTTTGCATTTACCAAGCCCTCATAATTAAAAAAAGTCTCAGGCTAATTTGAACCTAAAGGGAGCCAGAAAAAAATAAAGGTTTATTGTCATATGGTTAGGTTAAGCATGCATTCCTACCTGGATATTTTTGATTTTTTTTTTTAATGAATTTCTATCTTAAACATATGTCCTTAATTCCACACTGAAGGAGATATAAAAGTTCGAAGTTTCAATAATTTTTTAAAAAAAAAGCATTGATGGCCATTTTTTAATTACCACATTCATGCAGAAACTATAAAGTGTGAAAATTTGTTTTAATCCACACTTAGAACGTTGGGGTGAATTAAACTTATGGCGATAAGTGGGAGTGGTGGAGAGGGAATGGTGGGTCACCTGATACTTTTAGTTTCATAAGGGAACGATATAAGATGGAGAATTCAATAATTTATTATACAGTTCGACTGTATCTTAGTGCAAATGGAACGTGTAATGCGAAGTTATTTTATTTGCTATATTACCCTTCATTGAAGTACCTACATACCATAATTTAATAATTTCCAGAAGAATTTCTAAGAGTGATATTCAATTCAGATATATTTAAAAAATAACTTTATCTACCAGTTACCAATTCTGGTTCATTCAGGGCGTTTTAATTACTTTTTTTGTTTCCATTAATGACAAAATCGATCAGTCGATATTTTTTAAAAACCGATTTTCCGTATTCTTAATCAGCATGCAGATGTGACAGAATTTATTGATAAAAGTGTGAATTTTTATAATTGTGGTCGTCAAATGCCCCCCTAAAATTAATAGCCTAGATATTTTAATTTTCTTCTACTTTTTTCTTCTTTCTTATTTTCGTTTAGTTAAGTAATGATTTTTTTCGAACGCCTCCAGGTAATATTGTACGATAAATCTTCATTTGTTAACATATTATAGGCCTATATAATAAATACCATGTTATTCGTGCAGTTAGCTCATAAGGCAGGTACCGTAGGTACTTAACCAAAAATTCGAAATGACAGATAAGTCGACTACTTGCAGTTGGTACAAGGATGTACGCAAGGTGGTAGGGAGGAGAATTTTCCACCCCTTGCTTAGTAAAAAAGAATTAAATAAAAGGCGAGCGAGAAAAAAAATATGGCAGGACTGTACCCAAGGGGAGGTTTTTGGTGTCAAACCCTCTTATTTGACGCTAAAAAAGAAAACCCACAAAATTCTATTGATATAATGAATGTTCTAGACACAAAAAACCCTGAAAATTTTTTTTGCAACGCCCAAACATTGGTGTTTGTTATGATTTTAATTTTAATTTTCAGGAATGGTTTTTATGGGAACATTACTCGTATGAGGTAAAGTGGCTCAAACCCTTTGACAACAGTCGCCGCCGAAAGGCTGACTAATATTTGCTCTTATGACATTAAACAAATGAACTGATTACGTTTGAATGTAATTACTTGTAAGTACTTGAAAGTAATGTACAAGAGCCAAACCATGACTAATCAAACAATTTCTGTGATGTCACAATTTCGCACACAAAGCACTCCGCCATTTCTTATCTGTACAAGAAATAACAAATCACCCTTAAATACAGATTTATGTATTTACTATGTACTATGTGTGTATGTGTGTGTATAAATAAGCCCCTATATAAACCATTCGAACTGGCTCTAAAATCGCCAGTGTTTGCTCAAGTTTTGGCTTACCCATATGTTTGTACATATGAAGGGCAGAACATACAATTAATCTGTCGATTATCTTCTTGTGTGAATATTCTTTCCCAACAAGGTATTCAAAAGTTTTGAATTTTAATTAGTTTTTTAGAATTTACTTTTAATAAACTAAAATTCTCACCCATATTGTTAAGTTCTCACATTTTAGAGAATGATGAAAAATTCGAATTATCACTGATAAAAAACATACCCAATATACAAAATTTATCTTAATTTTTTGGCTTTGGTTTTGTTCTAACACTTTTTAAACATTTTTATTCTAGTCCGATTGGGAACAGAATTTAGACTTTGTTTATCGCTTGTATGCAAATGGAGTATAAAATAGTTATCAAATTCGCCGCTGGAGTGTTTAAATTGCGCGTTTTTACTTCTCTTATTAGGTAATCTATCAAAAATTCCCTTAAACTAAAAAATAAAAAATAAAAAAATAAAAAATAATTTTTAGCTAAACGCTTTTATTCAAGTTAAGCGCCCTAAAAAGAAGAAAATAAAATAATTTTATTTTGTTTGTATCATCAAGAAATGGCATCAAATGAAAACGTGGGGCGGACAATGGCAAATTAGTATAGGAATTTAATGTTAGTGGTGTGATGCTATTGTTTCAATATATCTTATATGGATGGTAGTGAAGAGAGATGACTGATACAGGGCCATATTCTTAGTCAGTTTTTTACCTCAGGGAAAGCACTCAAGTAACCTTTCCCTTATAGGTACTTAAGTACTGAATCCACAGATTAAATATCACTGAAGTGGTATTTTATTTAAAATCTGAGGATTGTCTAGGAATATGGCCCATTCTAATACGCATCAAAATTATATCGACTCCTCAGAGGCTTGTAATTATGTCCTCCTCCCAGGTTGAATTGAGTTGGTATGGAATGGCACGGATAAATTTGAATTCATTAAATTTGGGTATTGTTGTCCGCTCCAAGCTTTTATTTGATGCTATTTCTAGATGATACAAACAAAATAAAATAATTTTATTTTCTCCTTTTTAGGGCGCTTAACTTGAATAAAAGCGTTTACCTAAAAATTATTTTTTAATTTTTTATTGCAAGATCAAGACCAAGAATAAAACCAAGTGAAAAAATTAAAAAATTTGAATATGGTAGAAAAAATTCTCACGCACGTATTCTAGAATGTTTCTTAATGTTAAGTAAAACTTAAGTACTCATTTGACCAGGTTTATCCTATACTTATACACGTCAGTCACAGATGTAATCTTGCTTAAGTAGAACATCTTTACTTAAGTATCATTCTAGAATATGGGTGTCCATCTTGCTATCTACGTGAACAGTTCACAATATTTTGTAACTGATAAGCTTAATTCAGCCATAGGGTAAATTTTTTAAGCAGAAACGACATAAAGACCAACCACGACTTGACTGTGCAAAACCAAGACCAAGACCAAGATCAATACTCAGTAGTGCAAAATCAAAACCATAACCAACCAAAACTAATATTGACTATGCAAGACCAAGACTCTATAGTGCAGGACTATGATCAAGAGCAAGACTCAACAGTGTAAGATTAAAACCAAGACTAAGATTGACAACTGCGCTAGACCAAGACCATGACAAATAAGTTAATATTGATGCAAAACCAAAACCGAATGTAAAAAACCAAAACGAAGGACTTTTGATTATACTCAATTTTTAGGTAAAACCCTGCAATAAGTAGCTGTAGCCATGGGGAAACATATATAGGAAGTAATTGGCCTCCAAAAAATTTTAAATCGACCAAAAAGTTGTAAAAGTTGTTGCTAGATGGAAAAATTATGATTTTGTATTGTTTTTAACAACCAAAAAAAAAATTAAAATTCAGCCCCCTCCCCCTTCCAAATTTTAGGCTCTATATGATCGTGTTCCTGGCAGTAAGATAAAAATACTTGTAAAAGCTTTAAAAAGGCTTCAATATAGTATATATCCTAAATGTTTAACTGTAAACTTTTGATTACTGTTTTAAACTTAATAAAAATTCGAATGACAATATTAATGCGAGAAAATATCAACGTTCACCTTAACACACCTAATGAGTCATGAGAAAACTAAACAATGATATTCTATTTATACCTTCCTTAAGAATGTAATTATCGAACTACGGCGGAACTTTCGATTATTATTTCATAGAAATGCGAATCACAGTTACTATGAGATCTCTATGTGGAAACGTATTGATTAATGATCGATCAACGAACCCATGACTTTATCCGAAGAAATAATCGTTATAAGTTAAACGCATTTACGGAGAAAGAAAAAAAAAAAAGAAGAGAAAATACCTTCAACTTAAATTTCAAATTTTTTATTATTATTACTTTTTTTTTTTTTTAAATCTCGTTTGGCATTCACTGTCTTAACATTTTCTCCAGTGTAGGAAGAGCAAAAATATTCAGTTATGACGTGTGCAACTTTTTTCATTTCTTTTTTTTTTTCTTCTTACATCCATTAGGCAGAAGTAAGAGATAAAAATGGTGACGCACCTCAATTGTCACGCATCACCAGTTGTAAAATACAAAACAATATAAATATAGGTTCGTTAGAAGCAGAAAAAAAATTTCACACTTTACATAATTTACTCGCAGTAAACGGGCATTTTGACAAAAATTAAAATCACAAGTGAATAAATTTTCCGTTATTTTTTTGTTTAATTAAAAACGTATCGACTTTAGGCTTTTAGGTACCATTAGTGCAACGGTTTTTTATATTTTTCTCCAGCAACGATTGTCGGTGATTTTATGCCGAAAAAAAGAGAAAAAATTGCAAGTATTCGCTTTAAGACTCGCCATTATCAAGGCGTAAACAATGTTTTATGAAAAAAAAAAAAAAAATTTAAATACATCTCGCGTATGGTATAGGTACCACTTTCTAATTTGGTCTGAAAACCGAACAAGACGCACGGTTACCTATATATATATATATATATATATACGAATTAACAGGAACTCGTATAATTTATGAGAATTGTGCACGTTTTAATATCCGGGATTTATGCTCTCCACATTTTGAAAACTTGACTATTATCCGTTAAGGTCGCGAAAGAGGTTAACGGTCAAGAGGTAGGTCGTATATAAATCTTTTAAGTACAAAATAATACCTTCGTGACGTGTACATATGCATGATGTGTTCGAAAAATATTTTAACCGAACCGATATAGGTATAGATATATGTAGCAGATACATGCATACTGTGATGTTCTGCTGATCTGTAATCGGTATGTTGTTGTCGTCGTTTTTGATTCTTCGATCATCCAATTACGCGGAAAAATGTAGATTAAACGTAGACTATAGAACTGGATAGGCCTAATGAGATTTTCAACTTCGGTTGTGGAAGCTTTTAGCGATGGCGCAATTGAGTCCATTAATTTCAGATGAAAAATCGATAGCAAAAAACAACAACAACAAAACGTGATCAACATTTTTAGGTTCGTATAGCATGTGTCACGAAATTCTTCTTACTATGGGCCTAAGAGAATAGTTAATATCGTTTTTAGATTACTGTTTCGCCATTTATGAAATCATGAATTAGGTCTGCTTTACATCGTCGGGCTACATGGGTCGGGGGAAGAAAGTTGAATTTGTTTATTTTTAAATTCTACGTTGCAAGTTAGTGCCAGCTGAAGAGAAGTAGCTATGGTCAGACAATTAGTAGCTTATTTTTAAGAAGGGGGAGGTGAGATGATAAAGCATCCACAATTCGATCTTAAAACTGACTCGATAAATAGGTATGTATGTTGTTCATAGTGTTATAAAAATTAATCGTAGACTATAATTAACATCGATCCTGAAAGTCGAGCCGTTTAATTTCTGGACACCCTGTATACCTATTTAAAATTATCTCAAAGCATATCAATTATTTCCTTGTTTTTTCTTTGTTTCCATACTCTCAATGAATATAGGACATGAAAGCTCCTCAAAACAAAAAATGCTCTGAAAGAATAGCCACACAACTGGGTGTAGTATACATACTTAACAGAGGGTGAAATTAACCAATTAGCGGATTTTTTAAACACATTTTAAAGAAAGAAAAGGAACAAGAAATTTATTAGATATTCACAGAGAACGCCTCACCAAGAGACATAATTACATCTATTTTATTCAATTTTCATATACATATCTGTTTATTGAATTAAGCTAATTTTAATTAAATTTCAAAAAAATAGGTCAAAATTCTATAATTTTTGTGATTTTTTCCGGCGAAAATAACATTTTCTGGTGTTCGTTTAGGAAAAATTTCAGGTTAAATTCACAATATAACCAGCTGAAAGTTGGAAATTTACACAAAATTTACTTAAAATGTACTATTGTTTCTTTTTTGTGTCTCCTTACCTGCAAATCTGCAACAAGTAGGTATTAAAATACAGACAAAGTTTACAATTTATTGTTCTTGTCTATTTTAAATAGGGAAATTGTAATTCAACATTTTTGAATATTAGTTATTATATCAAAAGTAGCTTTTTGCAACACTTAACTGAATAATACGTCTTCGCAATACATGTTACAAAATACGTGATTAGGTATTTATTTTCAAGTCTCAAAACGTAGAATTTCCCATCAGGGATAAAAAATTTTTTTGGGGAACAACAGTCAATAGCTGAAACAAAACAAGTGTTTGCTCCTGCAACAAAAATGTTTGGCTAATCTTTCCAACCCATCAGAAGTCTTTCCTAATCGCGGGATGCGCATTTATTGCGCAAAATAGTGTTTGAAACTCGAGCGCAATGTAAGCAACCTTGACTTCTGCGACTTACAACACTGGCCTGTGGCTTGTGTTGCAAATCGCAACTTATTGAGGATCGCTCACTTTGCACTCTTGTAGTGAAATACGCTATTTTTAATGCCCCTTAACTGAACAAAAAATACCGAATTTCAAGACTACGCAAAAAGATATTATTGGGAGCATGCGCTCTTTCGAGTTAACTTTCTCACACAGCTCGATCACTTTCTTGCATGGCTCGACTACTTTCTCACTTTTCTTTTTTAAGTAAAATTATTATATTATTTATATTTTTTCTGGAGTTGGCACTGTTTTGGTTTAAAAAACAAAAAAGTGAAATTATTCATTATTATTTGGCTCTAAAATAAACAAATATTTGACTTTTTTTGGTGGCAGGTGTTGCAAAAAATAGTGTGTGACTCGCGCGCAAAGTAGTTCGTTAATGCTCATGTGATTTGCAGCACTCCCCTTCGGCTCGTTTTGCAAAATTCACAAGCTCGTATCAAAATCACCTACTTTTAGTACTTGTATCATAAATAACTAATATATAATAAAATTATTCAATCCCAATGTTTGTATATTTATCCGCGTTTTTTGCAACATTCACAACATTTTAATTTTGAAAAAAAAAAAAAACTGCTCTTCTCTCACTTCGCGATTTCTCAGTTACTATTTAAGCTGCAAAGCTGAGGTTCATACTATTGAAAATCGGAGAAAATTTGCTTGAGTTCTCTGACAAAATTAATTTTATGGCCATAAATTTTTCACAAATTGGGCCATAAAAAAACTGCAAATTAATAAGAAATTTGCAGTTTTTTAATTTGTCATTTATTTCAAAAACTAACGATGTTAAAAAAAAATTTTAAGCGACGACCCTCCTATTTTCAGCGACTACCCCGCTATTTTTTAACGACTTTTCCCCTATTTTTTAACGACAAATTCACTTCCACCATCGGATTTTACCTAAAACGAATTAACCACGAGATACAGCGAGAGAAAATACAAGAACAAAATTAAATACTCTTATTATAAAGTATGTGCGTATACATACATACATACAAAATGCTTTCTGCATAATATTTTGCCACCTATCAGACACTGAAAATACACGCATATCTACGTGACTATGGTCAAAGATTTATAAGTGAAGCGAGTGGAGAGGGGCCGTAGCTCCCTCCTCCCACGATAGTTCTTAAATAAAATTATAGAATTAAATTTTACTTTTGATAAAGACTACTGGTAAAATAGCAGCTATTTTTTAGGAATCCCTCCGCATTTCCTGCGCTGTGCTGTCGATACATTGAATTCAATGAAACATGAACTGCTTATTAACGATGAAATATGCACGCAAAGTGATAAAATCATATCAAGGTATACACAGTAGATACCCATAAACTCGTTTACTTCCTCTTAATTTGATAGTAAAGTTGGTGTTGTATGCTTTTTATTATGGAAATGAGAAAAATGCTGTTGATTTTTGCGCAGATAATAAGTACCTATTTCACTATTGTAGCTAACTACTTTTTATTTGCCACTATTTCATTTTCATTCTGATATACACAGCTTTTTTAAATACAAAAACGATAGGCAACCTAATGCAAAGTTAAATCATATAGGTACCTACGTAGATACCGTACCTAATGTATTGAATTTAATTATTGATCAAAAGCTTAATTCGTTTCTATTAATTGAAATGTGTTTTTATTCATCTACATTACAAACGGTGACAGGTACAAAATGTTCATCTGAAGGGCTGAAGCTTCATGTTTTCTCATTTACCATTAGGTACTCAAATTGGCGTGAAAGGTCAATTATAAATTGAAGAATGTTGCATTACATTTCAAGAAAAAAGTTAAAATTTGAAATTTGTGTGCATTTTTATTTTTTAAAAGGACTTTTGAAGAAGGCATTGAAAGGAGATGAGAATTTTTCAATTGATTTTTAAATTAATGTGAAAAATTTTTGTTAAAAGATAGGTACCGATCAATTTCGAAACTCTTACTGGTGCATAGGTACCACGTAAATTTCGATAATAAACCGCAAACCAACGAAATACTTAGCGAAAAGTTCTGAATGCTATTTTATTAATAAAATTACCATATAATTACTCTCATACCCCTCTTCCAGTCGCTAAGGTGACAAAAATACGAAAAGCAATCGACAAGTATGCACAAATGTTGCAGTCACAATTGCCTCATTTGTAATACATTTGAGACAAGTTTCAATAATTTTTCAATAATAATTCAATTTTGCACGGATGAAATTCATGAATTTATTTCCAACAATTTCCAAATTGCCGGAAATTTCCCGGAAATTTACTGACTAGAGGAGTAGGATCCGAGATTCGTTGTTCCGGTGTTTATAAATAAATGATTCGAATCACGAATCCTCTGTTTCCTGATGTGATTTGAAACACGAATCACGATTCACATTGCTTTTTCAAAAGTGATTCGAATCACGAATCTCGAATCCTTTTTAGATTCAGCCACAAAAAAGGATTTGAATCCCGTTTTTTTCACGAGTCCTGCCCACTCTTGATTATGATGATAAGATTCTGGTGTTTACTTGTTCGCTAATTCGTATTAATTATACACGATACCAATACTGCAGCCAACTTTCCGCAGCTAAATAATATTTATTTGGCATGAAGCTAAAGTCAAAAATAAATAAAAATAAGAGCATATCATTTGAAAATTCGTTTTTAACGTATTTTTTTTAATTTCGTTTTTTTGACCAACACAGCCACAAGTTCAATAGCTGTGGCTGAGTACTTTATCCGTAAGTTACTGTGTCTCCATGCTGATATAAGCTAATTATAATTGTCAAATTTTATAAACATTGTAACAATTTTCATGCTTATACAATTCGCAAGAATTATTATTAAGTATATAGTAAATCGCATATATTTGTGAAACATTGATCTCTGCATTAAATTTGAGTGAATACTATCGTGGAATACCTTGTCGTGAAAATAATATTCTCACCAGAATGTAATCAACAGATTATTTGAGTGTTCTGCCACTTCATATGTAAACATTTGGGTAAGCCAAAACTTGAGCAAACACTGGGGATTTTAGAGCTGGTCTAGGTTTATATCGAGGCTCATTTACACTCACACATACTCATGTACGTAGCAATTACATACGTCTATGTATAAGGGTTGGTTTGTCATTTCTTGTATAGATAAGAAATGGTGGACCAGTTTGTGTATGGAATTGTGACGTTACCCTCTTTGTTTGATTAGTCATGGTTCAGTAGTTGTACATTACTTACACGTACATACAATTAATTATATTCAAACGTAATTCGTGCATTAGTTTTACGTCATAGAGACGAATATTTTCCAGCCTATCGGTGGCAACTATCATGGGGGTCCGAGCCCCTACACCTTATATGAGTAATGTCCCCACAATTTTTTTTTTTTTTTTTTTTTTCAATGACTATAATAGGAAATACTAAATTTCTAAATTCACCATATGAACACGAAAAGAAATTGGGTACTTCCATGCAACACCCACAAATACGATACTATTTAAATGAATTCAAAGAAACATGCACCCATACAACGTATCAAGGTATGTATACCTCTATATACGACATCAAATAGAATAAATACACTTATAAGCTGGGTATTTAATAAATACTTCTGAAAACGCAAATCGCTATGGTCACGACATGCAGACCATCCACCGAATGTAAATGAAATTCATCAACCAACTTAAACGCGGTTAGGTGACCAACATAGTATACATTTCGTATCCATTGTTTCAGACCGAGTTGTAGGTTTAGTCACGACCAGAAAGGCTTATGTATATATTCTGTACTGTACCTGTATAATGTGTAGGTTCTACTTGGACTTAATTTTCAATCATCGAGCAACGTTCAAAGGCTACAGATTTCTACATGCTTCACTTCGAAACCTATTTGTTACCATTGACAGGTATAGGTAACCTATTAGCATAGGTGTATAAAATGTTTAGCCTAATGAATCTGTTCATTTTGCAACCATTGTGACGATAGACAATGGGTGTCGTTGTCGAATTTAACATTAATATTCATTATCTCTTTTCTGGAGAAAGTTATATAGTTTGCGCATATAAACACTTATTAGCCACCCTATAGTTATGAAAATAATTTGCATTTATTTTAAATTTGCTTAATCTTCGAACACGCCAAACATTATGCAGGTGTACGTACTTTTTGTAAATTATACCTATAGGTAGTCTACGTATATTGACAAGTTTAACGCAGAGAAGCCTTCAATAATATTTTTTTCAGCCTATCAGTTTCTGTCTTCATGGGATAAAAAATGTATAGGGTAGCTCCTTTCTCTAAATATATCTACCGAGTTGGGCCTACCGTAAATGATTTTGTTTACTTCGTAATATTTGGTAAAAAATTTTATTCGATGTAATAATTGTACAAAATAGGAAATTATTGTACTACCGAAAGTGCAAAACATTTTGTCGAACAAATATATACCTACCCAAGACGAAGAATACTGAAAGAAAGAAAAAAATAAAGTTCATAATATATTATACCTAGTTGGACTATCACGTCATTTAATAAAGAAAGTACCTAATCATTTTTAATGGCCGTCATCAAACGACCAGCAAATGGCTACCTGTGGGAGATCTACACTATTTATGTAGGTAATTAAATTTTAGAGTGCTCAAATATATTACCGACTTTAATGGAGTGTTGACGATTGATGTTTGTTCTTTTCACTTTTTTATTTTTTCCATTTTCATTTATTGTACTAACCGTTAGCTTTTGTTTCAATTTGCAAATAAAATGCTAAATAATTATTCAAAAAAATAAAAATAAATCAACTTTGTGTAATCGATCACCGCAATTTTACACCAATAAAAATGTCTTATTCGATAAGCCGGACTACGGCGTGTAAGTATGTATGGTGTACAAAAACTTTATCTTCGGTCATTAATAGCTTGAAGGTGAGAGGTAAAACTTCTCACAATTGTATTTGTCAATTTTATGTTGTTTAAAACTAATTCTTTGCTTCTTTTCTATCGTGTAAAGATTGGGATCTTCAAGCGGTACGAATGTAAAGTTGTAAAAATGAAAAATTTCTCTCGATTAAATTTAAAAAAGAAAGACAAACACCAAAAAACAAAAAGGAAACAAAAACCTATTAGAATTCAGTACAATCGAAGTTTTGTATTAAAAAACCAAAAATAAATTGTTTGGTTACTACATGGAAATCCTCTTATCTGGGCTAAATGTAGGCGTACGCGAGAGGAATCATTGGTCAATCAAATTTAGAAGAAAGTAAAGAGAAATACCTTCGATGGCTAAAAAAATATTAAGTTTTATTAAAAGAGTGCGGATCTGAAAGGTTATATAGATGTTTTTTAGTAGGTATCTATGCCAACTTAAACATAAACAACACTTCTCTAGGATGAAAATATTCTTGAATACATGGGGCCTAAGGGAACAAGTGTTTCATTCTTAATTTTAATAGCAAAATCTCTTGTTTAACTAATATTCAAAAGGGCATAAAGTAATAGTAAAAAAGTCCCACTAAAAACACATTTAAAAACAGAAAAACTCATTATTTTTCAATACTTAAGAACCTACGATAATTTAGAAAATCTTAATCTTAAATTAACTTAATGTGTTTTTCTCGATACTGGAAAAATACACCCCAAATTAAATATTCCTTGGCCTATTCACAAAATATCCACTAGCTACCTACTTCAGAGAACATAAAAAAGAGAACACAGGGTTAGGTGAGTGGACACATGGCTATGACGAAATGGTACTATCTTTCAGTGTGAATTATTTGTTGCCACATTTACACAATAAAAGGTACAATTATGACAAAATATTTTATAGTACTTATATTTCATTTACTCATCTACTAAATCCGCTGTTTCCTGTGCATTAGCGTGTGGTGCCAAATGGATGATACCTTTTTCGAACTATAGAGCCGTGATCGAATCCTGCACAAGACAAGCGTTTTTTATTTTTTGTTCAATTTTATACAAGAATTTAATAAAAAAAAAGAAAAAAAAAAGCCTAAAATGAATGAAATTTTGCTAAAAATAATAACTCTGGTTTGTAATTTATCTAAAATGGTTAAACGCCAAAATAATAGTTAACTTTGATTCATTCATTTATTCATTAAGAATTAACGTTTCTATACTGATTCAGTTTCTTCCCTCCCCAAAAAAAAATAATAATAATAATAATAATAATTCATAGATTGTCTATACAACTATATGAAAATAAATTGAAAACCATGAATTGTTAAACAGTGAACATTTTCTTCAACGATTTCTTTTGTGAGTTGTGACGCACTACTGTAAACCACAGTCATTGTGGGTGGGAACAGAGAGGAAAACATGGGAAAAACAGGCAACATGTGATTTCCACTGAAAAGCGGTACAAATTCCTTTTAGCGGACACAGGTAGTGTTTTCCTTCTTAAAATTTCAAGAATCTATTCTTTCCAGTTTTTGTTTTCATGAAATCATTCCCTCTCGATGTAAATTTTCCTGGATTTTCACGAAAATTGGCCACTTTCTTTGGATTTTTGTTATGAAAACGCTAAAACCTTTTTGCGTTTCAATATTTATTCATATTTCCTCATTAAAACAATACAATACATCTATGCCACAGTTGTAGAAGCTCCAGGATTTCATTTCGGAAGGAAACCACTGTGGGAGTGTAGGTGAAGTGGGTTTCTTGTAGTTGTTTTTGTCGTTTTAAATACGTACTTACACCAACGAACAGGAGAATATGACTTTTTGGGGGGAATAACCCCCTGAGCTCCTCCCTGCAGCAACCAATTCCGGTGAGAGCATTCAAAAATTTAATGACTTCAGCACACCTCTCACTAGACTGTTGATTTCGCCACGCCACTGGACAAACATCTTACTCACGTCGTAAAAGATCATTTGCTTGAAAAAATTTCATAATTACAATCGCCCCTTCTTTTATAGACTTGTAGAATCTATGGGATACTGTACGATGTATTAATATTTATTTGCTACAAAGATGAACGTATCTTACTCATCGAACAAAAAGCGAGTTGCATTTCAACAGAGATGTCGAAAAAAAAAAAATAAATAATAATTCACTCTCACAAAATTCATACAATTACAACCAAATTTACTCATGAAACTGACTGCATCATCTAATAAACAAATTTATGATATCGTAAACACTCGAAACACTAAATACCAATCCTTGAACCTTGTGCGAACTGGTTTTGTGTACTTACACTCACATTACAAGCACCCTAAACCCACACCTGAAAATCGCAAAAGTTAATCGTTCTCAACACTTTCGACATAATATCTTACGCAAAAAAAAAAACAAACAACAACAAATAAACTTCAAAGAGATTCCTGTAGATAAGAAGATTTGCCAATGTTGTTCTTTGACATACCTCTATATTACCTCTGGGTACACGTCCTTTCAATCAGTCGGTGCCACCTACACCAAAACACATTTTCAAATGTTAATTACTTTCGGCGGCGCCGCCGCAACACTTCTGTAGGAGTGACAAAAAAAAATTTTTTTCTATTATCAGACAGACCGGAGTTTGCAATGCGGAAACAAGTTGTCTTTGGTGACTAAACAATGCTGAAATATACACGCAATAAAATGACGATGAAAGGATGTGGAGAGAGAGATAGAAAAAGAAAAAACTTTGGCGCAGCAGCCGCTTCACTGGGAAGTGTAGGTTTTCAAAAACCAGCTAATCACAACCAAAATTCGCAGAAAGGCTCGAGATTGCACATGTTTTGTGTTCCTGGGCCAGTGCAGTATGTATAGGATTTCTCCTCATAAGAGGAGGGGAATTTATAAATTGAAAAAATAAATTTTTTAAGGGTCTTTTGTGTTCTAAAGCATTTGTTTTAGTGATTTTTTTTTTTTTTTTTTTTTTTTGGAGTCTTGGTGAGCAGGTTGACACCAGATACATACAGCCAGAGGGATGTCCAAATCTGGATCAAAAACATGTCAAAGCTAGAAGTTGATAAAACATTTTGAAAACCCATATTTGTTACTGCGCTTGTGTCATAGCTTGATAGAGTATGTAAGTGTATATATGTGTGTATGTGTGTGCGTGCGTTCGTGCGTGCGTGTGTGTGTGTGTGTGTGTGTGTGTATTGGTACGGAGATGTCTGTTTTCACAACAAATAGTGCGCAACTTTGGATGTGCAGAATGTATAACTGAAGTTGCATCTTCTCTATCTTCCAACATATTTTTAAACTACGGTCCGTATGGAGTGTTGGACATCTCTTAAGCTGTATGTTTCTGGTTGACACACAACATTCCCCTCCCTGGTGAATACAGCCCTGCTTCAGCACACTATTAAAGTATGATAAGAAGAAAAAAATTAGATTTCACAAATTCTTAATATTCTTATGATTTTTCAAATTTAAAAAGATTCTCTTAAATTGTTTTTTGGCCTGATTTAAGCCCGGCCTATTGCTCAAGTTTCCTCGTAGGTCATAAAAAGTTGATAATAATGATAAGGCTAAATTTTGTAGTGATATTGATTAAATATTATGTATTGAAGATCGGACATATTGGAATTATCATATGGGTGATAAGCATCAAAACTGGTAGTATGCGTTGACTGAATGTAAGTATATAAGACTGACAAACCTAATGGAGAAATTTTCCACATAAAATCTAGTTTGTTTTTAAAACACAATTATGCATTGTTAGTAGTAAGGATCTTCTATTTTTCACAAATATTGCTCCAAATTGTTCTTCAAATATTCCTTTTTTTTATTAGGTATCATAAAAAACCTAAATAGGAAGAGTTGGCTGCTGCAAACAATAGAAACTGAAACGCTTTTAAAAAAAAGGTTGTTTACTGCCTACAAAAGAAAAAGTGAACGCTCAAGTACCTTTTTGTTCTTTTTCAAACTCAGATCTCAGAACAGCAACAAAACCCGTTTGTGGAATCCATTTCTTGGATTCAAGTTTGGTAGAAAAAATTTAAAATTGATTTTTTAGTCTGGTTATTATGGTAGTATGTTAGAATATAGAACCTAGACTGAATGCCTTCGTCATTCCCCTGAAATACATATCAAACATGTCTAAAATATTTTTATCATAAATTTAGAAAAAAAAATTGTGGGGCCTTATCCCTTTCCTCATATTCATGATAGCCCTTTGTCCTTTCCTATTAGATGTATACATCAAGCCTACAACTACATAAAACAAAAAATTTGTACATCTGTTTCCTAAATGATGGCATTAAATTTAAACATAGGTGGTACGTACACAGATGCACAAACAAACAGATACCTACATATTTGGCCCTAAAGACATAGCCAAAAGCTAAATAGATGTCCAATTCTCTGTACACGCTGTAATACAAAAATAGGTCAAAGATGAAAATAGAGCTATCGAAGTTTTACATTTTGCCCATCTAAAGCTGCCCACATTTTATGAAACTTATCATTGAATTTTTTGGAATGTTTATTTTGACGCCATTAGAGCCACATAACGCATGAGCAATAAAAAATATCCTGATTAGAAACCTTTCATCTTTGACATGTTTTTGATAAGCTTGCTAGGGATCTCTTTAGCTATATGTCTCTGTTGAGCACTGTACACATAAAGATTAGAACTGTAGTATACTTGATATTTCAGTTTGGACACTCGATGAAAACCTACTACGGTGGGTTTTCACCAGGTCTCATATGTTTTTCAAAGATTGATAGATTTCTCCTCTTTCTCATCTTGATTAGAAAGCAGACAAAATTTATCAACCTACATTTGATTATGTTGGAGCTTGCTTCGTCTTATTCAACTGTAGTTGAAATTACTCTTCATATTACTATGTTCCGATCATGTTACATGTTTTACAGAAATTATTTTGATGTCCACGTTTTACTCAACATCCGGTCGTGAATTATAAAAAGTGTTTCATTTTATTATACAATTTAATTCATCGGCGTATTTATCGACATTGCTATTATGGTATGTTTTTATTATTATTAAAATCCATGTACATATTAATGTTTATTATAGGCCGGTTATTTAAATTCAATATGGTCTCTTTTATTTCTATCATGTTAATGTGCTATAGAGGCATTGGGGCACCTTTCAGGAGAAAGGTATAATTTAGTTGATACTGTGTTTCCTATGATCAAGTAAATCATCTTGATAGATAGTTCATTTACAGTTCTAAATTGAAATTTAAAACAGATTATAAAAATACGGAGGTTTTGGTGATACAAATCCAACTCATGGCTGGCTATCCATTCGGACTGTGGTAAGTTACATCTTCCTAACCGTATGTTTTACTATTGGTGAGTTTTGAGTGTGATTTTGTTTGTGCTTTTTGGTCTTGGTTTGTGGTGCACTAGGTCACCCCATCTGGCATACCACAGAACTTTGACGTCTTCGTCACTCCTCGGATTACTTGTAAAAACAAAAAAACAAAACAAAACAAAGTTCTAAGGATTCAAACACCAACCACTTATGTGATGGACAAGCACACTAGGATCCCTTTCACATAGCGATTCGAAAAATCAAATTCAGGTAGCTAATTTAAAAATAAAGAAGAATTATAGACGTAATTCAGAATAGCTGGTTAAACGTGATAGGTATATTTCAGTATTTTCTTACATTATTCACAAAAATAACAACGATTCCAATGGTATTCCACTACGTCCGATTTGAATTGTAATTCATCAAAAAAAAGGTCTAACAACTGCGCCACAAAACTAGTAAAAGAAGAGTATAAATTAATATCCCTATTTCCCAAGAGATGGCGTTAAATCGAAAAATTGTGTTCACAGTCTCACAAACCAACAGACATAGGCAAGCATTTTATGTATAAAGATATTGAATATCTGTTCCAAATTTCGTTACTATTGGTCCAAAATAAACCCATAAAACCTTAAAAATTGGAACAAAGAAACTACCGTCAGCTTAATTCCTACCAAAATCGATATAGGTCTGATCCTTTGCTTCATACTAATATAGCTACAATGGGAAAAAATTGGCTACTTGTTTTTACTATGGTAAAAAGAAAATAGAATACATGTACACATGTGAATTTGAGTTTTTGATCGCAAAAGTTTCCAGGTCCATTTCTCCGGCCCCCCCCCCCCATTTGAAATTTTGACCGGAAAATTTTTGGCCTAATTGTGCTCAGTTTGTGCTAATGTGTGTCATCAATTTTAGAATTTGTGCTCACTCCTTCCTTAGATATAAACAAAAGAGTCTGGGTGGGGCTGGAGAAATGCTAGCCCCACCCATTTCGAATTTTGACTCTAAACTTTGTATATTAATTGTGCTTCATTTGTCCTAATTTGTGCCGTTAATTTTAGAATTTGTGCTCATTTATTTTCAAATATAGGGGCCTCAGAAATTTATGTGTCAGCCCCCCATTTGGAATTTTGAGTTGAAACTTTGCATGCTAATTGTGCTTAATTTGTGCTAATTTGTGCTGCAAATTAAAAATTTTACACACATTCCCCAAATGTGCCCAAATGTGCCCCAAAAGGGGATCAATTTTGAGTTTCCACATTTTATTGTGTGATATATCACAAAATATGGTTTTTGAGGCGCCAAGTCCAAATTTTATGTTCTTTTCTCCATTTGACCCATTCTTCATCCCCAAATGGGCCCCTAAAGGGGCTTAATATTGAGTTTTTACATTTTATTTAGTGATACATCACCAAATGTATTTTCTAAATTATTAAGTATTTAATACCAAAATTAGCATAAATACCTACTTAATAATTTGTACACATATGACCATAAAAATTTGTTTTTTTCTTTCTATTTAATTCACATACAAGGTTTTTATGATAATATTTTTAATTTGGCAACTTAAATGAAAAAAACTGTCAATAGAGAGTGATCAATGGAAAAATTTACAAGTACTTACAAAGTTTTTTAGTAGCAACCAGAAAATACCAAATTAAGAAAATCTGACATACTGCAAAGTATGGGTTAAGTATAGTTCCCTCAAAAGTACCAAGGTAAAAATTTGGTACAAACTGTCATAAAAATTGTAATAAAATTTAACTCCTATTTAAAATGGAAAGCTTGAATTTTCTTGACCCTACTGAAAATTTTGTTATAAATGACTATTATTTAGGCTACAGCAGAAATGGGTGATTGTTATTAGTTGCTTGAAATTGCAACTTTAAAATTTAAAAAAAGAAAGTTGGCACAAATAAGCACAATTTAAGATAAAATAATGGAAAAAGTTTCAGCTCAAAATTCCAAAAGGGGGGCTAAGACAAAACCTTCCTCACCCCTTATTTCAGTTAATAATTGAGCACAAATTATAAAATGGTTGGCACAAATCAGCACAAATTGAGCACAATCAGTTTGCAAAATTTCAAGTCAAAATCTAAAATGGGTGGGCTGCATTTCCCCAGCCCCACCCAAATTTGTTTTGCAAATAACTAAAGATTTGAATGTACAGGAATTATAAGCTTGTTGGCACAATTAAGCACAAATCAAAAAAGAGTAGTGGGCAAAGTTTTGTATAAAAATTCAAAAAGGGGGGCTGAGGGGAAATCTTTTATCCTCCCTATCTGAGTTGGGAAGTGAGCACAAATTTTAAAATGGTTGGCACAAATTGGCACAAATTGAGCACAATTAGTATACCAAGTTTAGAGTCAAAATTCGAAATGGGTGGGGCTAGCATTTCTCCAGCCCCACCCAGACTCTTTTGTTTATATCTAAGGAAGGGGGTGAGCACAAATTCTAAAATTGATGGCACATATTAGCACAAACTGAGCACAATTAGGCCAAAAATTTTCAGGTCAAAATTTGAAATGGGAGGAAGCGGAGAAATGGACCTAAAGTTTCCTTGGGTCATGAAACGAAAAATGGAACCCACACTTACCCATTGCTCGTTTCGTGAGACCCAAAACCAATATTCAGATTTTCATCGAAAACCTACATAAAAAGGAGGAAAAATTTCGCAAAAGTACAAATAAAACGACATTACAACTTCGAAAGATATTCCATTTGTCAAAGAAAAGACGAATCACATCGGTAGTCAGGTTTTGGTACGTGCTTTGAAGCGAATGAAAGGCATTTACTATAGCCTAAGTAAGAGGAGGAAAAAGAAGGAAAAAAGAAAAAAAGAAGATGTGACTGCTGCGTCGACATCTGACTAAATGGCAGATTAGAAGTTGAAATGAAACAGGTTCTTCTTACCTGAGAAAATACTTGTTATCGTATTATAACATCTTCCTCAATAATACTTTCACTGATGCTTCTTCTTTTTTGTTTTAGTCTTACGTCATTTTTTGTCTTCCATTTTTATTTTTTTTTTACATTTTTGTTGTTTTTCTTTTTTCTGCATCCTTCCTCGTATTAAATAATTAGCATTTAAAAAACAAAAAAAAAAAACAAGAACATTTTATCTCTATTTTGCAATTGTTTAGCAAATAAATCGAAGATATACTTTTCCCAAGATGCCTGAGTTGTAAATTTCATTAAGGCGATTATTTTAAAAAACGAATCCGGACGTAAAATGAATATTTCGAAATGTTTAAAACGCTTTTTTAAGATAGTGCCAATAAAAATAGATCAGATTCTAATTTAACTGGTTCGAGATGCGTTAAAATGTATGTATTGTTTAAGGTTGCAGTCAAACACTTGTTCTAGCATTTTATGAGGGTAGGGACCGCGCAAAGCGATGTTTTTGGGGGAGTATAACCGGTCAATTTTTAACAACGCACTTAAAAAAGTTGTAATTTTCACCAAAAAAAAAAGAAAAAAAAAGCCAATTGGTCAGTGGAAGAGCAAAAAAAAGGTCACCTTCTCTTTCAGTTTATATAACACCCGTTCAACTTATATGACAGCTTGGCTCAAGGGGATGTCACACGCCCCCACTCCTTCTCTCGACTGGCCCCTGTATGAGAATATACTTTCATTTCAAGTACGATTTTTTGTCACACAATGGGATCTAAATTTTAGTAACACTATTCAATGAAGGGGAGTACGACCTTGGTTACCACAAACTTTCCTTTGTGTCTTTAATATGAGTTTTCTTTGGTGAAACATTATTCTAATATCGACAAATTTTCGACTTACCTGCTTAATGATGGTGAAGAAGAGTGTTTCTCATTAATCTACCAAAGGGCCCTAGTTTTTACGTATATAAGCCTGGGTCATCGATTGATGAAATTTATAATAAGTGAAAGAGATGGCACCCAAAAGTACGTATGAAGTATCATCCCACTCATAATAGTGAAAGGGAAAAATGAGTCATGTGACGTCTGATGTAGGTAAACCTAAATACTCCTGGTTCTATGAACTGATCAAAAGATTTCGATTATTTAGTATTGGATACCAAGATAAACACCCAAATCTGTGCTACCAATATTCACCTTTACGAGTGCATTGAATTTTATCTAGTGAGAATTTGTACCCCGAGAGGACCAAACCCCCTTGCCCCCTCAGATCTAACATTTTGTTTTGCTCTCCGTTTCACTTGGCTGACATGCATTTAATTGGAAAAATACAGTTTGTCGGTTTATAAGTGTGGCGAAGGGTGGTCGTTGACAAATGAGTGTGTACTACACACTCGTCAACCACCTAGTGGGCCAGTGGATTATATCCACAAACTACCTTTTTGCGCTCACAGCTATATATTTTGTTTACTGGGCTTGGCCCATACACACATACATTGTAGAACACGCAGCAGCCTTCTTGGTATTTGTGCAGTGCTGTGTATTTACCAATACACACACCCACAATAAGATTACCACGCTGTTGAAGCCAGCAGGTTGTTTATGAAAATTCTTAAGAAAAGCAAATCATACATTTTCCACCGAAAAAGAAATGAAGACTTCACTTATCATGGAAGGAAGGTACTCGATCAGCGTTCACAAATAGCACTTTTTTGGGGTAGTTATTTACCAACGTACACTTTCTTTTGATTCAAAATCGTCCAAATATACCCATTTTGTTTCCTCCAAATATATATTATTGTATAGCTAAATTGACCAAAATCAACTTTTATCAAACGAATGTACCTACTCGAAAAATGTCCAAAAATGAATAAAAATTCAATATGTAGATATTTACTTTTTTTTTCTCGCATTTTTGCCAATTTTCAATTTTTGATCTTACCCATAATCCTACTCTTTTTCCTTTGAAAAATATAAAAATATTATACGAACCCTATATAGTTACTAGATAAGCACTGGTTACTACAGAAAATGTGTACCTATACCTTACCTATATAAAAATGTTATAAATTGTTTGTCTTTATCCTTATAAACTGAGTTTATACCGTAACAAAATAAACTTATTACACAATTCATAAGATTTGTTGTTGACTCATCTGATGTGATGTGAATAATTTATATTGAAATAGTTTAGGCAAAAATCATTTGACAAAAATCAGTAAGGAATGACGATGCTGAGGGGTAAACCAAATACCTTTGGCACAATTTGATTTTGGCTAAGTGGACATTTTACCCAGCATCTGGAGCATACTTTTGTTAACTGAATAGAGGAGGATAGTCTTGATCAGGTGGCCAATAGTCTACCAGCATGAATATTTTTCAATCGCATACTGGAGCACCAATAGAACCGAACCATTTGGGGGTTTAAATAAAATGTATTCATCATTTTTCTAATGCGAAGGATCCAATAAACCATTTTAACATTATGAGTACTTTCATACCCACGTGGTTATTCAATCATTAAGCCTACACAATTACGAATATTAATTTATTTTGGTTCATTAGGTCCTTATATATTAAGCAGATGATCAATTATAGGTATTATGGAATTTTCAAAAGGGTATTCAGTGACATAATTATGTTCTTAAATCTCATACTGATACCTACTTATTTTAAAACCATCATTGCCGAATCATTACATTTTTATTAATATAAGATTGTTTTCTCACGATAAAATTCTTTTCATAGTTAATTTTAAAACTAAAATTTGAAAAAAATAACAAATTTTTTTATTTTTTTGAATACATTGCGATTTATTATTATATTTTTTTGAATCCAGTGAACAGATTTCATCTGTATTTCTGTTTCTTGTTTTTATTATTATTATATAAAAATAAAGTCTTCAAAATAATTTCAAAAATACGAAAATACAAAAAGAAATTATATATTAATTGGCGAATAGGCGCAAAATGGCTCTTATCCGTCCACCTCATTTGTTTTTTAGTTTAAATAAATAAAAACTCTCAATTTACAAGCAAATTACCTCTTGCTAATGGTAATTGACCAATAATTCTAAATTAATGAAACTCGAGCGCAGCATTACTTCACTAGAAATCACAGTCTGCCTTTTTCATCTACATTTCAAAAAAAAAAAAAAAAAAAACCCTACAATCTAAATTAATACAATGCAGAAACGACGTTCGTAACCCCTTGCGTTGTAAATATGAAAAAGATACTTCAAGCAACACAGAGGATTTATTTTTCTCCATCAATTTTGTTTTTTTTTTACATTTTTATCGGAAACTACTGAATCAATAGGCACCAAACTCCTATGAAATTTGATCTGACATAAGAACTATACATTTCGTGAAATTTCAGCTTTACCGCTTTTGTAGCTTCTTCAAAATCCAGGAGAAACTACTTTTCCAGAAATTTTTTCTTTTCCAGTTTTCTCGGAAACTACAGAAGCAATAAGCACTACACTTCTATCAGATTTGCAGCTACACAAGAAAATTTTAGGCTGATTCCTTTTATGTTTTCCTCAAAATTTTCTAAGAACAACTTTTTCAAGAATGGAAAAATAGTATCAATAGTTTTCTTTTTTCATGACACGAAAAATTTCCAATATCCGACCCTTAATCTTTTTGTCGGGTCAATTTTAATGCCTCGTTTGCAAGCAAATTAAATAATAAATTATGGGTAGGTAGTAGTTTTTGTTTACTGACAACCCGCTAAAAAGTTGCCAAAATCTCTTTCTCCCGCAAAAAACAAATAAAAAAAATAGCCTTTTGTCGAGACAAAGTCATCTTCACTTACAAGGTAATGAAGTGAAAATGGCATCTTCGCAAATTTCGGAATTGGGGGATCTATTTTCGGCAGCCCAAAGATTTTTTCTAAGTTGCTTATCAAATTCATTGTAGCAAAAAATATAGGCTAATTTGGATGAAACTTTCGATCATTTCCATAGGTTCGACTTTTTCTTGTTAGGGTTGACTGAAAAGTGAATATCATTCTCCAGCACTGTCGCCAACGTAGTAGCTGATTCGAGGAGGGTAAAATATAGAAATTCCCCCAAACACAAAAAAAAAAAAAAAAAATACAAAAATTTAAGATAAAAAATGAAATTACTACCGCAGAATTCGGATAAAACCGTCAAAAAATTGTTGAAAATAAAAAAAAAAAAGCTCAAGTCCAAAAAATTTTTTGTCATTTTCCCCCTCAAAATGACGCTGTGAACCCAACGCTGTGCCAGCGCCTTTATAGGGCATCGATAAGTGAAGTTGACCTTGAGCCTTTGATGAAGATCATCAAAAAAATGTCGATGTCGACCAATTTGAAAGAATCGAAACAAAATAATGTTTCGGGTTCAGTTACCTCAGTATCGTCACCAATCTCAAGAGTCAAGCACTTATGAAAAAGAAACATATGAAAAAAAAAAAAAAAATGTTTAAGGCTTTTACGAATGCAGGTATAATTAATGTTAACCATTAGAAGCCGACTTTTTTTTTTTTCACGCAATTGAAAGGATAAAATGATTTATTTACTCGGTGTTCTCGTTTGTTGCCGGTTAAAGTACGCACGTGACTGCGTAAAGAATGCAATTTTTTGCACACTTAACGACACTTCGCGTAGATATAATATATTATAAAAATTCCATATTACTGGTATTAAGCATAAAATAAGTACGAAACAACGTGATTAAAAATTGTCTACACGGCGGTAGTCCATTTATAGTATCTACACCTGTACTTAAAAGTGTATTAGATACTTACCCAAAGTTTCATTTTTCGGATACAGGCAAGTATTCGTATATTATATGGCACCAAAAAAAAAAAAACAAAAAAACACAGACTAACCACTTCGCGTCAAAAGTTTATTTAGAATCGTTGGTAACTTTTAACAACCGCGCATTATAGCACATTTCAAGGCTATTGAAAAAGAAAAAATGTATAAACGATACGCTCGAGCGCGAAGAGCCTCAAACGGATTCATCTTTCAAACTCCCTCTCCAGTTTCATCCCAAAAAAGTAAAAATAAAAAAAAACAATTCATGTGGAGAAGTACGAGAGAATGGACGGAGAGAAAACAATCACTAGTACAAGGGAATGGTACCTATCTACCTGTGTACCTGTATGTAGCTACAGGTATATGTATTGATAAAAATAGATGGTTAGCAGAGCCATAAAGCGTTCATTGCACGTATCATTCTGTTGGTCATAAGTTCAAGTTTTCAATATTTATGCGTCATTTACGTAATTTTGAAAAGCCTACGTGTTGGAATACATGGCGATGTCGTGTTTGGAGACATAAGATTAATTAAAAAACGTGAACGATCCTCATTACTGTATAAGAGAGGGGAGGGCGGAGTGGCAAACGCACCCGCACCGTAGCTACCGCTGTTTGTAGATATTTTAGGAAATATGAATTTTAAATGACGACGATGGATGTGGCGGCGGTGTTATAATCCATGTATGGTGCTGGAGAATTTTTGCGACTCGAAATTATGGAAGAAATAAACCACCCACAACACGAAAAAAACTAATACTCAATTTATTTATTTATGTATTTACTTTTTACACGAAAGCTCGTAAACGTAATATTTCTGGAAAGAGAGGAAGAGCGAGTGTCAAAGATTCCCTGGTGTTGAAATTTTTGTGAAAATTTTGCATGAAGCTATCGACCTATTGCGATTTTTATGGCAAATCTTGGTCAGAAACGTGACTTTTAATGATATTCAATCATTTTTCCAATCTATTAAATTATCATTATAATGGCAATTTGTCCGCCTAAACAATTCGATATACTATTGATATACAGCATGCAATCACGATGAGAATGTATAGTCATTAGAACCTTTACCCAAAAATATAATTGTTTTACTATTTTAATTTATGATAGATATAATATATTTTTTTCCAAAAGTGAAAACTCTTATTGAATAGTGTTACGATAATTCATGTACATAAGTTATACGTTTCATCATACTTTGTATTTACCATGTATCTAAAATATCATATTAATTCACTGATCATGTTAGTCATAAAAATCATAATTTTATTTATTCTGTCTTGTCATCACTTTTCAGGCCCGTAATTAGGGACAAGGCTGACAAGGCATTTGCCTTGTTTGACAAATCCGCTTTCTTTGTCTAGGGAAGAAATGAATAAAATTTTGCTTATTTTGGCCATTTAAGTTTTTTTTTTTTTTTTCTCAATTTACCACATTTTAAGAAAATATTTGTTCATTTTCAATATGAATAAAGCAGTAACAGCCATACTCTGCTCCTTGAAATGAAGAAGTAAATTTTTATTATTTTTAACAGTTTTCATTGGTCACTTCTCTTTATAACTCTGATTATAAAGTTTATGGACTGAGCTAATGTATGAAAAAAATGTCTGTAACACTGTAAGTACAGGGTAAGGAAAAAGAAGTTAGCTGATGTAACCTTTTGTAATAAATTCAACAATTTCCCAACACAATTTGGGAATTTAACTGTAATACCTAGATCTGGTAGTAGGTGAAATGTATGACAGATTTGCAAAAGATCAATCATTGTTTAACATAATTGATTGATAAGGTATACAATTTGCTTTCAAAAATTTTGAAGAATTAAAAGAACTCTGAAAATTAGTGGTATGCCAGATGAGGTGACCACATGTCACCACAACCAAATCCATAAAATAAAACACAAAATTACACCTAAAACTTACCACAAGTAAAACATACGTAGATGATAAAATAACATACCGGAGTCCACTTTAATGCAGCTTGCAATGATGGATAGCCAGCCATAAAGTTGGATTTGTATCACCAAAACTCATGTACATAATTTATATGTTTCATCATACTTTGTATTTACCATGCATCTAAAATATCATATTAATTCACTCATCTTGTTAGTCATCAAAATCATAATTTTATTTATTCTGTCTTGTCATCACTTTTCAGGCCCATAATTAGGGAAAGTATTGAACAAATAAAAGAAAAACCGTATATTACTGATCCGAGATCCACAGCATCCCAGTGGCCTGGAAACAATGCGATGTCTGGCAGGTGTGATTCTGGAGTTGCCCCTCGTTGATCCAGATGAAAAAGCCCCGCTGATGAGCGTTTATGGGACAAGAAACAGTTAAAGTTGGATAACTCACAACTGACAGCGAATCCAAGCACTTGCTCTCACTGCATAATTTAGTTGTAGATGTAGAATCACTTGGGAAACTCAGTTTCTGCATCCCTCGGTGATTAATTTTAAATTTTGTTTTTGCCAAAATTTGTCGTTGGTCTAGGTGACCAACTTGTATTCACGAATTTACAAACAATACACGTGGGTTTATGGATGAAGCAACATGAAACATATTAAGAATCAAATTTTTTGTAGTTTCCAAAAATAAGCTTGAAACCTTGAAAGCAAGGATAATTTTAAACACATGATTCGCGATTATTTCGAACTACATTAGACAAAGCGGGCATGCCGATCAAATAAGTACTAATTTCAAGCAAAAATTAATAGAAGAAAAGAAGCACTTTTAAGTCAAAAACTCTTACTTGGTGTGATTGGACTGCCAAAGATTAACTAACTCGTAGCCTAACTCGTGAATCATGCCTAGGTACCAAACAAGAACCTCCAGAATCACTCCGCCAATCGTATTGCTTCGTACATAAATCACACCATATTTTTATAGCCAATTACCTGTGGAAAAAAAGATTAAATGTTTTGGCCTCTGCACTATTTGAAATTAACGTCTTTTTCAGCCCAGCAGAGGAGCAACTGCACGGACTGCAAAGTATAGGCAAGCTGAAACGAGAATACTCGTATCTAGGCTACATTATACATGTACATATTTCATGGCAAGGCTAAGCGGTGAACAAAGATGCACAGATGGCTACAGTTGAATAAATAAACAAGTTAAGGTATGTAGGCGAGCCGCAACCGTGAAAAAGTATAAGAACAAAATACGGAAAATTCAAAAATACGAAAATAGAAATTTGACAGAGATATTTCGGCGATGAGTGGCTGTGGACAGAAATATCAAAAAAGAAACACAAGGGGTGATGATTAGGGGAGAACGAATTTCAAAAATAGGAAGAAAAATGGGTTAGGCATCTCAACTTTACTTCGGTATGAAAGAATAAAAAAAAAAAAAAAAAGAATTGAAGCTTGTGGAATACTTTGTTGTGAGAGATATTCTCACCAGAAGGAAATTCAACAGAATTTAAGCGTGTTCAGCCACTTCGTACAAACGTACGGGTAAGCCAGAACCAGACCAAACACTGGCGATTTTAGAGCCAGTTCGGGCGGTTTTTATACGGCTTATTTACACGCACACAAACACACGTTAGTAAGATAATACATACGTCGGTGAGGGCGGCCAGGTCGCATCATCCCCTATTGTGATAAGAGATGGCGGCCGGTTCGTGTACAGATTGTGACATTGTTTGGTGATGTCACGATTCGGTACTCGTACATTACCTGTATGTACTTGCAGGTAATTACGATCGAACGTATTTCGTGTTTGGTTTAACGTCGTACAGACGAATAATTGGCCTGCCCTTTGGGGCGGCGACTGTCGTCGAGGGGTCCGAGCCCCTTTACCTCATACCGTTGAGCTATAAATATTGACAATTTTTTGAAGTGTTTCAAACAAATTCACGTAAATTACAATTATATTAATTGTTTTACCTTTAATTAAACAAGATTTTTGAACATATTTTATTTTAAAAGTTACATGTAAGTCCAAAAAATCATTTTCATTTTTTTTTATGGTTGAATGAGGGACTAGATGATGTGAGTGGAGTGAAATAAAATTTTGTAACCGGAGCAAACAAGAGAAAATAAATGTTTAGGCGTCTTTTGATATGGTAAAAAGTGGCTTTTTCTGAAATGTCACGCATCTTGTCACAAACAAGCAGCTAGTTACGGGCCTATCACTTTCTTGCACTAAATTTACGGTCAACTACTCAACTACTCAACTACTCAACTACTCAACTACTCAACTACTCAACTACTCAACTACTCAACTACTCAACTACTCAACTACTCAACTTCTCAACTACTCAACATATTCCAAATTCCCAAGAAATTTCTATTCCTACACACATATATCTATTATTATTCCCGAAAGTATCATAATTATCTCATAAGATGAATATATTCCTACCTATTTCAATTTTCCTATTAAATTTCTAAATTGCGTATTCAAGGAATATTCTATTCTTTGAGTATGACTTTCATTCATTTATGTTCACTTAACACTTATCACCACTAACTCTATCCCTATATTACAAGCCTAATTCTATTGTATTTTACCTATCTCTTTATGATCCTTTTCGTATCAGTACAAACTTGTACTCGTGCATGATATCAAGTGTTATATTAAACTCGTAAGTTTTATTCAAAATGTTGAACTGCTTTATTTGTACCTTAAAAATATCGTTTCAAATAGAGTTATTGTTAGTTTTAAAAATATTTACAATGTGGGAGGTACTAATGAAAAAAAAATTTGAGAACGGATTGAGTGAAAAATTTTTTTTAGATTGTTTGTGTTCAAAAGTGGGGTACTTAAATGTTTAGGTGTGTTTTCACATCTTAGTACCCATATATGCCATTGGAAGTGATAAAATCAACACTGTTTTTAAGATATTGTGATTGTTACAACCATCCCGGTGTTACAACCATATCAGGTCTCCCCTAACTGATGAGTAATCACCAGCTTCTAATTTTAAATTTAAATTTCTCAACCATAACGGGCTATAATAACTATCTATTAGTAAAAATGAAAGATTAGGTACCATTTCCCACTTGTAAATTATTTTGAGGGCTACCACCAATCATCTCACGGGCCACTGGTTGAAGACCACTGAGCTACATGCCACACCAAAAACTAAAAAATTACCTCTCCAATTATAAATCATTGGTCAATATTTCGTATTATAGGTCCTACCTATAACTACATATATGTGTGTATATATATATATTCGAATTAAAATTATGCGGTTCACGTTTGTCGAAAATTTCTTCACATCAAGCCCAAGTAACTTGCATTGTGGATATCTACACAATTATGCTTCCGGATTGTAGGTATATTTTTTGATTATTTCATTATGCCGCATAACAGCGAGCTCGTTAAATTAATTACCCAAAATAAACGTCGAAAATTTTTCACATGTAAATGAACCAGGTAACGTTTCTAAGTAGGATACTTGGTATGTAGAAAAACACTTATCTTATAGTGATTGCGTACAGCTTATGAAGCAAGTGTTACGTTGAAAATTTGAGAAAAGAAAAATTGAAAAATGTAGGTACCTATAGATACATAGGTATTATATAGCCTATACCCAGCCCATACCAATGTAAGAAATATTAACTCATCGAAACTTGATTTGCATTTTGTTTTTTAAATTATTTTTTGAAGAAAGAAAAAAAAAGTTATTCGGTAGTCATTTGATAAAATGGTACGGCTATTGATTTACATACGGTATTTTAGAAAGTAGGCGAAGTACCCAATAGATATACCTACAATATAGCAGTATTAAGAAAATTTTTGTAACGTTAATTTTAAATTTTACAGTCTGTTATTTAAATGCAGTTATTCGATCTTGTATACTTAGTCACTCTCTCTAGTTGCAGTGATCCGCCGTTTATTGCGTGATTAACGACAACAATGAGAAATACCCGAATATACCAGCACTATCCTTTTTTAACATTTCAAGTTACTTAATTTAACTATTTAATTATTATTTGATGCAGATACCGCAGTAGGTACTCGAATTTTTTTTCAAATATGACGTTAGAATTATTTATATATTTTAGAATGAGATAGTAAATGGTTACTTGAGGTTGGTGAATATAATAAGACGCAGATCCAATCCGAATAATACGAATATGAATCATAGGTAGGATAATTAAAAACGATAACACTCGTACACGATGTCAGATCTGGTGAGGCTGTCATAAAATTGAAAGTTGATCAAATTAAAATAATTTTACTTCATATTTCGAAGAAAAACTAACATCCTACTCATAATTTGTGGGAACAGTCCATATAGCTATTAGTTTGATACTTAAATCGAAGAAAGAATATTACAGAGCCATACAGCTAAAGAGATGTCCAACTCTCTATATGTGCTGTGGTATAAAAAGTGACAAATATCTTAGACCATCATCATCATCATCAACAAAAAGTCAACTTAGTTTTTACATTCTGCGCAGCCAAAGCTGCGCATATTTTGTGTTGAAAACAGACATTTCTATACCAATACACATATGATATTAAGCTACAACATATGCGCAGTAAAGTAAACAAAGTTGAGAAATCGTTTATGATGATGATCATAGTTGAAATGTTGGTCACATTTTTGATCAACTGTTGGAGATCTCTTTAGCTGTATGTCTCTGGAATATTACTACCATACCTGAATTTGCTGAAAACTTTAGAGGGATGATTAAACATATCGATCTACTATTTAAAGTTAAATAGCTATCAATTACATGTACTTATAACATTTCATAAGTAGTAGGACCAAGGTACCTGCTTAATTCTTCTTTTTTTTTTTTAATCCAAAAACATACTTTTTTCTTTGCAGTCTATATCTATTAATGAAAAAGACTAACTACGCAAATTTGTTTACACATAACTTTTTCACAAGCAGATTGTAAATCAGTTAATGTAATACATGCGATCAGAAACTCAATGTGTACACTGGTATTTTAGTGAGAAAAGTAGCTTTTATCATTGATGAATGTAACCTCGATGCAAAGTGAATACTCCTCCAAGTAAAAACATGAAGCATCTTTTTACATGGAGGCACATTCAGTTTACATCAAAGTAGAGGTTACACTTACTAAATGAAATGTAAAATCTGCCATCATAAAAAGGTTGATATTTTGTTCTATTTTTTATAATTTTTGCATAAGATTCATCATTTGATAGAATTTTAACATTTTATCGCCTTCTGATCATTAATTCTATAAAATGTCTTTATTAACGAGGTTCAAAACTGAGTTTATATGACTTGGGAATTGCTCACTTGCTGCACATGTTTTGCAAATTCCCTCACATATAAACACACACTTTTGAATATTGGTGTATAATATACTATTAAGTATGTAAAAATGAATTTTTAATGATAGGTACATATTTATTGAGTAAAACATTTTAAGAAACAAAATGTACTCACACAGACACAAATATACACTCACAGAATGATGAGAGAAGCGCTCAACAGGCTCATGGCACATTTGTCTGCCTTACCTACTACATATTTGTTCTGGAATGTGTACCTAGGTGTGCTATCCAGTTTGCAGCCATAAAGTCTAAATTCATATTCATTGAACAAACCACTGAATGAAAAAATGTGATAAGTTAAATAAAAGCATATAAAAAGTGATACTGTTCAAAAAAAAGTTTGAACATCCTCAAATTTTGGATTGTAAAATCTTGCTTGTAGACAAGCAGTTATTGTTTGTTTACCTTCAGCTTGTTTATATACAGCTTCTAAATAAGTTGGCTTGTAGCTCGTAAAAAAGCCTATTGAAAATGTCGTTACTGAAAATTATTTAAACAATCATCAAAAAGTTTTGAATAAACTTCATTACAGGGAAGCTGCTATAGAGAGAGGGCAAGATATGGCTTCCATCCCACTGAAAATTCAGTTTACCACAGTTCTACAAATTTATTTGGAGGTGTTTGGATAAAAGTACACTGGAAGTTCTCAAATCTACAAGGTGACTCAACTCCAGAGCATCACAAAATATGTTTCTTAGTTTGTTTTTGCAAATATCTTGTAAATGTTTGATTGTAGACCAAAAATAGTAGGTAGGTAATTAACAAAGATCAATCTAACAGAAATATTTTCATTTATTTTGTTTTGTGTTTCTCATAGATGTCATGAAATCAGATGGCCAATGTGTTATTCTTCCCATTGTTTACAAGTCCACTTTCTGATAAGTACTCATCCATTCTCTACCGATTAAAAAAAAATACAATTTTGACCAAAAAACTGAAAGAGATCCAATGTAAAATGATAAATATAGGTGATATACTTCGAGGATATACATATATGAATCCAGTAGAAATTGGATACAACAAATTCCAAGGGACCAAGAAGTTAGTTGGTTGCAGCTGGAGTTTGTTGTAGCCAGTAGCTGGTTACAATGAACAGTTTGCTGTAATCAGGTTATAGTGGATATGTGGGCCAATAAAATAATGGTTGCTGCAAAGTGTAAGTCGATGGTCAAAACAAGACCGGGTCACAATAATATTGAGAATAAACCCACCAGAAAATTGGAGATCACATCATCTGACATCATGGGGCCTTTTACCCCATCAATAACCGATCAAAAATATATACTAACTTTTATTGACCATTATTCCAAGTACCTATACATTTGTTACACCAATAACCAATAAAAATCAGCTCATCGAAACCAACAGAAATAAGCTTAATTTCCCTGTAGAAAACTGGACCACAAATAATGGAGTATAATTCCAATATGTGAGAGTTGTCAAAAATATCTGACATTATCCCCTACCGAAAAAAAAAAAAATTATATTCGTTTTAGAAAATTAAGAAAAAAAAAAAGTCTTAAACGAAATTTCTCTGTTCCATCATCAACATGCAAATGCTGAAATATTTTAACACTTCCTTCTCGCTCTCCTTTCTATTTTTCACAATATTATTTGTGTTTTCAGATATAAGTGTGCAATATTGTGCTTCGGTCTCCGCATCTATAAAACGACAATTTCGCACGTGTACCAGTAATTACTGTATTTAATTGTTAATTTTTTGCGAGTACACCGACGCCGGTTACACACTATAATTAGGTAATTCTTAATAAAAAAAGACGTATACACGCCCAGCTGTGGGTAATTTGCTGACAAATCAATGCTCGGTTGGCTCGGATTCTGGATCGGTTTCGGCGTCGTCCGAATTGTTCGAAGATTCTTTTCGAATCAGAATTGGCAGTTGGTACAGAATATAGTCTAAATTTTTCTTAAATTTCACCGGTCTCGGCGCTCCGTGTCCTGGCCGCCCCCAAAATGTGTCCCAATGCTCGAAATGCTTCCGCGCTGTCATTTTACCTTCTTCGCTTTCTTCCTGTTTGTTGGTGGGTGCACGAATGTGGAGAGGCATTAGTCGAGAGTAGGTACAGCACACGAATAATACGAACAAAATGTTTTAAATTCGTTTACTACCTGTTTGTGATGCTCACGTTCCGAAATTTGATGATCCAATTCGTCGCTGTATTCTTTTTCGCTAATTGAAATACTGAAATTATATTTTAGATTGTGATTAGGGTGTATTACATAATATAAACGTAACCTTTACACTAACTCCGATAACTCTTAAGAACAGACTACAAATATCAACATTTGCTGGAGAATTTAAAAGGAAAGGAAAGAAAAACGTACAAAAATACATTAGAACCCATGTCAAACGTCATTACACAAATCTAAATTACCGAAAAACTATTAACCCGACGGTTACGAGGGATACTTTTTCTACTAATAACCACGGCTATCGTAATATTATGAAAATGATTTTGTGGGTTACCTACGTGGTATTGCAAGCACTCGTACCTATCTACCTTCATATAATAACAGTTGCGTTCCATATGGTAACAGAAAAAAAAAAAAAAAAAAAAAGCAAAAAGTCACAGTTAAAAAGTTGTAGTTCTGGACCAGCTCTGTTGAACGTTAGTTCTCGGTTCTACCTTACGGTTTTAGTTTTGTCTCAGTTTTGTGAAGTGGAAAATCTTAAATAATTGATATCTCAAATAAAACAATATTTAAAGTAAGTAATAATAATAATGTAAAAGAAGTAATTGATGAGATCTTACGTGATACAAATACGATCATATCTTTTGAAGAGAACTTTTCATCAGAATTTACTCATCGAGTCGGGTCAGGAAAGTCGGCACTTTTTAAGAAAAAAAGTATTTTTCGTCTTCTACCTTTCCAAAATTGAATAGTCGGTTTACAAAAAAATTAAAAAATTTCACACTCTTTTGCTTATGAAACAGGCCTAATGAGTGCGAAGCGATCAGTAAGATAATGAATTCAATTGCTGATTTGAAATGGGGGCTTAGGGGGTTCTAATGCCTCCCTTTTTGATGACATTTTGATGAAAGTGTGTGGTATGCGACCCTGGGTGGCAGAATCCAGCCCAATACAAACCTCATAATTTCCCATAAATAAAAAACACACTCAATTAAGTGAACCGAGAGCATCTCCACCAACAGAATTTGGTGAAGATGCGAGTTAAGAGCCCAAGACCTGCTCAGCTAGCCAGGTGATCGTTTGAACGCTTTATACCATGCAACAGGAAATAAGGTGAATTGAAAAAAATTACCTCATAGCTGATTTCCCGAGAAGGCGTCTTTTAGAAAAGATTGGCTTGAATTAACCCAGTTAATTTCCTCAGCAAGCCCGCCCGCGAATATAAATTAAACCATATTAAAAGGAAAAATATTATGTATTAAAAAAAAATCAAAGTTTTATAAAAGATGAATGATGAAAAAATATTCGACCTGTTATGGTCCACGACAAAACAAAGGATGATTTTGTACAGAAAAAATCATAGTATTACAGAGTAGGTACCAGAAATAACATAATTTAGAAGAAAAAGGTAAGGGAATTTCCGACAACCGAGGTTGTATTGTAATTTACCACCACTAAAAATAAGATGGCGGCGTGAAGGATCGAAAAAGTTTGAAAGAGAGGGAAAAACGTTAGGCTACGTATCTAGGCTAAGAGTTTAGCCTAGCCAAAGACGCTCACGGCGTTTTAAAGTGAGTGTGTTTATTTTTATTATTGGGGAAAAGATGAAAAAATTTTAATTTTGTTTTTTAAGGGATGGTCGTATCCTAAAAGTGTGTACAGTATAGGTAAGTACCATTAAGGGTAGTTTTTAGCATATCTTTCATAACAAAATTATACTTACTATTAGACTAGAGCATAATTTTTAGAAACGTTTATACCACGTATTTCGTCTTTTCTCCATAGAAATGTTTTCATTTCTGCTTTTCGTCAAATTAGGCTCTTTTTATTTTTCTCCCAAATTATTAGAAAAAGCAAGACTTCAAACGTCGATACATTTTCATGAAATGAAAATTTAAAAATTTAAAGTTAATTTTAATCTATCAACTAACTGATGGTGTTTCTAACTCGTGTGTAAGTAGATATTATGTATTAATACCAGGAAGATAATAATATATGATAAATTTGATTATACATGTTTAGCAACGCTGCACAATGAAGAGGCTATGATATTAAAAGCTCTAAATTATTTTTTAATAGCATTTTGGGCGATAATTCTTATCACTAATATCTCGTTAAAAATGAATTTGTGAAAAAAAATGAACAAATAACTTTTGGTAGATCATTGAAAGAGAAAAATCTTTTTTACATACACAATTTTTAAGTACGGTATTTAGTTTTTTGTTTCTTTACAAATTATTGAATTAATAAATAAACGAGCTGATTTTTTCATTTCTTCGATTTCTATAGTAAAATTGTTCATCATTTCTTCATTGTATTACAAAAGTATTCAACGTGAGATAAAAATATTCTTCGCATTAAGAATGTCGATCATTCAATGTTCTACAAAAAAAGTGGTATCAGTGTTCATAATTACCTATCATCTTAACCAATGTTCAAATAAATGAAATAAAAATTCGAAAAATATAGGAAGGAGTTTATCTTTCGAACTGACCGGGTCGACTTCAACCACTTAAGTGCTCATTGTGCCAACAGCATAGACAATTAATTTCAATTTTTTTGATACATTTAGCCGAAACGAGCTTCAAAATTTAGCAGAATGCCGCAGTATTTCAAACGCACGAGAAATCAGTGTTGCCAAAGAATAAAATGAACATTTTTTTTCGCACTATTATCATAAAGTTTTGTTTATACCTTTGATTTGAATATTTGTAACCATGTCTAATTGGATACCCTCGACTACGCACATTATCTCGTCTTAATGTCTTCCTTTCAAAAATATCCTCGAATGGATGATCATTATATGAAACTAACTGTATGTTTCTTGGATTTCGGAATCACGTACATAATGAAAGGTTAGAAGTTCGAGATGAACGAATCATTTGTGAATTTCAATATCACATATGCAGTACTGTTTTCGATTCGCATGAGCTCGAAGAGTTAATTTCTTTGTGAAATCGATACTCCACTCGCAAATTAAGGAAAACGACCAGAAGAAATTCACTTATTGTATTCCTTCGAGCCAATCGAAATTCTAATCGTACCATAGCCAGTGTATATGTATATGGCATGTAGTTCACCAAATATAGACGAATTAATTCGAGTACCAATTACCCGCACCTACCAAAGTACCAAATAAAAAAAATGCAAGTCATTCGACAACATCAAACCCTAAATTTGGACGAGCATTAAGTAAAGAAAAAAAGAGACACACACACACACACACACACACAATAGGGCGTTGCCCAACTGCTGCATATGAGTGATATGAACTAATCTTTTGGTGTTGAATTTATGTTTTTAAATTAGCGAAATTCGCGGATCATAATATTTTAAATGCCATAATATTCTTATTTACTTGGGTTTAATGTCTAATACTCCGGTCACGTCCGTCGATGTCAGAGGCCAACGTTGGGCCCTTTTACGTCTGATGGCTAGGAGTGGTTCTAATTCTATACCACCTGTTAGTTCTTCCTGAAGAAAAAAAAAAAGTACTTTTTTTTTTGATAAGTACCGGAATATAGTATTTTGTTTGCGTGCAACAGTAACCTGTGTTTCCTATACGAGTAAAAAAAAAGTAAAGAAGAACTCACTATTCTTATGGCTTCTTCAAGTTGAGGAAACTTATCGTACAGCTCTTTGTTGTCTTGTGGATGTGATCCTAATCGCCTGAAGGTGCCACCTTCTGAGCCCTGGAACACGCAGTAAGATAATTCTCGAACTCTAATATTATTTAGTATACTTAAATCAATTCAATTTTTCATATCCAAACAATGTCGAGTTACTAGAAACTGATCAGCTCAGAACCCAAACCAGTAGTTGAAAAGAACGAATGATAGACGGGGTACCTAATTGTCCGTTTAGATAAGCCATAAAAGGGGTTCATAAAAAAAAAAAAAAAAAACGAACAAAGAATTCTAACTGCGTGTATACTAAATCAAAATACTTGGGCCTACATAAAAAAGTTTGAATTTTAGTACACGATTCTACTAATGCAAAAACTTCGTTGAATTCCTTCAATTTGGATATAATACTCTTTGAATAAATGATTCAATGAAATTAAAATCATGATGAACACTTTTGTTGGACATTAAAATTAATATCTACGAATAGGTCAGAGTTGAAAAATTTCATTATTTTAAGTTATGGGGTAAATACAAAATTCTAATAAAAAAAGTTAAAAAAACAAATTATATTGAAAATAATGGTTAATCAATTTTACCTGTTACATAATTTAATTAATAAAAATAAATAATATCTAAATTAAATTTAGAAAATAGGCTTCGTGGAGTAGGTAAAAAAAAAGGCATAAATTCGAATTCATCTCCTGGAAAGTGTAATTATTGTTACACATGCAGCTCATAAGTCCAAAATTTTAAAATTTTAAAATTTTAAAATTTCGAATCACTAATTCTAATTGAAAACTCGAGTTTGTTGTTCTAAAAAAACGACTATTTTGTAAATCAGGTGAAATTTTGGGGATACAACCGTGAATTCAAATTAATATTCCGAAAAATGTTTATATTTAGAATTTCAGCTTCGATTCTGGTATCAAAATATAACCTATGCCATTCGTTTCACCAAAGTCGATTCAGTTTTCTTCACACATTGCTTTTAATGGACAGACTGGCAGAATAATATTTATTTGTAAATGTTGGATGGTCTTGATTTTATTTGAGAAGTCTCTAAAGTGAATTCCACCTCAAATAAAAAAGTTACCAATTTTTATTTATTATAAAATATTTTTCTAGGATTTATCTTAAATTAGATGTTTCTTGAGCAACCCCTCAAAATTTTAAGAACGTTTAATTCTGTAATTTAAGACAAATAAAAAATTGTTTACTTTACGTTTATTCTGTTCTCAACGTTCAAGGGATTAGGTATACTAAAAGCGTGGCATTAAGAAATTTTAAACAATTATTTGTCTTAGGTAGACCCTAATAGCGCTCGTGACGAAGAATAAGAAGAGTTCTCTTTGTATTCCTCATTAACTTTATAACAGATTCGAAGAATTAGGCCAATTTTTTTCAGATTTTTAGTACAACGTTGGTATGTCTTAAGCACCTTTGTTGTACAACTTGGCGAAAAAAAGAAAAGGACTGTTTTTGTTCCTTGTTTTGAATAGTACCGGTTTCGATGGTCAAATATCAGCATTAAAATAAATTTCCTAATGTCATGCTTTTAGCATATCCAGCTCCTTAATCGTTGAGAACAGGAAATCATATTATGTTAATTAAACATTTTTTATTTTTCATAAGGCGTAATACTGAATGTTCAAGTTTTGGAAACACAATGAATACGAACTTTTTCCCTCCTCACTCCAACTCCCCAGCCCTCTCTATCTACACAAAACAAAAGAAGAAAAAGTCTGGATTATTATGTAACCGATGGGTAATAGATCCGCAATTTTCAATTATGCGTGCTAATTCGCGTTTGAAGTGACATTCGAGATTGTGAATAGACCCACACTCGTATTTTACAGCGTATTGAAATACAACCTGTATTCAATAAACATACCAATTCGCGATCTTGAATATCAGCCTTTAATTTTTCGTCGTTATCTACACATTGTTTTTCTTTCACCATGTGATCTGAAAAAAAAAAAAGAAAAAAGTCTCGAGATTATTAACTAAACTTGGTGAATTTTTGTTTTCAACTACTGCGTCGCTAGTCTATTGTATATTCTACATTCACACTTTACAACATTCACCTAATTCCTCTTTATAGGCTCGTTGTTCTACCAATGGAACTCTGTATCGTAGATCAATGTCGACCATTTTTCGTACGGCATTGTTCCACTGAAATCGTAGCTGAGGATCTTCAACTCGAGCATTTTTCAATTTACCAGACTTGGTTCGAACTGGTGCTCCACCGCCAGGTCTGCCCATTATCGTTAAGTCGTTTCCCACAGGCTATTACAGTAAAAACAAACGAAAAAAAAAAAAAAAAAAAAAAATTCGCGAAAAACACAAAGATTGTAATTTTAAATTAACAAAATCTTTGGCATTTTGCAAAGTTTATAACGAATTAATGATTTAATACTTTCAACACGACCGGCGGCAGCACATCCATAAATATTTTACGTTTCCGGACTGAATCGTCGTTCGGTGCCCCATGACCTGGTTTACCCCAAGGGTTATAGTCGTCGATTTGCAAATCTTTCATCTATACAGGACAAGGTGGTAGACGAGTAAAATAAAATTTTAAATATGAAATATGCATATTGTGAGAGTTCGATTAGGATAGGTACTTAACAGGTTTATAAATGAGCGACTGAAAGTGCCCACAGCCCACCTAGGGATGAACTGTACGTCGTAACATATGGCTGATATTCGGTAAGAATTGATTGCGAATTTGACAAAATAAAGTCTCAACACTTGCTTATGGATGATTATTGGTAGGCGTCAGTTTATCAATTCATCAAATAGGTTTTTTTTTTTTTTTTTTTTTCAGTTGTTTTCCCTCTTGAAATCGAAAAAGTAATATGTGTAGCCTATATTCTCAGAATCGTATCGGTCTTAAGAGGATCAGTATTTCAGTAAAAACTTTTTAACAACGAAAGGATGGCAGTCGACGTATAGAGAATTCACACTTAATAAGAGCAATTTAATGTTTGTATTTGCGTGTTCTACGAAGTCCGAACCAAAACACATACGCGCATAGAGCAGATAACATTCGATCCGAATCATTATCAAAAATACATTTAAGACCTTCAAGTCGAAAGTTCACGGTATTGCACATTCGAATAAAATTCGCTGATTTCGCACGAGTGAACCGATCTGAGTCGTTGAAAATGAATTTTAAATTTTGCAATTGACACCAGAGTTTATCATTCGGATAGACTGGCGCACATCTGCATAGGTGAATTTTGCAGTTGGGCCCATAGCACCATCGCAACACCCAGACGGTACCAAAAATTCCGCAGCTCCATTATTTCATTTTACTGTGTAATGCAGGAAGTATCCTTCCACGTATTTAAGGCACAGAAGTGCTCTCTAAAACCGTGTACCGCGGGAAGTATTATGCTGCGTATTTACGGCGCAGGAACTACGTTGTCGGCGTTTCTGCTGGTATGAATTCCAGCAAACGCAATTAATTTTTAATTTTTTAGTTTAGAGCGAACCTAATTAATTTAAGGTAAAAATTTTAAAACTTAAGGGTCTCAAATGATAGTCTTCAGACTCGAGTAGTTCTTATTTCATCAGAGAAAATTCGGGTCTGGAGAGAAGATTGGGTTCCAAAGAGGAGAAAAAAGGTCTTCGGTCAATTCTTCCCCTCCCCTTATGGTACGGTATGAGGTGAAAACCAATTCGCTCAATCCCCTAGCGTCCGCAGTTCGTCTATGACAAAGACCAAGATTGATTTTATGTGTATTGATTCGAGGTAAAAACCAGGCAAGACCAAGTTTAATTATATAAGACCTTGGCTAAGACCACGATCACGGTGCAATACCACGACAAAGAAGCAGACTTGAATCTGCAAGGCCAAGGCAAATACGAAGGCTAATATGAAGGATATCGATGAAGACCAAGGCCAAAGCCAACTATGCAGGACAAAAACTGAATAAGGAAGAACAAGACCAAGACTATAACTGACTGCGTAAGACCAAGACTAACGCAGACTAAGAGGGAATGTTGATTCAAGGCCAAAACCACTATCAGTTGTACAAAACTAGACTGATTATGTAGGTAAGACTACGACCAGGAGCACGATTCAGTGTGCGAAGCTATAAGGGCAAGATTTATTGTGCAAAACAAAGATTACGTTGGTTTTTATTTTGAACCCATTTTTGCTTATCCCTATAAGTATCTCAAGACAATACATTCTCGAAGGACTCTTGTTGGGGGATCGGAATTAATCTTCTAAAAATCACTAAACTGAGACTTTACATTAATATTCAGAAAATTCTGTAACTAACTTCAGCTAAAGTAACGGCAGAATAATTGCGACTTCTTTAAAAGAAAATTAGAAAAAAATGTTTTAAATTAAACCTAACGAAGAAACTAAGTTTATTTCATGATTAATGTTGACCCACGAGTGAGTTATGTCCATAAGACGAATGTTAACGGGAAATTTGAAATTAGAATTTTAGAATCATTCTCATTATATCAAAACCAAATGGCTTACATCTGATTAGCTGGTTGAACTGTCACAACGACGGAGAAAAGTGCAGTGGTTGAATTTGAATTCACGTCACTTTCTGACGTTCAACTCGGTTCATACGAATGTTACGTAAGACCTCCAACCATAATTATTATTTTATGTCGAATTTGTTTTTTTCATAATTAACTGTAAAACTCAGAATTTGAAGAGAATACCTACGTCTTCTATGATTTAATATCTAACTGCGCATCAGTGGCGTATCGAAAGGCTTCTTTAAGAGGAGCAGAGAAATGAGATTTGCAAACTGAAATTTTCAAAATTTCTAACAGCTAAAAATTGTGAAATCGGCTCCCTACAAAAAAAAAGTCATCAATTTTTAAAATTAGCCAACTATCCAACTAAGGAGCGAAAAAATTCAATTTACCAACATCCTAGGGAGCAATCTGCCCTCCTTGCCCCTATAACATCGTCCGTATTGAGATTTTTTTTCTTTTTTAGAAATTTTACTTTTTTTTTTCTCGCTAACAATTCAAATTTTTAAATTCCAACAACTTGAGGAAAAATATCGATAATTATCGATTAAAAAATTCTTCAAAAATAACATGATCATAAATTATACATAACTTAATTAAACTTATTTTCTCTCAAAAAATTAAAAAAAAAAAAAAAAAACAAAAAAAAAACAAAAAAAAAACAACAAATACAAAAATGGTAAATATAGACGGGTACCACATAGGTAGGTACCGAATTAATTTAATATCTATGGCCCATTAATTTTCAAATAAAATAATCAAAAATGGCCACGCTACCGTATGGACATCGTTTTTATAGAATAATTAAGTTTTCAGAAATGGAGGGTGTGTACTCTTAGGCACGTATAGGTCTATTCCCCTACGCAAAAATTTAATGTAAATGAAGAAAAAAGAGAACGACAAAAGAAAAAGTGGAGAAAAACAAAGAGAGCCTAATACATATAATATGTATTGATCGAAAAAAAAAAAAAGAAAAAAAAGAAAAAAAAGAAAAAAAAGAAAAAAAAGAATCGTATATTCGTTCCGCTGAACTAGATATACATTACAAAAGATATTTTTAGGCGCTCTTTAAACGACGACTGCGAGTTTATCATCCGTTTGTAATAAAAAAGAAAAAAAGAAGTTCTCATTGTATACGTGATCGAAACCACTCCCCCGGAAATAACTGAATTAACTCGTAACCGAAGTTTGCTCGATATGTGTCATTGCAAATTAACCCTTCCTACATTGTATTCGTTTCGATGAAATTGCCTCTCTTAACCTATTTTTGTGTACTCTTGCTAAGTGCAATGTCTTCGGTATCGATGCTTTCGTAGAACCGATCATTTCGTTTCAAATGCAGTTTAGCCATAAACGCATAATATATCGACGTTTGGTTCGCAGAATGAATTTCGGTGCTTAAGCTTGTAAAAATGTATATTAAAGGCGTATCAATAGGCGACTGGGAAGCAAATAGTCGCGTACCGCTTCAACCACCTCACATAAAAATTTATTCTTTCATAACTAATATAATGGAGTAACAGCTGCGTAGGCTAATAATTAGGTTTTAAGGCCGGTTCACAACTAACGGGAATGGTAATGGTAACGGCAACAGTAAAAGATAAAAATTCATATTCAGGTGGAGGCGTTCATATGAGGCCGAGAACGAGAATGGCCCGAGAACAAGAATGGGAAAGATGGTTCAAGTTCATCTTTTCCGTTCTCGTTCCTGGATTTTTTATACTGCGCATGAGCAGTTTATCAAAAATTTGCCCATTCCTGTTCCTGTTAACTAGTATTATGAACATAAACAGCTACGTTCCCGTTCTAGTTCCTGTTCCATTTCCATTACTGTTCCCATTGATTGTGAACCGGCCTTTATCTTTAACCATATAGTATTGGACCAGCAGAGAACGATAGAGGCGCAGCCAGGATTTCTTCAAGGGGGGAGGCAAAAAAAAATTGATGACTTTCTTTTTGCTCGTCACTTTTGAAAATTTTGAAAATTTGAGAAATTTAGCATCTGTAACAGCATAAAAAAGGCCTATTGGTACCAGATAGACCACTTTAAGTGTTACACCTTACACGAGTATATCAATATTATACTGAATATTAATACCTCTAAATGTGAATTGTTTTAATTAATTTATCATCCACACTCATATGGTGGACTTTAACTTTTCTAGATTTTGTCTTTAAATAAAATATAACAACACCAGGTAATTTTACATAATACAATGTCACGTAATAAGTGACTGAATGAGTTCCTTTAATAATCAGCATCCCCTACACAAAAACTTGCATTAATATACACAATCAGGTATATTAGTGTTCACTGTGATTAGTGTAAAATAGGTATTAGTGTGTGTGTATAAATGGTAAGAAAGAAGAAAAACAAACTGGAAGAAGACTCGTAAAAAAGAAAAACCATGCATTATTGTTTACATAATTCCACATATTTTCGTTCGGATGTACAAATGTATTTGTCAATGAAATTATAGACAAATAAATCCATTACAGCATCTATCGAACCCACTGTCGCATATTTATTACCAAAATTTTTTCCAAATTTTAAAATTGACGAGCAAAAAAAAAAAATGTCATGGAGGCAATCGCTCCCTTTGCCCCTATGTGCTACACCCTTGAAGAACGATGATTTCAGATTAGACATGCTGGTGCTAAACAGGCAACCATTGTGAAGGTACCACTTGTCATACTTTACACTACCTTTATGTACGCTATCATTGTGAATTTAAGGGATGGCTGTATCCTAAATTGGTGAACTTGAGAAAAATGTCAAAAGTACGCAGAAGGTATATTAAGGTTGCCTACTTTTACGCCGGTATGTCTTGACATTAAAAAGTGCATTGGTTTTATGGAGCTTTACTGATCCAGCACTGTAATATAGTAAAAGGGTTTTACATATTATCTGCTCTGTACAAAAATCAAGTTTTACTCAGTATATTGACATTTTTCAGATGCGTAAAATACTTCCAATAAATATCACGAATTAATTGCAATAGGCGTAGAAATAGGTATCTACTGGGTGTTAGCTTCAATTAAAATAATATCAATATTTTTTCATTCCTTAATTTCATGAGAATATTTTTCAGAAGCATTTTTAGCAGAAAAATCTGTCGTTAGCACTATGCAGATGTACCTACTCATATTTATAAGAAATTGGTTTTTCAGGATTTTGTTAACTTTACTCACCTAAATTTCGTTAATTAACCTACCATTATCAAGGTAATGGGATATGTTGACCTTGAAACCTTCCCCAAGATCAATTACTATTGTTTCAGTTCAATCTAAAAATTATATCAAATTTTATACTTTAAAAAGCTTCTTTTTTTTTCTCAATTGCCGGCATTGTCGTAGGTTTTAAAAAGAAAAATAACGTAATATTAGGCTAGAAGAATATTACCGATTTAAAAAGTAATTAATTTGTATAAAAGGTTTTTTATTACTTGAATATGTTGGGAGTGATTTCTCTAAGTATACATGGTGAAATTTCTTCAGCCCAACTTCACTTGCTTAATAAACCCTTATAATACTTGCCGGGGAGAAAAAAAAATGGTCCTCTTTAACTCCCACCTTTTCCTTATTAGGCTGTGCTTAATTATATTAACTTTACAACCAGTTCAAAAAATTAGGCCAATACTGTATTGGATATACCTTTGATTTTCTAGTCGAACTAAAGATCCTGTAAGGAAATACGCCATCTTGTTTCACAAATGAAAAGTAAACAAGGTTCATTTTACATAATCATCAGTGTGTTGATGAGGTAGTCGAGAGAATTTTCTTTTTTAATTATTTCTCAGATTAGTTTTGAAATATTTTCAAGTTGAAATGATATTGTGGTTTTATAGACCAGTTATTGAAGTTATTCCAGCTTTATTTCACGTGTAAGTACCTTGTTATTCTCAGAAAGTATGCTGTTGCAGTCTTCCTTTTAATAATATGGGTTTGCTCTCTGTCCAATTTGTTGGCTGCCATTTATCTCTTCGACAATTGATTATCCATTTTTTTTTGCGGAGAATATCGGCAGGAAAACAATAAAAATGAAAACCTCCATGTCGAGAACTGTTGTGGCAATTAACAACTGAGCAGCCTACCATATTAAAATGAACTGAATTGCTATAGAACAATAAGTTAACCTTTATTAATATATACGTTTATAATGTATAGTTAAGAGTATAGGTAGCATAAAAGAGATAAGTATGTTCGCATTTGATAATGTTACAGTTTTTTTTAATGTAAAATTGGAGGAAGATATGCAACCAAACTTCATTAATTAAAATAAATTAAAAATTTATCCAAAAAACCACAGTAAATTCTAATAGTTTTCAATGTAGTATAATAATAACAGTGAGCTATCACTTTCCATTTGTGAAACAAGATGGCGTATTTCCATACTTAAGCTAATATAACTACTCTAGTCGAACTTAAGCAACTCCGAGCACCTTTAGTGTACAAAGGTAGGGTAAAAGTTAAAGGAACCATTATTGTTTTCTGTGGTAAGGACTACACGGCTTTGCATAGTCAAATAACAATTTTAAAATAAATTTCTTAATGTCATATGTCATGTTTTTAGTATGTCCCATTTATCTCCTTAACGGTTGAGAACAGGATACACGTTTATTCAACATTTTTTAATTGTTTTATAGCACACGGTCTACTGTTAGAGTTCAGAAAGGAGGGGGGATCAAGAAACACAATGTTCTCTTCCTCTCAAATTCTTTAGAAAATCCTGGCGGTACCTACTGATAGTGAGTATAATATTTTGATGTTGAAAAAATCACATCGTGAATGGAAAAAGAAATTGTTTTATTTGCACTGAAACCACAGATTTTGTACGATTTGAAGTGTTTTTTTAAAGTTACGTGAATTTTTCGTAGCGAAGCTTCAGGTAAAAGAAATCAGTTATTCAACAATTTTCGATACCTAGTCAGTCCTTATTTGCAATTTTAAATGAAATTTAGTCCGAAAATACATTAATGTCGGGAAATCAGCAGAATTATCAGAAAACCTTTAAGTACCTAGCCCTATGTTTCAGTGTAGTTTCTTTCGTGCTAAAAAATTCGCAAACCCAAATAGTTTCAAACTTCATTTTCGTAGACTTCAAAATTTATCCCAATGAAAAAGGAGTTCCAATTATTTTTGCGACGAAACCATTTTATCAGCTAGAAAACCCTCGCACTAATGGCCGAATGCAAGAACGATACTTAAGTACTGCGTGTAACTCAAGAACTTCTTATCATAATTAATTTTTACTTGTATGCCAAAACGAAGACTACAATTTCATCTTTCTGATACCTAAGCGTGGCCTGATTACTATCTATTTAAATATTTCTTACATAAATAGCCCGCACCTTGCATACCAAAAGAAATAAGAACTTACGTAATTCTTAAGTCATAGTTATTACTCAAGTATCGCTCTTGCATTTGGCTCAAAAGTTCAAAAAACGTCAGGCTCAAAACATAATACCTAAATTACCTACCTACGTGTCAGAAAAAGATTTTCTTCTTAATTTGCAAACAAATTATTCCAAGTAGGTTATTTTACATCTCCAGTAAAATCTTAAATTTTAGATTATTAGACAGTGTCATCAGCATAATACTGTTTGAGTATGAAAATTTTCAACAAATGTCAGGTTCTATAGGTGCGACTGAATGTAGAAGAAACCGAATATACTTGGAATTCATTTTATTGCGCAGCAAAAAAAAAAATGGGCCAGTTACAAATTGGGTTCTTAATTTTAACAATTTTATAAAAAATTACTATTATAAAACCTAGAAAACTTGTTTTCAACATTTTAGTTATATATTTTATGTTCCTAAACGCAGTCGGTTTCATTATTTTTTTCAAAAATTTAATTATTTCTCAATTTTTCTGCTGCAAATATTTTTCAGTGCGAATCTTTAATATCTGCCCATGTTTCTCTCGTCACTTCAATCTTCCACAATTTGTCTTTACCTTCATAGTTTCTGATAATGATGAAATACCTAATACAAAAAATTCAAGTGACAGGTGCTTGGTCATGTTGCAATATTTATGTAACAGCAAATTTCATTTCCAACCTATTGTTTTTTCTTAATTAATACCTATTTTATTATTGCTCAATAGGGAACTTTGAATTTTTTTTTAAATTTTGGAATTGGTCAATTAGTAAATTTCAATCTTTTAATCAAATATAAAGAAAACTAATTAGATCTTTAAAATTGATTTTAACTGTAAAATGTTAATAAAGAGAATGTAAAAAAGAGGTATATACTTTTTTTTTTCAGTTATTTTCATACCGATCTGATATTCTCTAAATTAATGATTCTTGTTAAAAGCAAAAATGAGACCTCGCCTCAGTTTTGCTTGTATTTTTGTGTATTTATTCAGCACTTTTGCATCAATTTGGTAAGTATAATACCTCTTCACACAGTCTATCATAATATAGACCTTAGACACAGAGAAATAAAAAGGTAAATGATACCTATGATGGGATATGAAATATAATTATATATAAGTGATCAATTAATGACCATAAGTGAGCCAATCACAGTTCATTTTTCAGTACACCTTCCAGATTGGTCAGTTTGACTGAATTCCAGAAACAGGGTATTTTTATTTTTCCTTATAAATATTAATTTGAAGCAGATATATCAACAGATTTTAAATGAGTCAATCACAGTTCATTTTTCAGTACATCTTCCAGATTGGTTGGTTTATGGGAATTCTGGAAACATGGTATTTTCTTTTTTTTCTCATAATTATTATTTCGAAGGTGATATATTAACGGACTTTGAATGAGTCAATCACAGTTTGTTTTCCAACATATGCCTTCCTGATATTATTTCTCATTATAACTATTATTAAGCAGATATCAGCAGACTTTAAATGAGCCAATCCTACATAATACATCTACTGGTGCTTATATATTACTGGGAGAAGTGGTGACACTTGAAATATTTATATAACTAAATACTTTTGGGAGACCCAATCAGCATGCGTTATTTTCTTATATGTTGAATCTTGGATTGTGATTGGCTATTTTGCTTTTTGTGTTGAAAAAATCACCAAATTTTGAATGAAAATTGTGGGTCTGGTATGGGGAATTTTTCAATTTTTTTGGCCAGTGTTACTCACCTTGAAAATACGAATTTTTTGAGACCTATTTCATATTTGTACATGAATATTGAATGCTGTAGAGTGGCACAAAATTTCGTTAGATTGCCAGGAACAGAGTCAAAGACAGTACCTCCTTCTGACGCAGTCGGTAAAAAATAAAATGTATGAGTTCCAATGGGGACTTATGAAGCATTGATGTGTAAACATAACAGTGTGGTTGTGAGCGTGCGTGTTAAGCACGCACACAATAACCCACCTAGATGCCAACAGTAACATTATTGTAAGACGTACGAGTTATGATTGTAATTCTCATTCCAACACCTACTAGAGTACTAGACTAAGGGCTAAGATGTTTTCACATCAAAAACAGCGTTGCTGAATGGTCATTCACCATTATTCACTTACTTTCTTCTGTTCGCGAAATTTAGCTTCTATTTCTTCTTGCTTACTTTTATTAAGCATGTCGAAACCTTCGACATTCTTTGGTTCGGTAATATTGTCAGGATATTGCTCCATATTGACCATTTGTATGAAATTTTCTTTTACTGCAACACATTTCAAAAATTTTGTTTGATTGAGAAATTTGAACTGAACTCCTCAAAAAAATTGCACAGGTAATAAATGTATAGCATCAACATAATAACATTAATAATGAGAAAGTTTCTATATACGTACTTAGAGGAAGGAAAAGAAAAAGGAAAGAAATAATAGGAAAAGTGGTGCAAAATTTGGGACATTGATTTGTAACAGAAATATAGGTTGAAATGTACCTACATTTTTATAAGTACAGCAACCAAATGTTTTTAATTTGAGTCACTTCAGTAGGGGGACTTAAAATCAGACTAATGAAAACACTTTTTTAAAATTTAAATTTTGTAAGTAATAACTAATAATTAGAATACAAACAGTTTTGAGTCCCTATGAGGACTAAAAAGAAAACCACAATGAAAAACTAACCTGTGATTCTAAGTCAGCACATCAAAAGACATAGGCGGTATGAGTTTTCATTCATAACAAACAAACAGACTGAGAATAACCAAACTGTCTCAATTTACCTGGAATCACTGAAAAATCTGATACACATTTTTTCACGTCTTGTAAATAAAGTAGACAAAATACACTTAAGATTTATTTATTTGGAATTTGGTAAAGATAAAAAAAAATATAGCATTTAAATTGGTTCGCTACTATCTCTAAGGAAATCAACTTTCAAAATGATTATTCATTTTCATGGGTTGACAAATAAAATCGTGAAAAGTCACCTTAGAACGAAATCAGCCCAAGTCAAAAAATGTTACTTTTGAGGATAGTGAAAATGAAGTTAAGAATGTTGATATTTTTCATTTATTGCGATGGGACGTGGAACTAATTACAGTATATTAATAAAAGAGACCAAATTAAGATATTCTTAACAAAAAAATTAAAATTCTATTTTTTTACACCAAATTAGGGGACTTTAAATAAATAGTACTGAACAGAATTATATTCTACAGGTATCTTAAGTTCCACATACGTTATTTTTGCACTGAGCACTGAATAAAAACATAGTGAAAAAGTAGCTTATTTTGGACTTGAGATAGTTTCACACTAATAAATTAATAAAATATCTCCTACGGTGTATTTTCCAAAAGTGTCAAATTTTGTAATGGCTGCCATTTGAAAACCAGTTGATCTATTTTGGTCAAATTCAATTACCAGACCAGTTCTGCATAGTCTCCAACTACCATAAAAATTTCAAGCCAAAATCTTTTGATTTACGTGGGTTGACAACATGGAAGGTTTGCAAAACTTTAAGAACCCCTACTTCCAAAAATGCTGAATTTTTCCACAGATCCCGACCCCAGGTGGTGCTGTTGCACTGATTGCAATAGTTGTATTTTCCAAAAGAAAATACATGTGGAGTGGAGTTTAGTTATTTCTGCACAAACTAATTCTTTCATATCAGAAAATAAAATAGCTTAACTTGGACTTGAGATAGTTCTGCATAAATAAATTGAAAAAAAGTGTGGGTGGAAAAATAGTAAATTGTAAAATATTACTTGTTCCGGTTAAATTAAAAAGATACGTTATGATAATTTAGTGTTTTGAAATAATTATTATTAATAATACAATTTGGATGTATTTATAAGAAATTTGTGAGGTATCTTGGTAAAATACGCCCCGCTTACCACTAACCATCAACACCAGTTGATTATCTATAGGTAACCTGGTTTTTTCATCATGATAACTGTTTCTCTCTTTCGAATATATATGTATTTTTGAAAGTAGAGAAACTTTTATCTTGATCCAGCCTTATCTACCACGATTACGGCTAGTCCGTTCTCGTGGTATATTTGGCCGATCACTCTATGTTCGGCTTTGGTACTGGCACAATTAAATGTTCGCATTTTCATGTTCTACCAATGTCAAATGTATTAAATGCGCCCCCATTCTCACTCATCCCCGTTTATGAGATGGACACTTGTTGATCGTCACTTCTAATGGTTTGTATTTTCGTCGATGTTAATAAAGGTCCAGGTATGTACATAACATCTCGTTTCTTTAATACAATGTGTTAATTTTCCTACACGTGGGTGAAATGGCGGGGCGGGTTATATTTGTATATCCGTAACATGTTCTTATCTGGTGGGTCATCTGCGTTTCTTGTTAGCTGTTTTCTTAACTTTTTGGCTTGCTATTCTAAATTTTCTACGGTCAAGGGGTTACCGTGAACCATACCCTGGACTAGCTATCCAGGCGCACTGGATTTTGGATTTATATCCAGTGTTGGTTTTGCTAATTTGTATTTCTGAGAACATGTCAAATGAGTTTTGGAGATATGTGGGGATGTATCTGTATTCTATGGGTGATTTTTCGTAAAAGATGTGTAGTCAACCAGGTTTATTCTACGTGGCGTGTTGCCACCCCGATTGCCATACCACATTCGATACATTTAATTGATCGCAAATGGTTGAAAAATATAAAAAATTGAAAAAAAAAATGTTCATATTCTTATTTAATTTTTAGATTTAAAAGAAAAAATGTATCAAAATATCGTATCAAAAGAAAATAAACTCAACCTTGGTAATTCTAATTTCAAAATAATGGGGTTTTGCCCAACGGAAATTAGATGAAATAAAATGTCTTCTAATTTTTTTTTTTTCTTAATATATCTGGTGGAAAGAATTAGGTCGTCACATAAACAATAACGTGATCAATAATCTACAGAATATTTTCCTCTCTCTCTCTCTCTCTCTCTCTCTTTCTATTGTGAAATAATACAATTATTATTCGCCCAAAACGTCGCACAAAACGAATCCAAAAATGTTTCAAATAGGTACCTAACAAATTTTTTTGTTGATTTGAATGATGGAAAGAATTGGGAATTTTTCGAAACACGAAGAATAAAAGGTGAAAACATTTCGTCTCCTAACCATACCGATTCAGTTTTGTTTAAACTGGAACTGAAATTACCTAAAAAACGAAATCAGTTCAATTCGTGGCAAAGAAAAAAAACATTCTATGTATAGGTATTTTTAATTATCTTGGTTTTTGAAGGCGCAGTTATGCAACTTATCGGACATGAAGGTGTTTCTACAGCCGTACTATATACCTGATGTATATAATTATAAACGTTAATAGTGTCTAGAAAGGTTCTGCGTGGCTTAGTGGTTAAGTGCTCAAAGATCGTCGGCTCGAGACCATATTACGGACCCAAAAACGGCGGTTTGTTCGTTTTGGTTCAATTGGCGCTTCAGAAGGTGATAGACCACAGTTAGGCAATCGGATGCCCGCCATCATTCTCACACACAATATTAAAATCCCCCTCCGCCGAACGCTTGATAAAATGGCTGCATTACCGAAACCCAAAATAATACGAAGTGTGCTTAAATGTTAATTCCGCATTTTCCACAGGATATAGTCAATTTTTTGTCTCCTCCGCATTCATTTTATATCTACTTCCGATTATCAAATACCTGGGCGTCAATTTCTCTTGTTATTAGTATACGTTTTAACGTTAATAGTTGTTTTGCTTGGTTTTCATCGCCGAATAAATTATATTTTTATTTTATGATATCTTTCATCGGTTTTTCGTTTAAGAATATTCAACAAAATATATGACTTTTTCAACATTTTTCTTCCAAAAACTTTTGATTTTTGGTTTATTGACAAACGGGTCCCCTTTTTCTGAAACATTGAATCAGATCTGGTGACGATAATTTGAATACAAAAATAAATCGTAAAATTTGATCACCTTTCACTTGAACCGGAATAAATCTCGAAACTTAACAAAGCTACTAAGAAATTTTTTTGTCTTCGAACACTCCGCAAGCAATAAGTGACGTCGAGTGGGCCCTTATATGCACAACTTGATCCACTTGGGACCGAAGTTACAGTGGAACGTGCAAAATGATTGAGGGACCGATTTAAGGAGGTGTAAAAGGGCCAACAGACCTAAGTGGAAAATTTTTATTAAGGCGAAAAAAAATTAGTTGCTTGAGGAAAAAATAAAATAAAATCTAAATAGCCTTTCATGTTTTGTAAATTTTTTAAAACAATGAGCGAAGGGAAAGAACCAAATGCTTAATAGTCAATACCTTTTTTTTTTTTTTTTTTACATTGTAAGTATTCTGATATGAAAGAAGTGTTTCGTCAGACTGAGGACAGAACCTCGTAACTCCTTAAACTATAAAATCTCAAAATACCTGGGTGAAAAAAAATAAAATTAATTTATAATTTATTTTAAACCATGTAAAAGTGTTTTAATTGTCGTTTAAATATTTTGTGTTTCTGTGGTTCTTATTTATTTTATTTATTTATTATTTTTTTCAAATTTTTTTTTTTTTAATATTTTGTGTAGGTATAACCATAGAGTGGTTACAGACGTTTTCTGTTCGAAACTGTTTTTTTTTTTTTTTTTTTTTATATATTTCTGTTTGTAACTATAGAGTAGCTATAATCTGTTTCCATTAAAAAGTGAATTTCATAGATTTTTTGAGTTACAAGGTATTTCACGTGAGAAAACAATTCATCAGGATCGAACCTGGAGTGATTTTACCCACCGCTGAAGCTGGAAAACCACAGAAAATGGGAGAGGAGGATTAAATTGATTTTCCACTACAAATTAAAAATTAATTATAGGTAGGTATTATTCGTTGCGGTGGCTCGGACATTTCAAATAATATTTTAAAATTCCTACCGCACCAATATTTTGAAAAAAGCAACGCAAGCTGAACAAATATCAAATAGGCACGTTTCTCGAAGAACACTTTTCCGTCATTACGCTGTAAGATACTAAATGCTAAAATATCAAATTAGATCTTCAATTAGCCTACGGTATCGAGTGAAAAAGCCTACTTACGTTACACGCAATAATACCAACTGCGGTCATAAAATTAAGCACAATTTCAAAACAGTATATCTACCTACAAACTTAGCGCATCTCTAAACGTTTTCGAACAGAATGAGTAGGTACTGAACTAAAAATACAATTTACAGCCTGTTGATTCATCTACTAGAGAACAGGTATGTAGGTATACGACTCGTGTTCTTTTTCGTATAAGTAACGCGTAAACCGAAACGAAAATTTTTTTATCGTCGACAAATAGTCATAAAATATTCTATAGGTAAAAAACGTATAGGTACGCGTTTAAGAAGCATTTTTCGTGTCATCGTTACTTTTTATTAATAATATTCACTTTCTATCTTTCTTTAATTATTGTAAACATTTACGACACATATAATAGTTTCGAAGGTACCTTACAGACGTATAGGCCTATCAAATTGAAACTATATACGTAATTGCCAGCAACCTTTAAAGTAGTTCGCGAGAAAGTCGGAGTAAAATTGAAAAAAAAAAAAAAAAATTGGTGAAATTTTATCGAAATTTAAAAATAGTGTAAATTTAATGGGGAAATGACCCCTGTATGTGCGCATTTAAATACGTACCTTAATTTGACGAAAATACACTTAGCGGTCGCCACAAAAACGAGACGAAACAAATTCGGTTGACTCTGGAGAAGGCTGGATGGTACCAGTCTGTAGGAGCACCCCGGCACTTTGCGTTGTTGTAAGCATTTTACGTGGAATAATACTTCATTTATATGTGTATACAGTGCATCGCTAGGTCGGCGGGTAGATACACGTATGTAGGTATATATATATATATATATATATATATATATAGGCGATATCGAATGGTTATGTGTATATTTTTTTTTTGATGTGTGCGGCGGAGAACGTATAAGTACTATGGGTTATTCAAATTAAACGACCTACTTCCGAACCACATTAAAGGTTCGTTACAATTTTCCGGCGGCGGCGCCAATTTCAGTGATTTCGAAAGAAAGACACGTTTAACGATGATATCGGTACTAACGATGGTGACGAGTGACTCGGGAGAATCAGCATTTCATGGACAAAAAAAAAAAAAGAAAAAAAAAAAGAAAAATGTTTAAAACCCTACCTTAAGTTAAAAAGTCTGATAATGGAATGAATCGGAAGCGGTATACTTAGGTACCTGCCTATATTTTGAGAGAAAATTTTCCATAATTTACCATAATAGATTTTGAATTATGGCACATCAGCAGTAAATAAGCGAATCGGTTATTGTTTTTATTTATTAATTTTGTTAAAAGAAATGGGGCGAATTTTCCGAATTCCACTTTTACCGCCAGCACCTTGGGTCGAACCCAAATATTTCGAACTTTTCATTCGACGAAACTTCTTACTTCGTAATTGGGTGGGGATGAACTGCGAAAATGATAAACTGAAATATTCGGCCGCCGCAGTGCTCGACCCTCGATGCGAACGTGCAAAATGTATCTTCGATACGATATTAATTTTATCCGAATATTTCTCAATGGAATAAAATGTTAAGCACTCAGTTTTCACCCAAACTGAAAACAAATTAGTGCTATCGTTGTCACCCTATATATTAATGTATCAAGCGGTTATAAAAGTAGTATAAAATGAAGGCCAGGTTGTACGGATTTTTTTTTCGAAGGAAAAGAGAATATGATAAAAATTATAAAATTTACGAGGGAAAAAAAACAATCATCAAATAACTTTTTAGTGTCACAGAAGAGAAAAAGTAAAAAAAAATCCTGCGCAGAAAAGTTCGTAAGAAAAAAAAATTTTCTTTGTTCAAAAATCACCTATATCATCAACATTCTTCATATTTGGAAAAAAGTTACCTACATCCTACAAATACGATGCATGCGATAAAATATACTGATTAAGTATCACGTTTTCAAAATATTGTCAAAAATCATTTTTTTTTTTTCAAATGAAAAATTATTCAAAGTTCTAACAAAAACAATTTTAGGAAATAATTCTATGTTTTTCATTCCCGCAGTGACGAGAATTGTGGAATATATATATATATATATATATAAAAACAATACTTATATGAGAGAAAAATATCCCAAATTGCAAAACAAGTAACTACAGTCGACTCTCAATAACTCGAACCTAGTTAAGTCGAAAACCTCTATAACTCGAAGTCGCAGCTATTTCCCTGCACCTTGCCATAAGAGCTGTATACAAAATTCCCTCTATAAGTCGAAATAAAACCTCGATAACTCGAACTGATTTAGCAGCACAATACCTCTGTAACTCGACAAAAAAACCTAGAAAACATTATCTGACTTGGACAGTAGGTTTATTTTGTTTCTCGTATTTTATTTAGGCTAATTTTTGGAACGCACAGTCCCATTTTGAAGCATTCAGTTTACTATTACAGAGATAGACGACTCTTTTTACTATTTTTTGATTTTATCTTCAAGATTATGAAGGTCTGAGTATTATTTTTAAATTTTATATTTCGTGGCCTAGGGTTGAAACAACAATTTATTGGTTGTCAAATACCTGAACACATCTTATTGCCCTATTGTCTCAGCAGAAATGATTTCGCCTACTTTGAATTCTCTTTAACTCGAAATTTAGCCAAGCCTCCTCTCAATAACTCAAACCTCGTTAAGTCAAAAACCTCTATAATTCGAATTTTTTTTACTTCCCTTCGATTTTGAGTTATCGAGAGTAGACTGTATAGTACAGTTGTTTACATTCCGGTTATGAAAATATCAGGCGAGATTTTGGTGTTGGTGTTCAAATCTGGTGTATGCTAGTGGGTAGGGGATAAGCAAAATATGATCTTTTTCTGAGATCGAGTTGTTTTTAAGTTAAAACGAGTGGTTTTCTTGATGAAGGCTAAAAAATGAATTTTTCAGGACCATTATCAGAAGGGTAAAAGAGGAAAATCACACTGAACAGCTAATAAGTTAGAAACTGTGACCCACCAAAGGTGGTCATCCTATTAGTTTGAATAAAATTATGAAGATCTGAAATATTAAAGTTGCCTGAAGAAAGAATAAAACAGCCCAAGATCACGGATCTTTAGAATAAAGGTACCACGGATTTAAGAAGGGAAGGACATGAAAACCTAGTTTCCCACTTTCTACAGTGAACATAAGGTCACATCATATAGACCCTACACAACTCCTCCTAAGTTATTATTAAAAGCCTAACAATCTGGGAGGCAATTTTTTGACAACAGAGTTTATTGTAACACATGATACAACTGGCATTAATTGGCTTCGATCTTACTAAGATAGTGTTGAATGTCCGTCACGATGTATTGAGAAGCCGTACCTTGTGGAGATATAGAATTAAGAATCACTCAGTTGTTTCTTCAATCGATGTTTTCATTAGCGATTTTATAGGATGTTTACTTAAAAAGAACGAACCATTACAGAAACAACAATCCCAAATTATGAGAACTTTTATTTAATTTATTATTTCACTTCATTGTAAAAATGTGAACGAAAAAACGTATACTTTTGTAAGCCGGTTCAAAACGAACTGACTTCCCCACTCACATATTAGTTAGATGTGGTCTGATCATTTTATTTCAGATCTAACTGGGGAAGCCTGTTATTAGTTTTATTATATTGTTGAGATCCGATACCTAACCAAATAAACTGTATTTCTTTTTCCTAATAAACATACGTTTTGATCAACTGCCAGGAAAACGTGGTATAGAATAAGGAATTATGTATTTTATCTATCGGATCTCAAATAATATTGATACGAATTTTTTATTCGTTAATATTCAGAAAAGTACTTACAAAACAAATTGACCAATCAAAACCAAAATTAGAGGGTCTGATCCTTGTATGGAAGGTACAGTTTGTACCAAATTTTGTGACTATTGAAAGAGAATTGTAACTTTTATTGAGATAACATGAAAAATTAACACCTCCAACAGCCCTAAGAAATGAACCATAATACCAATAGAAATCAAATTTGGAATCATGTTAGATCCACTTAAAATCAATTCCTGTACCGATTCGTGTTTATAGCTTGAAAATTACTCCTTTTAGACCAAAACTGCAACAAAATCAGCCTTATCAGACGTACGGTAAAGTCTATCCGCACAAAAATTGGTAGGTAGTGTCCTTGACCTAAAAAACATAAGTACATAAAATTTCAAGCCTATCGATTGAAAATTTTGACCTGTACGCTGTTCAATAAAAAATGCATATAAACTGACCTACCGGACAAACTATGTGCTCGATCTGGACCAAAAAAATAAGATTCTTCCTTAGATGGATCCGAATATGTTTTAAATTTCGAAACCATTGGATCAAAATTACGCCTGGAAATGGACTCAAAGCAGAAGGGGGTAAATAAAAAAAAATTATTTTCAAAAATAGTGCCAAAATGCTCAAAAAATAATGAAACGAAAAATGTACCCACTCAGGGTCCAAATATTCAAGCAGTAAAAATCTACTTAAAAAGCGTGAAAAATAGCTTTCGGTGAGAATTTGAGTACTATAAAAGTATGAAGAAAACAAAAAAAGAGTAAAATGCCCGTTTTGGACCAAAAGAGAGATTTCTCTTTTTTTTTTGAGTACATCTGTGCACCCTAATATAGGCCTATACGGCTCTTAATACATATTCGGTTCATAAAAAAGCCGTATTTTGCGAATTTTACAGCTTCATTAATTTTGAATGTACTTGGGAAATTTTCGCAAAGACTTGAGAATTTATATTCCACGAAGTTACGTTTCACACCCTATGTTCAGGTCTGTGCAAAACTTTTTTCTGGACATTTTACCTATCCATGCCCCTTAAAATTTCAAATTAGGCAACGTTTTACTTTTACTCGATCGGTTGTATCGAAATCTCATCTAGTCATCTATACTCGGAACACCAAATAAGTTTGAACTCTGAACAAGATAAGCAACGCATGACATATAAATGTTGAACGGCCAATGAAGATGACAAAAAAATGATGAATGGCCAATGAGAAACAACGTTGCACTAGTGCGCCTTAAACATCTGAGCTTAACTTATTTGGTGTAGGCATCGTCAACCTCTCACCACTCTCGATTTAAAATACCTACGATCGAAATTCTAAATTAAAAACAAATCTGCCTCTCAATGAGACTAAAAAATTTGAAACTACATAATTCCAATTAATTAGCTATACTTCCACTCAGATCCAAATAAGTTGAGCTTCGACGTTCAAGGCTCATTAATTCAACGTTGTTTCTCACTGGCCAATGGCCACTAAACATTTGTATGACTGTCATATTGCTTATGTTCTTATGAGCTCAACTTATTTGGCGCTGAGTATATTTGAAAGTTTATTTGAACTCGATAGTTAATTGAAATTTTTATGCTTTTCGAAAAGTTATTTCGAACTGCTTTTTGCAGTGTTTTGCAAGAGACAAAATTCCTTGAAACCCGATTTCATTTTTTGGGTTAAAATATCAAAGTTTTTTCATTCATCGCTGCCTTTTGTTTGCTTTTATGTGCTATGGATCAAAAATATTTCAAATTTGAATAATTTTTTTAAATAGGTAGTCAACTTTACTACGTAGAGCGAATAAACTGTGGTTAAGATGCGACTAATTTTCACATCAAGGCCGTAGGTAGCACCATTTTAAAGGAGGAGTGGGAGTGTTCATATTTTTACTTTATCTTCTAACCCCCGTCTACACGTCAACGACACCACGACCGACAAACGTACACTATGTTTAGATGTAAAGCTTCTTTTTTTCTTTTCTCGGCCACCCGGGGCTTCCAGATAACCAACTCCCCGCTTTATCTACGCTCTTCTCTCATAAATAGCTCTTAAGGAGCTAAGGAAGTTACATAGGAGAAGATCGGTCGGAGGGTACCGAAAACTCTACGAATTTTCGTCGACGATAAAAGAACGTAAAATCTTCAGTTGAAAGGATGGCTGGAAAAAAGAACAAAAGTTCACTTGATCGAAGCATTTATTTTTACGAAATTCCATTGTTAAAAAATGAAATTATTTCAGCTTCGGTAACGTCGTATAATATTGTACAAAACAATCAACAAAAACGTCTTTCTAAAAACAATATTTCTCGAAATTGACTACTCTTCCCTTTTTTACTTTATTCATTTCATTTTTTCAAGAGTAAGAGAAATAAATCACTTCCAATTGGGATCAAAATATATTTATTAATATCATGACAGAAAAAAAAAAAAAAAACAACAAAAAAACATATAGCGCGGGAAAAACTAGCCTTTACTATTTGGGCTGTAACAAAACAAACTTATAATAATGACAATGATAATAATAATTATAATAATAATAATAATAATAGTAATAATAATAATAATAATAATAATAATAATAATAATAATAATAATAATAATAATAATAATAATAGTAATAATAATAATAATAATAATAATAATAATAATAATAATAATAATAATAATAATAATAATAATAAGAACAATAATAATAATATTTAATAATAACAATAATATTAAATAATAATTTAAAAAAGAAGAAAAATTATAAATTTGGTAAATAACGTTAAAAAATTAATATCACAGGTATATCAAAACAGTGAAACTAAAAAATAACAAAATCATAACAAATGTTTGTATTTTTCCCTCGATTAACAATAATATTATAATCGAAAAATAAACCGAAAGTTTTTTATCGTTTTTGTTTTTTTCATTTATTTATTAAAAAGTGCAAACGTAATAATTAAAAATATGCGATAAATAATTTTGACTAAACAGAAAAAAAAAATAGTAATACGAATGATTGACTGTACGAAACACGCACACAATAACACAAACGAAAACAAAATTTCGAAGAAACTACCAGTAGTTAACTACAGACATTCGTATAAGCTAATAAACTTTCCACACAATAACGAAAACTTTGTTAATGTTATCAAACATAATCATTAATTTACATCCTAACTTTTCAACGATTAGCTCTCAAAATGAGTATCAATGCATTTTCCCAACGCTGATGGGTATTATGAAAGTTACACGCGCAGCAGAAAAAATTAAATACACCTTGCAGAAAGGAAAACAAAGAACGTAGTCGTCGTGGGTAGGTAAGTACACAAATGATTAAAAATAAAAAATAAAATGGGAAATACATAATTTGGTCACACATTCGTAATATCATACACATTACACAACGTAACGACAAAGCTTTCAAAAATTTAAAATAAATAAAATGTACGTTGCTCGGTTATCCGCTAATACGCAGTCAAATATATCGAATACAGTATAAAACATGAGGAAAATATTACCGAAAGCGAAAATAAATAAAACGAAAAAAAAAAAAACTATATAGGTAATTCACATTTTTCCCTGTCGAAGTATCATAGGTAATCGTCAACTTCTCAATACTGTTATACAGTCCTTCTTGAAAAAAAAAATTCAACATAATTTCAAAGAAAAAAAAAAAAACTAACATAAAGTTAAGGAACATAATATTCTCATCGGTTAACAGATTGGGGAGGTGAAAAATGCAGATTACACATTAGAATCGTACTGTATGGAACTGTATAAAATACTTATAGATTATACATAACGGAATACACACCGGACAGGAAACTCTTCATATAACACTCGACGGTAATTTGTCCAGCGGAGGTAGATAGTTTTTATGACGTGATAATGTGCCGGAGCAATTATTCGATTTACCATTCAGATTACTGCCGGTATCTGGGCAGCCACTGTTCATCAATAGATCTCGTAAAACCGAGACATTCGTATTATTCGTTTCCGATGGTACTTTCGAGTTGTTATTGTTGTTGTTGTTGTTGTTGTTGTTCACGTAAGACAGACACGTTCTACCCTCGTGGTCGGTTAATTTTACGTCCGCATTACGCTGTGGACCAAATGGAGGAAAAAATACAACACCATAAAACACGAAGTACAATAAACTAAATTAACGAAATTTTAAATCCTCTGCTCACCCAAAGCAATAACTGTACAACTGGTAAGCAAGTCACACTGCAGGCAATGTGAATCGGTCTCCTGAGATCACGTTGACTAATCGGCGCGTTAATATCCTCGGCAGTGGCATGAGCCAATATCAGAATTACTTGTCTCATGTCATTCCTGAAACGATACAATGATACAGGATTAGTTATCTACAGAACCTGTTACTGCGTCACATCGAGTCAATCAAACCACACACTGGCTACCCAGGATATTACCAAAAGATCTACATTCCTCTCCTTTCGATAGGTTTGGCCTCAAATTTCGTCTCACGGAATATTCTTAACAAAGCTACCTACAAGGCCTTAGCAGAAGTTTGGAAGCGATAAGAAGAAACGGTCAGTAATTTTGTACAAGACGAGGCGGACCTGTCCTCTGTCAGGGTCGCATATTACATAAAACTAAAACAATACGAATAATATTTTCTGAAAATTTCGCATTTACTGATTATCAATCTGAATGAATAAACTGTATCCCATTCCCAATCATAACAGTATCCATATCCACTATCGACACCACTTCAACACGTGTGTTTACATAATAAACACATCTCAAAGAGCCATAGAGAATTCAAAAAAGTACTTGTGCAGCAGATTAAACAGTAACTTTATCGAGAAGTGAACCATTTACACTGTATAGTCAGTTTTCAAATCACACAAATGACTTACAAATATATTCTCACAAAAATTTTTTAATTAGAACCATTTTACAACAGAAGCTTAATAAGAAGAAAATTAAACTGAAACAAAATCTATTCTCAAATAAATCAAACACTGAAAACGTAATAATTTCGGTCAGAAAAATATGAATATTTTTGATCAGCAATTTTTGCATGTCGCCAAAGCAAAATTCATTTTATAAGTTATAAAAAAAATGAAAGCTTTAACTAAAACCGACGTTGTTTGTTTTTCAATCATCTGATGAACATTTTCTTGAAAAACAATTTTTTTTCAATAGAGCAGCAAATTTAAAAACTAAGTTTTACAATACTGTAATAGAATACTCTTTAAATTTTTCATTTTTGAAGAGCCATTGAAGAAGTATGGTCGAGATGACTGATTTCGTGAATAAATAGTACCCTCGTACATGAAGAAGCGAACAACCATTCCACAATTGATACATTCGAATGTTTCTCTTCTTCTGCTCTCCCCAGGAAGTCATTTTTAAAAATTCAAAAAATAAATTTCAAGCAAATTTCATAGAGAAAGATCAATGAAGTAAGAAAGCTGATTTTTGAATCCTATAGTGTTCGACGAAATACCGTTAAACGTACTTCAATTACCAGAAAAAAATAAAACTGCGAAATTTTCAGCAAAAAAAGTCAAAATAATAATGGAATTTGGATATTTTTTTATTTTCGTACGAGTTCTCGAATTTCAAACGTCCATACTTATTGTTAGAAAAAAGTATCAATACTCTGTATCAACGATACTAAAATTGAGTACCCAATATCGATCCTGTCGATAAAAATATCGATATTCTTAGATACTTTCGTTTCATCATCATCGATTAAATCAAACATTTTTTTTTTTCAAAAAATATACTTAATTGATTTCAAAAACAAAGCAATAAAAAATGCACTAAAAAATTGAAAATAATTATTTTACAATTTCTCTAGCAAGATTTAGGTCTAAGGACTGGAATTATTGCAGTCGGCACTAATCTCGAAGTTTTGTCATAAAATTGAAGAAAAAAATCTAGACCTAGATCTTGCTGGAGAAATTGTAAAGAATTATTTTTCACTTTTTAGTGCATTTTGTATTTCTTTTTTTTGAAGAAAATTTTTTTCAACGACTTTTCGTTTCTAGCGTTAGCGGCAATATTACTTTAAAACTATCCGTTTATTTAAAGTTAACTCCAAAACTACAGCATGGATTCAGAAAAAAATTTAATGGGACCACCACTGGATCATACTTTATCATTTAAAAAAAAAAGTGCATCAAAATCCGTGCCCAATTTGAGAAATTATGCTGAAACAAACATAAGAAAAAAAAATATACGAATCGAATTCATGACCTCCTCCTTTTTTTTCTGAAGCCGGTTAATTAAATAAAGAAGAAGGCATTAAGGAAAAAAATGAAAACTATAAAAGGAGATGAATTTTATTCAACTGTGCATCGCAACTAATTGTGGTAAGTCTGTGAATAATAAAATACGAAAATAGGAAGTTAAAAAATTCATATTATCCACAATGAATACATCATTTTTGTTGAGACCACCAATCCTTCTCCTCTCTTACTCCTGCGAACACTGGACTATATCTTAAACACACTTTCATAATATTGTTCGCGGCTACACTGATACACTATTCCGCTGCTCACTCGTTTATCTCCATACACCTTTGTTTATCTCACTTAATCTGTACTTACACTCATTGCATATGATTGATTTTAAATATACACGCTTCTGAGACGTTACTTTCGTTAATTCTTTATTTCACGTTACAAAACTTCTTCTTCATCGATCCACATCCTCTATACTTTTTATAGAGGTTGAGGATCAGAGGTGTAACAAAAAGAGAGATTTGATTGAAGTTACGTCCAAGAAGCGAATGTTTATTTCAGAAGTTACATTAATTTAAGCAAAGTACATTTTCAGAGTAATGAACGAACGGTAACGGAAATGAACGAGTGAGCGGCGGAAGTGGTATATCAGTGTAGCCGCGAGTAAATATAAATAAATGTATTCGATATATGTTCGTGTGTTCGTAGGAGTGAGAGGGGAGAAGGATTGGTGGTCTCAACACCCCCCTACAATCTTTTGAACCGATCACGACTGCGGGTGTTACAAAAGTGTTTAAAAGTTCATTATATTTAATTACAAATTATAAAAATATAAATTTAAAAATTGAAAAAGTGTTCATATAAAATGGTAACTAATTTGGACGCTTGTAGTAAGTATATTGATTAATAAATATGAATAAAATATAATAAATATGGTAACATGCAAAAATAATTTATATTAGGTAACAGGATAAATAACATGCAAATAGAGATAAAATATAATAAATTATGTTTGTGATGTTTCAGACAAAATTTTGGTAAGGGAGTTGACTTTTTAAGGATCACAATTTGGGGATTCTAGGATTTTACTAGTAAGTAAGATATGCTGCTTACTGGATAATGCTATTGTTAGTAAGTCAGCTATTTGATCTTCAGTAGCTATTTGTTTGAATGTGAAAATTTTGTCGTTATAGGCCTGAGCAAGTCCATAACATTTGATCATAAGAGCTCGAAGACGTTTTTGTCCTCCGCCTGAGATGACATGAATAACAGATATATTGTCTTCGTAGACAATTACAGGAGTGTCAATTAAGAAGAATTCACGATTTATTAACCAAGCAAGTTCTATGTCTTCGAAAGAATCGTGAAGAGCAATCAATTCAGCTGCTGTGGATGAAGAAGCATGAATATTTGGCGATGAACGCCCCAATTTATCAGGTCACCATACATAGTAATGAGGTATCCAGTTATAGATTTTCCTTTTTCTAATTCAGACATGTTTATAGGCTGATCGTCAATGTCGGGGGCATAAGATGCATCGACATAAGCTGATATGCCTTCGGAGTTGGATCTGTAGACAATGGCAAGATCGATCGTGTATTTCAAGTACCGGATGATACGCCGTACATAGTTCTTTTTTGTGTCATCTGAACAATTTTGAAATCTGGACAGGTAATTGACTGAGAAAGATATGTCTGGCCTTGTGCCTCTAGATACATATAATAGTGCACCAATCATAGATCTGTATTCTTTATTATCTGTGCCTTCAGATTTGCTTAACTTGAGGCCTGTCTCCATAGGCGTTTTGGAAGGATTTGAATCACACATTTTAAATTTCTGGAGAATCTTTTGGATCTGCTGTTTTTGGGTAAGTTTAATTGTTTGTGATTCACGATTTCTTTCTATTTCGAAACCTACAAAATGGGTTGGGTTGTTTACAACTTTCATAGTGAAACGAGTTTCAAAATGAGTGGTTATTTCATTAACCCATTCTGGACGATTAGTTGCAAGAAGGATGTCGTCTACATAAATTATCATGAAGGCAATGCCATCTGAGTCATCTTTACGTGTGTATACGCATCTGTCGATTTTTGACTTTGTAAAATTGGAAGTTTGAAGATGAGAATCCAGTAACTCAATCCAATTTTTACTGGATGTTTTAAGGCCATAGATGGATTTTTCAAGTTTCAGTAATTTTGATTTTTCGACATTGCAACCTTGGGGAATATTAAGAAAGATGTCATTTTTAATTTTTGAGTTTAAATAGGCTGTTTTGACATCATATTGAACAAGTTGTAGATTCAATAGATTAGTTACGGATAAGATCCACCTAATTAGCCAGAGTTGCACAACAGGTGCATAGGTCTCTGTCATAGTATACTCGGATCTGTCCATAAAGCCTTTGGCAACGAGTCTAGCTTTTGGGCACATTACTCCTCTGTCATTGGCTTTGGCCGTGAATATCCATCTCGTGTCGATAGGTTTGATATTATGTGGGCGATCTACAATTTTCCACACATTAAGATCTGACATAGATTGCAGTTCATCATTGATTGCCTGAAGCCACTCTTTCTTAAAAGGATTTTGGAAAATATCACTGAAGCTTACTGGCATGCAATCTTCTATAAACAAGGAGTCTTCAGATGAGGCTTGTTTTAGCACATTGACCCTATAGATTGCCTCGATTTCCTCTTCTAAGGGTTTAACTTGGAGTTCTTCTGGTTTATCAGTGAAGTCGACTAATGTTTTCGTCTCATCAAATTTAACATCGCAGGATTTGTAGGATTTCATTTTAATTGGATCTAATATCTGATAACCTACATTCGAAAAGCCGATCAGAATAGTTTTAAGGGCTCTGGGCAAAAATTTTGGGTCGAGATGCTCCTCTTCGTTCTTCTTGGCTTTGACTGCTGATTGCTGTCTTTGTTCAATGGGAACGTGTTTATATGCAATAGCACCAAAGACTCGAAGATGGGAAATATCGGGTTTAGTACCGTATAATTTTTCATAGGGTGTCATGTTCCCTAGATTGACGCGGGTCGGACTTCTATTAATTATATGGGCGGCGGCTAATACAATTGTTGACCATAATTTAAAATCAATTTTTGCGTCGTATAATATGGCTCTAACTCTTTCGAGCAGGGTTCTGTTTTGCCTTTCGGCTATTGCATTTAATTCGGGGGTGTACGCCACGCCATCATCTAATGTGATTCCTTTTTCGGAGCAAAATTGTGTCATTTTGGAGTCGGAGTATTCTTTAGCTTGATCAGTTCTTAATACAGAGATAGGATCATTGGGAAATTTTGTATTGAAAGATAGATAATACTCTTTAAATTTATCGAAAGCCTGGGATTTTCTTAATATTGGAAAGGCAAGAGTATATTTCGAGTAATGATCAATGAAAGTTATTATGAATTTTTCTCCGTTGTATGCCTCTTGAAAGGGTCCCATGATGTCTGATGAGATTACTTCCATTCTTCTCGTTGGTCGAGTCCTCACGCCATGGTGACCAAGTCGGGTGGATTTAGCTTTTATACATATTTCACAAGTGGCAAAGTCATCGTCCTTAAATACCAAATTTTGGGGCATACCTACAACTACTTTTGATAGTGCTTTCAGGCTTTTGCCACTTAGATGACCTAATCTTCTATGCCAAAGAGTTTTAGTTTTGTTTATGTTTTTCTTGTGCTTTCTATTTATTCCGACACTCTCTCCATTTAATTCATCCTCAGATTCGGAATAAATCTCCTGATTGACCGTATCCACTTCGGTATCTTCAAAATTTTGGGGATGGTCAATGTTTTCGTGCTCTCTTTGTGGATTGCTTGTTCCGGCCTCATTCAATTCTTCAAAATTTTGTGGAGGATCATCTATTTGATCTTCCTGTTCTGCAGACGTACTAGGTACAGGCATACACACAAGCTCCTGATAGACCTTATTTTCCTCTTCTTCATCAACTATTTCGTAATCAATGTAGTACATAGAACCTCTCTTTGGAGCGGTTATAGTAATTTCACCAGTGTTTTTATTTATGATGTCTGCATGATCTGTGTCTGTTATGATTTTGAATATGCCAGGCTCCATGATTTTAGCTCCTGACCAAATATCAAGGCTTAAATCAGGATCATAATATACCTCTTTTAGGTGAATAGTGGAAAATTCTGCGTTAGAATTGCAGACATTAACGTACATTGATCCAACGTGGGTAGGGTTTAAAAATACGCCTTTTTTGGCACAAAGTGCTCTACGAGAATTGTCAACCTTGCGTACGTTTCTTAATTTTGAAATATCATTGACCATGTGGTCATCTGCTCCATTATCTAGTAACATCGTATGAAGTTGGTTTTTTGGGGGGGCGGACTTTGATACTGTAGGGGGTTTAGGCCATTGAAATTCATCTTCAATGTCATCAAAACTTAAATGATTAAGATTTGAGTGTAACATCATAGAGTATTTAACACGAAAATTGGATTTATCATCGGACTTTTTCTGGGAGTTCGTGTTATTTGAAATTTGGGGTTTCGAGCTACTGTTCTGGTTCTGGGTTTGTGGAGTATTACTAGCTGTAGATGTCTCATTAGGGCATGTCCTTGACATGTGTCCTTTTTTGTTGCATCTGAAGCATGTAATATCCATTTGGGATACATTATCTTTTGAAGGATAATTATTTTGTTTGTTTTGACTATTTTTGTGATCGTTTAAATAACTCGTTGTGTTGTAATTTGGTTTGGAAAAATTTGAGTTATTATTATTATTTCGAAAATTTCTAAAATTTTTTCTATTATTATTCATTGGTTGATAGGATGATTTGGGCTGATCAAACCCGGGAAAAGTTTTATTAGAATATTCAATTCGATCACATTTTTCTAATATCATTTTTGTGAGTCTGACAGTAGTTCGTTTTTCTACTTCTAATTGGCGGAATTCTGAGAAAACAGTATCAAATTTTTCGGACAATGACATCATTAATTGATCAATTTCATCGGCTTCCGATAGGGGGTAATTAGCATCGCGTAGTTCTTCCACAATGGATGAAAAATATTCCAAGAATCTACGGATGGTACCTCTCCTTGGATCGAAGCGAAGGGACTGAAATTTTGACTTTAATACCATGATGTTAGTAGCAGTTTGATTCCTGTATCGAGCATCTAAGATTTCAAAAATTTGAGAAACTACATCGCAAGTTTTGACATGATGAAGGATTCTTTTGTCAAGTCTTTCGAATATGTGGGCTTTGGCCCGTTCCTGAGTTTGGAAAAATTTAAGCCATTTGGATGTTAGGCGTTCTTCGGATGATGTATAAATGTAACTAGTTTCTCGAGCAGTAGGAAAAATTGTGGAATGGCAACCTTTACCTATAAGGGTGCTGATGATGGTTGCACGCCATCCCTCATAGCCATTTCCACGGAAAACATTTGAGATCCTTTCATTATTTTCAGTGTTCATAATTAATGAATTGACTGAACTAAAAAAATTTAAAAAAAAATAAAAAAAAATAAAACAAACGGATGTCAATCCCCAGCAAATGCCGCAAGACTAGGATTGCCGTACCTGTGATAACCAAACAATTTGTAGATTTAACGATAGTATTTAAATTGTCCTTGTGTGTGTCTCGAGTAGGTCCACTGCGGGCAAGAGATCACACACGTTAAAGATGAGACTGGACGCTTCCCAATAAAAAAAAATAAAAAATAAAATAACAAGACTTTTTAACCCAAAATAATTCGTATTAGAATTCAATATTCAATAAAGTGATTAATTAAAATCAATAAAAATGAAAAGGTGAGGGTGAAAATGAATTAGCTACCTTCAGATCAAGGGAATTAGAAAGGAATAAAATTATTGAAAACAGGGGAAATTTTGTTTGAAATTATATACCCACAAAATAATTCGAAATAAGTTTGTAGAAAATTAAAAAAAATGAAAGTTGATTTATGAAAAAAAAATTTAAAAAAAAAATATTTCACCAGGTATTACGGAAAATTAATTCTACTGGTAACTCGTAAAATAAAAAAAATTCACAGTAGAGAAAAAAAATAAAATAAAATGAAATATTTAAAATATATTCGAATAAATGATTAAAGGTGTTCGAGAGAAAAAGAACAAAAAAAATTTAATTTAATTTAGGTGTTCGTATAAGAAGAAAAATATTCAAAAAAAGATCGTTAATTATTTTCGACAAAATTGTGCAACTGCAAAAATTTTCAAGTTGCAACAAAATGGTGGTTTGAAATTGAAAAACCGCGCCAACGTATTTATTGAATGGGCGAAGATAAGCGTTCGTAGGTTCGTTGCACTTAACAAAAGGTTAATGTACAAGTTCGAACGAATGAACGAAACGAGCCGTGCATACGTCACGAGTTGTACACTCCAAGACAAAAGTGGCTGCAAAAATTTGCACACGACTTGCCAAAATTTGTACTTAGAAAAATTTTGAAAAGGCCAAAATTATTCGAAATTAACGGTATTTTCAAATATACAGGTTAAATTTTGAATCGAAAGAGTTAAGTTTCACGAAAAACACGAAAATGAACACGAAAATATACGAAAAAATTACGAAAAAATTATGAAAATATGTTTTTTATTACCTTTTTCAGCAGAAAGTTTTTAAGTTATACCTTTTTTAACGGTCGATTTTTTTTGTTTTCAGGTTCGTTTTCTGGAATTGATTAAGGTGGTGCTCTGGAACTGCTGTTTGAATTGCGCTTCGGTTGTTTTGAACGTACTTCGATGAAGATGTGAGTTAAATTTTTTGAGTTTTAAAGATGATACCAAAATGAAATTGAGTTATGACGATAAATACCAATTTTGACTTTGTTGAATTGAAGCTTTTACGTTGGTTTCAGATCAATTTGTGACTGCTCAAGGCGATTTACTTCCAATTGATGACTTCGACGAATTAGTTCATACACAAGCAGGGCAGACACTAATGAATTTACTAGTTTTCAGGCAACACAAGCAGGGTTCCTGAACAACTTAGCAATCGACGAGTCCTGGAATTTTCGATACACTTGGCTGGATTATACACAAGCAGGGCAAATCCTTTTCAGCAAACGACGAAACTCATTGAACGTTTACAGCATTCAAGGTGGAATTAAATTTTCGAGAACAAAAAAAAATTTAAGACTCGAAAAAAAAATGGTACGTTGGAACTAAGTTACCCAACACAAAATAAAATTACGAAAATATTAAAAACACAATTATTCACGAAAGATTTTTTCAAAAATTTGACTTAAAACACAAAGAAAATTCACAAAAGTATAAAAATTTTAAATTATTATTTTTTAAAATTTGTTACAGGTACAAGGATTGTTACCGAGCGATGCTACCATATAGAGGTTGAGGATCAGAGGTGTAACAAAAAGAGAGATTTGATTGAAGTTACGTCCAAGAAGCGAATGTTTATTTCAGAAGTTACATTAATTTAAGCAAAGTACATTTTCAGAGTAATGAACGAACGGTAACGGAAATGAACGAGTGAGCGGCGGAAGTGGTATATCAGTGTAGCCGCGAGTAAATATAAATAAATGTATTCGATATATGTTCGTGTGTTCGTAGGAGTGAGAGGGGAGAAGGATTGGTGGTCTCAACACTTTTTTGTTGATATTGATGAGAGAATCGATACCAACTTTGAAGTCAGGTATAGATATTAGAAATATCGAGCAATACAAAATATCGAAAATAATTGATATTTCTTGGTTGATATATCGAAAAAATATTCGTATCAATAAAATTTCGACATCTCTAATAGCTACCATTTTACACATTTTATCTTGACAACCTACGAAATTCAAATTTTTTCACTCACCTCAAAATGGCTTCAGCCAGCTGCTGAGAAATACTAACGGAGCTGAAAATTGACGGTAAAAATTCTTTGGTTTCGTATTTGCTTTTTATCCACTGCTCTTTGTGTTCGCGTTTCGAATTCGGCGACGGTTTTTCTCTGTAGGCAACGCCGCCGCTTTCCCACACCGAGTTTGCTAGCGCGTTCCCAATGGACAGCATAACGCTCAAATAAGCAGGCCTGTACACAGTGAAACGTACGCACATAAAGTTACAAGTAGGTTCACGCATGGTTACGCGATTGGTACATATTTTCGTGCACTACTAACGGCCATTCGTCCAAGTCCAAAGATCTGACTTTCGATATATGCGAACCAAGATTTCTGTGGATGCCAGAGCACTCGATGCACATGAGAACGCCAATATTTAAACTTGCCCAGTCAGGATCTGAAAAAGATGCGGAGAAAAATTTATAAGGTCTGTGTTACAGCCGTTATTGAATGTCGAGACTGTAGTAAATTCGAAGGAAGGGAAAGACAAGATGTACAAGATCAACAATTCGTAAGGCCAGAAGATTTGCACGGAAAAAATGATTTCACTTTAGGGTCGGATCAACATTGATCTTATAGGATGTTCTCAGATTGGACGAAAAAAAATCAAGTAAAGATGCTGCAAACCACATCCATACAAAATATATTAATTTCATACCAACTAACGTATTGCCTTCAAAGTATGAAAAAAAAAAAATTGTTTAATTGGTAATTCATAATATTTTTATTGTTTTTTTTTTTTTTTAATTTATTTTTTAAGAACAATTTAAACATTTAATAATATTTTTCTGTAATAAGTATCTCGAAAAATTACCTATTATCATTAAATTATGGAAAAAATGAAGAACAAAAATGAGATCGTTCTGAAAATCTGGCAACTTTTTTTTCCAACTACAATAGTTTTCATTTTTTTATACTCAACAAAAAATAAAAGAACCCAATCACTTTTTTATAACGTCACGCCGAAGTAGATAAATGTCAATTTTCTTCGTGAAAGAATACAATTTTTCTACATTTTTCATTCATAATTTGATAAGTTATTTAATGAAATATCTTAAAAATTAATGGGGAAATTCAATTTTTGGATTTTCTTCTAGAACCTTTTGCTTCTATCTTCTCGTTATTTTAGAATCATAATAACCATAATTCACTGCTACTCATATTTTCAGTTTTCGCACCGAAGGATACCAAAGGAACGGTAATCCCCTTCGTCCAAATATGTACCCCCCCATGAATGATTTTATGTCTCCCTATCTTCAACCCGAGTAAGTATCTAGTTTTCCACTTTAAATGAAAACACTATACACTGGATAGTGGATAACACAATTTATATTTATGAATATTCGGTACAGAAAAAAATTATTTCTGCATGCCTAAAAAAAAAATTATTCAATTCAACTTGATTCCTTCAAAGAGTAATGTTTCAATTCATTCCAAAGAGTTAAGAGATAAACGCAAAACATTCAAACATTTGGAAGTAGGATAGATTATACAAAATTGAACATTGTTTCTTTTATACCTTACACGTGCAAGGATCAAACTGGAATGTACTCAATCAACGACATCACCGCAAGAAATTCTATCACCCATTGGGGAAACACCCTGAATTTTAACAACTGAAAATTTTCTCGTAATATCTCTTTTTGCAGTAATAGTTATACACTATATAAATTTCATTATTGCAGCAGGTTTATTGAAAACACAAATAAATTAAGATTATAAATGTACGCCGAGGAGTAATTCGTGATTCAGATTCGAACCACACAACCAATAGATACGAAGATCGATATCTGTCGACTTGAAAATATTTTACGTACTTGGTGCGTTACAATCGACGCAGGAACCATTTCCTGGCACACACGTACGAATGGACAAAATTGTGGCGGCCTCCAGCGACGAATTTAAACGCGATTTTCCTTTATTACTTTCGTTTCCCTGCAAAACGACACACATATTAAATTTGTGCCAAACAAATTTAAATTATCGTTAACAGTGTTGCTGGATCGTGTACACTGTCACCACACACGACAAACCTGTAGCGACGAAAGAATCTGTTGTTCGATAGCCGACACCCAATCATTTCGCTCGTCTATACTGGCAGCTTCAAATCTCCATTGTTTATTGTCCAGAGATACAATTAGGAACTCGAAACCATCATAGTCTATGGCACAAAGAAAACAACAACCCACACGTTAAAAATGAAGTCGTTTTTGAGGATCTACCTAAAATTAGTAAACGGGTGAAAGATTCCTTCATCACCATCATTATCTTGATTCTTAACACCGGTGCTTTTTAATCTTCGGTGACGTTTTTTAACGTGCGGCGTTTCAGCTTTACCCTCGTTAAAGCCGTTCGTAAACGTTAAGGAATTATTCGACATAATCATCACCGAATCCTCACTGCAACAAAAAATTAAACGACACATTATAAATGTACTAATGACGATCATATGCAATGGAGAACGATATTAAAATAACAACAGAAGCTGATTCCTCGTCCAAAAAAATTAATAAAAAAAAAAAAAAAAACTGTAAATCGAAGTAAGAATCGAAATTGGTAAAAAAGTAAGAATATTCTATGGAAATTCAAGTGAGTCGACAACGGGCTAATAACTGGAAGAGCACACAAGAAAAACCATTGTATACATCATCATAAATATTTAAAATGATAATGAAAAAACGTCATCTGGGCAATAAGACTACAAATCGGAAGAATAACAGCCTTAAAGTTAATACTTAAAAAGCAAACAAAACTCGCAAGTCCCCGCGCAATCAATGCCATATTTTCATAAAAATTCATTAAAATAATTTACATTTTAACATTCGGACGCTTTCATTTTGGAGTAGGAGCGAATCGATACAAGATCAAGTAGATAACCAGAAGAGAACATTTTCATTGGCTGCCTACTCTCAGATTGCTTTATTGCTCTTCAATATAAAATAGAACCAAGATTAATCAACGTTATTCCATAAAATAGAAATCAGATTTTGGGCTAGGAATATGAATATTGAAAGCTCTTCAGACTAGGAACACTGATTGAACATTTTTCTCAACATTTATTAAAATAAAATGAATTAATTCTATATGCGACTTTTAAAACACAGCATTGTATAAGTAAGTGTGCTATTCCAATCCAATGAATTAATTATCAATGACGCAGCACACAGACATTTCAGACAATTGTGCTAAAAACCGCATCTAAGGCATCTTTTCTCTAACCTTTTTCCTCACTTAAATTTTTCGTCGTTATTGATAACAGTTGCATTATCATGAACTTTTGAGGTTTTTTTAAAAATTCAATAGGTGTGCCAGTAGCACATTGACACACCCTTGAATACATCAGTGTTGCTTACAGCTGTATTTACTGAATCGAGGGATCGATTAAGTTGACTGGGGTAGATTGAAAATAAATAGTTGCTGGCCAATTTTATCAGGCTAATAGTTCATGGTTGTGCAAGAATTAAAAAAAAAAAAAAAACTAATAATATTTACAAGACGACACACGCCTTCAGTGAATTAATTAATAACAACGTCCAGATTTAACATCTCAAAAATGAAATGAAATACGCTCCATATTTACTGACCCACTCACAATAAATTTATTAAAATTATTTTCAAGCGATTGTACGTGTTTCTTTAAAATTTCAAGGTATAGGTTTTTCTTTACAACCGTTGCGTTTCTGGGTTTTGGGAAAAGTCTAATTTTATTTCAAATCTAACTAAAAGGAAAACATCAAGAAGGAATTAAAAATTCACGAACGTTGTCAGATAGAATTCAAGAATCGCTAAAACTGTAAAAATGTTTTTAAAAAGAAATCTAAAAAAATAATTGTTAATTGGTGAATATTAGATTAATTTTATTTGTTGTTTATATAAGAAAACCGCCGATTTTAAGCATTGTTTGGACTAATGAAGCGAACAAAGCGGACGAGAGACATTCACCATACTCCTCATTCGTATGGAAGTTTTTTTCATTCACTCGAAAGTGAAAATATTGTACGTTAATCGGACTAATTTATTCCGTGGGTTATCTTCTCAGAGATGTAATGATTCTTACAAATAAACAACTTCAGTCAACGTACCAAATAATTTCGTGTAAATAATATTTCGACGAATCGTAGAGATGTTACCGACTGAAACCAACGCTCAGAATTGCTACACAATCCTAATTCCCATCTCTTCGAACTCCCGTCAATATTTTAGCCCTTATTAAACACGAGATATGTAAATAATTACACACTCTAAATAGGTAATGTCTACGTCCTTGGAACGAAACACGATACCGCATCCACGACCGAAAATGACGAGCACCATAATTCAATTAGAAATGTTTTTTTAATTTGGATGTTTACACGAATTTGAATAGTCTAAAAACAATATTGGTAGTTTCTTTTTTTAAACTTTTCACGCTAAAAATAATAAAACCTGAGACTTTACTCCTATTCCGTTACCCTTCAGACGCTTACATTATCTTTCATTTCTTGCTCTTTCCTTCCATTTACGAAATACCAAAATGCTTATGTGTATGCGACGAAGCAGGCAACGACAGTGTGAAATACAAGATATGGGGCATTTTTTTGCAAATGTCATCGAATATAGTTTCTCGAACGTATGCTCCGTCCGCACTATTCGATAGAGAGCAGAGAAACCGAAAGAGAAAGAGAGGCAGTGAGAGAATGAAACGAAAAAAAAAAATCAAAATACGATCGATGCGACCCTGGTCCTGAAACTACTTATTAACAAGGCGACATTTGCAGTCACAAAGGTGATTTATAATGTCTGTAACAAATGTTACGACTACAATACACATTACGTAGCCCAATACAGTAAACGCGTGCTTAAGATTATTTAACACGATATTTTTTCATTAAGTTTATAACTAGCATTGTATTTTGAAGTCAATTTTCAAGATTTGACAATGCAAAAAAAAAAAAAAAAAGAAGTAATAAACTCTAACAATAACAGTAAACAACTTAATTCAAAAATTTACAGGACAAATATTTTATTTAATGTTAACTTTTAGCGGATAAGGAAAATGATTTTACGAACACTGAAAAATGTATCATAACGAGTGCTAAATGGCTTACTTTGTGGATGATATCTTAGAGTTCGGTTCTTTGAACACTTCAAATGCAGTTAACAACACTTTATCAGAACAACGCTTCTCTTTGTACTGCGAACCTGAAATGTTGAGCAGACAACATAAACAATATTATAAAAAATTAAGTGTAGAAGGAATTCAAAAGTCATAAAAAGCGTATTTAAATTCTCATTCGATTGAATTTCAGACTTAGCATCGACACATCTTGTATTCGAACAAAATAATTAGCAAAATACTCGAGAAAATACTGTGGCAGATACTACTGGTTATAATATAGTCACTGCACACGCTACAAGCTATTTTACAGTAAAATCGAACAAATCATTCCAATTAGTAAACGATAATCATAAATTTTATACAGATGAAAAATTGCATTCGTTATTTCATGAGAATAAAGAAGTTAGAAAATTTTAAATAAAAAAAATATTTAAAATTTTGAAAAAAAATTTTTCAGACTAAATTTTGATTTTAAACTAAAATTAAAAAATTTAAATTTCAAGTAAACACTTAATAATCTCGCAACGTAATTTCAGGAAATTCCTACAAAATAATATATCCCTAATATGCATTTAGACTAACTCACACCGTAATTTTTAAAATATTAGCGTTAGTCGAGAAATGCAGGAGATGAAATCGAACAGAAGTATTATTGATTGTGATTGAATAGAACTATACTTCGATACTTGACGATAAAACAAACTATAAGGAAAATAAAAACATCCAATAGCACAAAAATTATGAAATTTGTCATCTCACTCCATCTGCGGTCATCCTTAACACTTGCATCCTTTTTTTTTTTTTTTTTAACCTTCTCGATAAATAAATCAATCTTATGTTAATAAAAACTTACCTACAACGTAATTTGAAAGAAAAAATTAAATAAAACATGAAAATTTTCATAAAAAATCCAAATGATCAGTGATAATTAATAAACCTAAACAACGATCCATAATAGCGACAAAATAGGAACATTTCAACAATATGCACCTTGAATAGAAATAAATTAACAATTAAATGAAACGCACCTTCCTTGAAAATATGAAGGTAGGTACGCATAAATCACATCGAGTATGAAAATCAGCATTAACCCACGAAACAGAATTACACTGAAAGAAAAGAATCTCGGATTTTACTTCGAATTTCGTATTTTTTTACATTTCTTAATAAGTATTTGTAATCGAAAATTATACGCAAGATTCACCAAAAAATTTTTATTATTCGAAAGTTATGGTTCTTTACCATAGATGTACCAAAATTTCAAAAATTTTCATGACACATTTTTGAAGTTTTTATTTTTTCCACACGAAAAGATCTTCTACTTTATCCCTTTTTTTTCTTCTTCAAATTCAATTCTATTTTACGAGAAGTTTTCTAAGTACATAAAAACGAATAGAAAGTACCAGCATTCTCTCACTATCTTCGCAAGCCATTTCTATACATTTCTTTCAAAAATACCCATTAAATACAAAACATTACTCATTCAAATGAAAATTTAAACCAGCATGACATATTGAATGAAAAAGCTACTGAAGTAGAGAAAGAAAATCTTTACTTGAAATACTGAGATTAACAAAAGGCTCACTAATCGACGAGGTATTGACTGTTTTCGAGCCACGTGGTTTTTGGCCAGGAATTTTCACGGTCACATATTGCAACGATATTTCTTTACCGTGAACATCTTCCATGTAATCCTACACCAGTGATTTCACGTCATAATTAAGGAATGTAATTTTATTACACTAACAAATAAGGAATTAAAATTATTTTTCACAAAATACCAACATGTAGACTAGGATGATAGGTGAGGCGTCCATCGTCGCACAATGTAACGTATTTCTTTTTCCAGTCTTTGTTCAAAGTTTTATTACTTTTTTTATACAGATAACCCTGCTTTAAGGGTATCGCTCTACCGCTGCCCAGCTCTCCATTTTTTAGTTTATCGTCGCCTTTCTTCAACGACGTCATGAAAAGATTCGATCTTCTTCGAATTTTTCTGCAGAATATCAAAAATTCAAACATCGGAAACGAAATTTAAAATTAATAATTTTTTTTTCTCCTAAAAATAACTGTAACTAATACCTCGGTAATTATTTGCTTACCTCGACGTAGTTGGCGTGGAACTGGGAGTAGGTAGATCTTTAGGAAAACTATCAAGACGATTATTCGACGACCCTTCGAGGGAAATGGTTAATTCGTGAGGATGTCGACTTAAATTACCTACAGACGAAGTTAAATTCACTCGTGAATCCTGCAAAAAAAAAAAAAAATGATTGACGAGAGGTTTTAAATTTTTTTGACATACTTGTACGAATTTTTACATAATTTACGAAAGAACTAATCACAGAATAAAATTTAACCTTACAATTTTTTTCTCAAAATTTCACAAGTGAACCATATACAATTAATAAAAAAAATTGCAAATATAATTTTCACAACAAACGAGAAACAATTTCGCGTATTTTGTAATTAACTCTATTTTGAAGAACTATTAAAATTACAACGGGAATATTGAGGGGAAAAAAATCCTACAATAAAACCATAACTCGAAAGAACCTGCGGTAGAAAAATTACTGACCAGTGATCACACAATGTAGTGAACACGCGAAAATACCTGAGTAGTGTTTTCAGTGTGACCATATTTGCCGTCGAAAAAATAATTACGGTAACTCGATCGGACTTTCGACAGACTGAGCCAATAATTTCACAGTCTAATAGCCACTTAGCTAATGGTTCGGACGGATATTAACGTTCTCGTTTTTGATTATAGCACTACGTACCTTAAAAAATATTCATATCCGATTATGAAGCAAGCCAACAAGAGCATTTACAAAAATGTATTGCGTTATAAACGATTAAATTATTAAAAAGAACAGACAAATTACTCAGATTTTGTTTTTTTGCATTACAGAAGGGTAATGAATCAATTTTGTACAGGGTAAAATGTTAAGGAAAAGAGGCATAGAAAAAATTTTCATAGGATTTTTCAACGTCAATTTGCTGGTTACACATTCGATCAACGTTTTTTTTGGGCATTGAAAAAGCACTGATTTATTTAAATACTTGGTCAATGAATATATGAAATGAAAATTTTGCCACTTCTACGACAATTCATAGAGACAAGGGTTCTCGTTTAAACTGTCTTCATTATTTACAAATATTTATCATTAACTCTTTAAAAAAGATGTATATTTATTGAAAAATGTTGGCCTTTTGGCTTCTTCTAGTACTATTTCGTTACTAACTTTCTTGACAGTAAATCAAATTATGGTGCAGTTAACTGTCAGGTCACGAAGAAAGAGAATACCCACAGGAGCCAATACGCCTTTTTTAGTAACTTTATTCTAATGTCAAACTATTGCTGAATCGATTGGTTTGATCCGTTTCGAAGGTGAACTTTTTTTCTTCTTATTGAAACGGCTTGAAATTTGGGATTTGAGATTTAGTTCCAGTAAAAATCAGTAGATACCATTAAATTAAAATAAATTATGGAATATCCAGTAATTTAATACTCGGAGTGTTTTGAAAAAAACATAAAAATATAACTCAAAGTCCGAAATATTAATCATTGGATTTTCTTATGAATTTGGGCTAGATATTCAATTTTCACACAGTAGTAAGTTTGTGAACAAAGATAAGTCATCAAATATCGTGAAATTTGTATGAAAATTTAAAACCAAAATACGAACATATTCGGGAATTTTTGACCAGTCTGATTATGGACAAACCTAATCGATGGAGCTACGATCGTACTCTCTCGAAAGTATGAAATAATTCAACGCCGATGAAGTGGTTCCTAAGTCAATGAACTAAATTATGCAAAAAAGCTCCCTCAGGTTTCAAAGACTTTTTCTTAAAATATTGGTTTCTTAATAATCTTCGCCAGCGTACTTGCACCAAAACCTGTCGACTTCTCATTCAAAAAGCTAAACGGGGGTTAATTTTGCATAAACACGCAGATTTTCATGGTGTACACATCTCATCATCATCTGAATATAGTCACTATTTTTTCGTTGACACTCCTGCCTTCCAATAATTTACCAACATTTTTCACAACCGTCAGAAATACCTACACAAAACACAACCTCTCGTCAAATTACGCCACTAATGTCAAGACACTGGTGCACTCATTTCCAAACGCAATTTTCAATGCTGAATGCTCAAATCCGAAAAGAAACAAAATCGATAATATAATCCACTTAAAACAATATTATAGACGGTTAATTTTTAACGTAATCTTTCACATTTAATCACTTTATAGGTACTAACTAGAATACTTCCTCTTTTAGTTTTTTCTTCTTTTTTTCCCCTTCGTATAATTTTCCTGTCAATACGAGTCAATTAATTTTCTATAGGCTAGTTGTCATCGATACCCTCATTTTTTTTTACCACGTCACGCACGGTATGCACCATGCAGCCAATCCATTATTCGTGACATCACAGAAGATACCTATGATACCGTTTTTTATTGCACCGCGTCGATAGTAATAACATCCAGAGAATTAATTTTATTTGACTCTCGAGGCATTATCATAATATAATAATAATAATAATAATAATTGTGGGGACAATACTCGTATGAGGTAATAGGGGCTCGCACCCCTCGACGACAGTCGCCACCCAAAGGCTGGCAATAATCGTCTTTATGATGTTAAACAAATAAACACTGGTGCGTTTGTATGTTCGTACCTGTACGTACCTACAGGTAAGATACATTGCACGGGCCAAGATCAATTACCAGATAACGATCTCGGTGATCTCACGGCCCGGTACCAAACGCGCTGCGTCGTTTCTTATCACCTCGACAGAGGCAAGAAACAATGTAACGCATGACATAATTACGTACATGTACGTATGCATGTGTGTCTGTGTGCGTGTACCAAATCCTGTATATAAACTCTCAGAACCGGCTCAAAAATTGTCAGTGTTTGCCAAGGATTTGGCTCTCCCATACTTAACTGTATGAAGTGGCAGAACACGCAAATACTGTTGAAGACCTTCTAATGTGAATATCTCTTACAACAAGGTATTCCACAATAATAATAATAATAATAATAATAATAATAATAATAATAATAATAATAATAATAATAATAATAATAATAACATAGGTACGTAATAGACGACGGATTCGACGTACCTTACACATGAGCGATTGTGAAATATGTTTGGGGGAGCTCGGGGACGAAAACATGTAGGGTGTTGTCGGTACGCTCAAATTAGAGCAAGGTGACGGCGAAGGGCCGGTGGCAATATGCTTCAGACTGCTGTAGTGGTTAAACGACAGCGACGAATTCGTGCTGGGGGTACCAGGGGTGGCTGGTCTGGAATCCGACGACGTCATACAGGTTACCGAGCAGGCCAGACGTTGTTGAATGATCTTCTGGCAGGCTGAAAATATGCAAATCATCGTCGTAGAGATTAGAATATCTAAAACGAGAATACTTGGCTTTTTTCCTTTTATTGTTCACAAGTTGGAAGAAAAAAAAAAAAACAAGATAAAGAGAAAAGCGCAAAAAAAAGAAGAAAAAAATCCGAGAAAAAAAGAAACCGGCTCAGACGGTATAACGTTTAATTAGTGTCCTTTTCGGGAATCTTCCAAAAGAATGGTTCAGTGGTGCGCAATAATCTACGTAATTGTATACAACCTTCCCATTCCCCTCAATCATCACTGCTCCAGTCACTTACATAATTTAAACACTCGTCGAAGTAATAATACACAAGCATATACGTATAGGCTCGTGTTTTGTAGTATATTTTCTATCTGTCACTCATTCGTCATTTGGAGTTATTTAAATTAGATTAAACTGTTTTACGTCCGCAAACGTTATACGTTTCATTGTCATAAAAGATGGTGAACAAAAAAATAAAAATAAAAAATCCTCCGCAGAAACAATGGCGTTAGTAGACGCTCACACGTCACCGAGCCTATTTTTTCTTCACGCGATTAAAATTCGATCGAAAAAAATGAAGGGGCAAAAATATTAAAACAAGGGGGAGATACGTGGTGAAAAGTTAAAGTCTGGTTAAATACCATCTCGGTAAGGGAAAAAAAACACATCCACAATATAAAACTGAGAGAGGTAGTCAAATAAAATTTAGCCTATGCAGAGTTTATTGTAGGTAGCATTAAATATTTACAATATTCGCAGCAACAGAAAAGCCTTTGAAGTAATCGTGAGACCGTTTTCGCGTGACAATGTTTGGTCGGCACAAAAAAGTGGTATCTACTCACATAAATTCACTTTCTTGGTGAAAGTTTGTGCCGTTGAATAGAAATACGACAACATTTGAATCCGATACGGCGGAAATCTGATAAGATTTTGCGGAAAGAAACTCCCAAAGGAGCAGTACTCGCAGTTACCGAGGACGGTTTGGATTTCGCCTGGAAGTGGTCTCATTTTTCAAAATGGGAAGAAAAATAAAAAAAATAAAAAAATAAAAGGTTAAAAATTCAGGCAATTGAAAAACTGACTAATCCTAGTAAACTTGTTCACACCGTAATGTCGCTTCTGGGCGCAGTTTTTAAGCAAAATTGTAGACGGTTTGTGGATTTTTCAGAACCAATTCAACGTAATTTTACAAAAATTGTTCGGATAAAACGATAAAACGACAAGAACTTTTAGAAAATTTCAGGAATAATGGTTATTGTGATCATCAAGTGAGAGTCCGAAGACTATAAAATGACAAAACAAGAGGGACCAGTTTTTAGAACGAAATGTTATCGATTACAGAAAATACAAATATTTCTGCATTAGCACACAGCATGAAAAGTTGAGTAATATTTCAATTTCATCAATTTCCACGTAAAATATTTTTATTAAATTTTTTTTTAACACAAAAACGTGTCTGGAGTGATTTGTTACTAAATATCAATCCGACTTCTCCGCATAAACCAGCAACATATTCGCTAATAATTCTGGCAGCAGAATCTCGGACTTCGACGACCAACTACTCCTTTTAAGATTCTTCTGAAATTAATACCTTAAGGTCAAATTCAAATCCAATTTTGAAAAATTAAAAAAAATTAAAAATTCTTTTCTTCCAACTATTTTTTTATAAATAATTATTTCAGTAAATTTGAGGCATACTCTCAATAAAAGTTTAGTAATAAATAAGTAAGTTTTGTTCCTGTTTTTTTTTTTTTTTGTTTTTAATGTGGTACACATTTCAACTTTCACTATGCTGAATTCAGAGTAAATTCGGAAAAAATTATTTTGATTAAATTTTCATTAAAAAAGGGTGCTACAGCCAATCACAGAAAGAATACAAATTCCTACAGCCAATCACAATTTCCGCACTAGTCGAAATGGGGGAATATCTATTGAGGATGAGGACCGGAGTTGTAACAAGAAAAGAAGATTTAAGCGAAGTTCCGTCCAAGAAGCGAGTGTTTATTTGAGAAGTTACATAATTTAAGTAAAGTGCACTTTTAGAGTAATGAACGAACGTTAACGGAAATGAACGAATGAGCGGCGGAAGTGGTGGAACAGTGTAGCCGCAAATAGATATAAATAAATGTATATAATGTATGATCGTGTGTTCGCAGGAGTGAGAGGGGAGAAGGATTGGTAATCTCAACAATATCAATTAAATTAATATCGATATGTAATGTTTTATCATAAGAGTATGAAGGAATTGGTGTTGATCGATATATCGATATGATATCGATATAATGAAATGTGTACCACATTAAATGTTCTAGTTCGCTGACACCCTAGAGCGCGTTTTTTTTTTTTTTTCTGAAATTTATCACTAATTTTTGTGACTAGCAGTTTTCCTCTCATATAAAAGAAGCATCAGTTGATCAACACATGCTAAACATTGATAGGACATGGTAAAAATGTATATTTTAATTGTAAATGGAAGTAAATAATTGTTACTTAGTAACATTTTATTAATTACTCATCGGCTCATTCTCGGGACCGAAAGCACTGAAGAACATTCACAATTACCGACGTCAGCTTATAATTTTCAGAAGTTCTCAACACCTCAAATTTTCCAGTACAATATTCGAAAAGTTTCGCTACAAATTATTAGATTAAATAGTTCCATAAGATTTTGCCTCCCCTTTGAATTAAAAAATAATGACGCCAGAATAACTTACGCCACCGTATTAAATAATTTTATTTCTACCTTTCGAAGGTTTTATTCATTCTCCTAGTTCATTACAATCGTATTATTACTTCCCACCTGGTTTTATATAGGTAGCCGGTAAACGTCCACGAAAGAGTAAACACCTGTATATTTTTCTACTAATTAGGAGCTTAATTGTAATTTATATCACTTAACGCATATACAAGTTGGATATTTCGAATAACCAAAAAAAATAAAATTAAAAAAATAAAAATCGACTCGTGAAAGAGCGGTAAGAAAAAAATGGTTTTCATCGCATTAAGCCTCTTTATATGAATGCTATATTTCACGATTTTCACGAGCCACGAGAGATCCATTTAACGTTAAAATGCAAACAATAATGCACTCGATGCATGGTATGCGTGCACGAAGGTATGGAAGAAATAAAAAAAACCACCACCTATAATGGTGCCTTGCGAATATGAAATAGGGAGAAACATTATTGTTGTCGTAGGTACTCGAATGAATCGAAAAGATCACTTGAAAACGATGAGCTGAGAGAGGATATTTCAAAACCCACCATCAATTCAGAAGCAAGTAAGATTTAAAAAAAAAAAACCAACTGACCATCTTGGAAAACGCGTTCCACATTTAATCCATAAGTGGCGCAGGTCTCGTAGTAAGTACAGCGTTTCAAATCAGCTGCCAATTTTCTGGCTCTGGCATCGTCTATAACTCTTGGATTCGTTTCAGTGACTGCATCTGCAAAAATGGATGGAAACATCTCTTTAGTATTCGAGTGGCCGTCACGACCACATTGCCAATTGCACCAAAATGTGACGAACGACATTTTATGGCACTGAGTGATCGTATGTATACCTACAGTCGCAATTAATTCGACTCACGATCAAAAGGGCGCATACTTCAAATACTTCAGACAACGCCGAGTGCAACTTTCGAGACAACAAATTCGAAATTGTCGACGAAATTAGCATTATTAAATCGATCGTTCAACTTTTCGCAGCAGATAAGAGAGTTACAGTCAGCACTATGGGACACTTGAAAACGACAATGAAGATAAGGAGCTTAGCTGTCGTCAAAAGAGAAGTTCGTAGGTATCTCTCTTATTTTTATTTTTTTTTTTAGAAAAGATTAAAACGCAAGTCAATTGCGAAACTAATAAATACCTCGTCACGGAATACCGTTACACGAGAAGTTTCACGGTTAATGTCATCTTACGAAGGAAATATAGAAATGAAATGATACCCCACGACAACTCGATCTCCGACAATTTATACGAGTGGAAAAGGATGAACGGAGAGGGAATGTAGTTGATGAAATACAGCTAGATAAGGCTATAATTTTAGCTAACTAAAGTTAGTCACGAAATTTCGTTACGAAGAAATTATTAAGGCAAAGTAGGGAAGAAATAGGAACGAGAAGATTTTCGAAGTTGATTATAGGTCACAAATGAGTGACAGATTGGACCAAAGGCTTCCGGAAAATTAAAAGGGATAGAAAATGGTTAGAAAGTTTTCGTAATTTAGAAAAATAAAAAATCTAACGGTAAAAATATTATATCAAATAGCTCTGATCTGAACCATAAAGACTCATAGATTTTTGTCAACAGAAACATGACTAAGAAAGAAATTGATGAAAATTCGATTAAGAAAATAGTTGTATCACTTGATCAGTGGCGAGGGGATACGGACATTAGTGGATGAAATAATCCTCGACTATTGCGGGCTATGTAGTCAAAGGAAATTATTTCTGAACACGATCATTCGACTTGAATAGATGACTAATTCAACTCACGACGGCTACTAAGAAAAAGAGATAATTGAAATGAAAAATATCATGAACTACCCGAATCGAGAACATCGTGGCCGATTTTTGCTGAAGAAGAGGATCTGAAAGAAGCATGGTACACAAAGGGAAATGAAAGCTGATTCAGCTGAAACATAAAACCGCGTTCTCCAACGACTCTCATGACTGGATTCAACCATAAGCGTCCGGAAAAAGGTAAAGAGGAGAAGAAATGCCCGCTCGAATTCCAGTTGATAAAATTGACCTCAAGCTTTCCTCAAAGTGAAAAAGGGGCTAAGAGAACGAAGAAAGAACAACGATTATAAAAAATTCCTAGTCCATAAAAAAAAAAAAAAATAAATATCAACTAGAAATGATTCTAATATCGAGGACCAATGCACCGGCAGATTTTCGTTTTTCGTAGGGTAGCAGGTACTCTTTTCCACCAAAATGCGCAGGACTGATGGCAAGAAATTAAAAACGATACTCCCACTGATAAATTTCGACTGAATTTTCATAAAAAGTTTATCCACTAGTTACAGATTACTCCAAAACTATCCGCACCTTTTAAAATGAAAAAGAAAAAAAGGAAAAAAAGTGAAAAAGTTCGAATTTTGCCACCATTAAAGTTTTTTCTCTTCGCATCACCAACTCTGCTTCACATTTTTAACGCAAACAGTGAGAAGAGTTATCGACTCAACATAAATTACTTAACGTTACAACGACGACGACACTTTTAAAATCCTTCTTACACTATTAATCGAGTAGGGGTGGTTTTAATTAAAAAGTAGATGTAAAAAAGAGAAAAAAATAACCCTTCATAAGAAAAAAAAAATGAAAGTTGCACTTAAAAGCTGACGTCTCTGAAAAAATTCAACCCCACACTGAATCTGATCATTGCATACCCGCAAATATTTAGAAAACTCTTTATTCACTCACTTCTTTCTCTACGCCTTTTTTATTCCTTAAAAAAAAAAAGCAATGGCACCCAGTCACCCATCATCATCATCATCATCATAAAAACCACACCAAAGTACATAAAGTAAGTAACGCAGTTCGACAATACATAACGAGTGTAGTCTTTCACGCAATCTCGACACCTCTTCTCAAATACTCCAATCTTGAGTGCGTACAACCAAGCAAATGTGTGGCGTTACATTCCGACCTTAAGCCCCCCTTCTCCTCCCATTCATTGGGAAAATTAAAATGAATTTCAACTTCGATTACCTTGGGTGCCGACCAATATTATCGGTATCTCCTTATCCGTCGAGTTTCGATAGTGCGATAATTTCGTGTAGTAACTGTATATCGCATTGAAACTGGCTTCGTTTTCCAAACTAAAAACGAATACAACGGCGTCCACCCACGATGTAAACTGCAAACAAAAAAAGAAGAAGAAGAATGACATTTTTGTATCCATTTAGTTGGTTCTTCAAACAGACCACAATAATTAAACTTAGTTAAAAAGTAGTTAACTGAAAATAATGAAAACGAAAACTAAAACGAACAAAAAAAAAAAAAGAATAGATTAATTAATTAGGCATTCGCCAACAAATGTCCTCGAATTATATGGTCGTCTAGCGTAGACACGCTGTAGGCGGAAAACATATTCCATCGGGACAGAAAATTTTCTACGATAGCATCGAGTTGAAAACTTTTTTCGTATGTTTCATCAAAATGGATAAATAATACACCGTAACAACTTGTTGGTATAATGTTACATTATACCTAATAAGTATGTCTAAACAAAATGCATGCGATCACGAGAGAAAAAAAATCAACATCATCAGTAGATGATCAGACCGTATTGATGTAAGTAGATACGAATAAATCGAGAAAATATTCAGTTTTTTAGTGTATTCTGCCTATTTGCGATGAAGAAATTATACGAACCGAGCATAGCAACAAGAACGTAAAGACAAGATATTTCTTCTACATAAGTATCACTGGAGGAATAAGGTCTTTCAAGTGTAATGGTAAAGTTGCCGATTGCCGAACTTTTTAAAATAAAGATCAACTTCCACCCATGATACTTATTATGTTGCCTTCACCCGCACTGTACCGCTACCCATACGAAGTTCAGTTCGTATAGTTTTATATAGCCAAAGGTTGAAGTTCGGTGGAGTATTTCAGGTCAACATTTAATGGCGGTTACTACCTACTTGCTGCTACATAATTTTTACACACTTAATATGTTCGAAAATGGATACGCAGCATCACTTCCGAGTTTAAGACACGGAAAATCTACATTAATAAAACTCAACGTAAATTCAAAAGCGTGTTTGAAGCCAACGTTGAAGTCTCTAGCTCCTTTGGAGGTACAGTTCATCAATTTTCATCAAAATTCCTCATTTACAAAACAAAACGACCGTAAAAGAATAAAAGAGAATGAGAAAAATTGCGAATAGCGGGCGCAGTGCAGGTAACGCTGAGGGGGTAACATCTAGTTTTCGATAAATCACAACGATTCGCTGATTTTTCTGCTTCACAAATTAAAAAAAACAGTTTTCATTTTACATGCTTAATGCACATCATTAGAAAAACAGGGACCAAAGAACGAGAATATTGAACCTTAAATAGTCCCTTACATTCTGACAATAGACAATTACTAATAATTCTTCTGCTCCACAAACTCAAAAACAGCTTTCACTATACGCATTGTTCACTACGAGAACTGCAGAGGACATAGAACGAAAAAATACTGAGCCTTACATAGCCACTTCCATTTTGACAATAGACAACCGTTGATTTTTATGCTCAGTAAATTACAAAAATTGCTCTCAATTTACACATTGCAAATTATGCCAATTTCACCGCCCACGAAAAAAATAAAATAAATATTGAGCTTTAAATAGTCCCTTCCATCCTGACGAGAGACGACTGATGACACTGAGTAAGTTTTGTTCAATTCTAAAAGAGTTATTGATCGCTATTGATCGATTAAAAAAAATACAAGAGATCGTGAAACAACGTAAATTAAGATTCAGTGTTTTTCAAACGCATACTTATGTGAAAAAAAAATTAAAATATTAAAACTTATGTACTACGCAAAAACCACATTCCCGATTGTTATAACATGATAAAACACTAAAAAAATAAAAACCAATTGATAAAAAAAAATGTGTCGAACTTCTAGCACTTTTCAAAAAACAGAATGTTCGATTTCCCAGGGTAGAATTCGACAATAGTAGTTTTTCTCAAAACGTGCCGAATTTCTCGGGACCTACGAGGCGACTAACAATAAATTACGATGAAAGGTTATTTCCTAAACCTATTATGTGATCATATTTATGTTACAAGTACAGCGTGTCTCATCAGTGAGGTTCTTTATTGCTCCATTTACGAAATAAATTTATTATTGTTCTATTTGAGAAACCAATTTTTCGAGTTTTTCCACATCACAGAACTGAAACCGAACTAAAACCCTAGAATAGTATAGAAAACTAACTTTTAACAGTACTACTCCGGAACTAAAACTTCAAGGGCAGCACTTGTTTTTTGCCATGACAACCTTTTAATTTTAATAATACATCTCGTAAATTTCTGTCATAATTTTATTGTTTCAAGTTAGTTAAATTGTTCGATTAATTAATGAAATTTTTACGCTTCCGAAACATATCCTGCCACAGAGGTACTATCGGTTAATTTTAATACACGTTTCAACTTGTTTTCGAAATGAAATATTATATACCTTCGGTTGAAAGAGTACGTACTACATTAGACCCAAATTGCACAAGAGTTTTACCAATCTGTTTTTCTGGTTTTACAGTTTTTCACCTAATTAAATAGAATACGACTCCCACTGGGAAATAGGTATTCTCCGTAAATTGTTAGAAACGAGATACTGTCAACATAGAGACGAATAAAAAATAAAATAAATAAATAAATAAAAAATGTTATAAAGCATAATCTACAAATGGTAAAATCTCGAAAAACTGAACAAATTTTAAAATGTTATCACATCCGAAGTAGAAAGAGACGAGTGTGCATCGATGTTAAATGATATAAATTTTATTTTATTTTTTTGGATATAAAATATAGCTTAGGCAAACCTAACTAAATGTAACGTCTTTTTCCTCCCAACATTTCTCTCGCCCCCACTGTCTTTGTGTGTCTCTATCTCTCACCTTGTATCCATCTTTTTCTCAAACATTTTTCCTTTTTCTTCATTTTTCAACAAACCAACCATTAAATACACACTCGAATATGCAACGCGATGCAAATTAAACGTAGCTCAGCTTACAGAAAAATTACAGCTTTCTGCTCGACAGGTAGACGCCACACGATAAAACTTGGGGGAAAATATCGCGTGGATACGTGCTGCATATCGTCAAAACGAGGGGGAGCAAAAGAAAAAAAAGGCCACTAATCAAGAAAAAGGGGAAAAAGATAGTCTAATTGGCGCCGATTCCAAAATATAGTTTACACTGAAGGAGGGCAGCGAAAAAGGGAGGAAGAGTCGAGGAAAGATAAACGTACGCAATTTTCGAAAAAGGCGAATAACAAAGAATGGCAGTGGCCTGGCAGAGGAAGGAGAAGAAAATAAAGCAGAAAAAATTATTACCCAGAAAACACAACACAAGTGGAATGGAAAAAACAATGGTCGAAACTGAAATTAACACGATTGAAAATGAGCTTCGCAATTTCGTACAGGCCTACCCAGCACTGGTTACAGGCGAAACTGTAACTAATTAGGGCCGACACTCGTAATAAGGAGTTCGTCCAAAGAGTGAAGTGGAAAGTGGTTCACGTTGGAACTACTTAACTATCTACGTACCATACTACGTTTTCTGGTGCAAATAATATAAATAATTTCGTAATTTTACGCTCGAATAAATGGAAACGCAGTAGATTAAAATACAAAGTCATAATATATATCTGCGATGGCTGTGAACGAGAAAAGCCGGAAGTTTGACGTAACCCACACAATATAATAGGCTAATATAAGTAGCCTATAAAAAAATAATAAATAAGAACGATGGAAGAATTATAGGCACGATGCAAGGGCCAATTGAGAATATACATTTCAGACGAATATCTGATAGATTTAGGAAGAATTTTACTTGGGAAGCCGGATAAAGGGAGCAGCAAAGAGAACCAAAATCTAAAAAGAAAAGTTTACATTCATTTATTAGCACAGGTGCCACTATAAATTGAACACTTTTCATTTTATTACACAATATTTGAAGGACGATTAGAGCCACACCAATAGCAAATCGGCTCAAGTTCACTATGTAAACGTTTCGGAGATTTAGATAAATTGTAAAACTATTTGACTTATATTTTCGTGATAAAAACACGAGCTACTGCGCACTGTTTAGTAATGGTGCACAGCGAACCAGAGTCTGTACTGGTGTTGAGGCAGTTGCCTGACAATTACACTTTGGTGAGATAGAGTGTGACAATGTAGGTACTTTTATTTATCTAACAAAATGTTAAACTGACTAATGGCTAAGCCCACTATATGGTACCAGGGACAATGTAGATTCTTGCAGACTATGAGGTGTTAGAAATAACATCTCATCTACTGACATAAATAGGTTTTATTTGTATAAAACTTATTCTTTCAATTAATAAATGATAAAACTTCGTTTTTTTAATAACAAGGTCTTACCATTTTCCACACAAAAAAATTGCTTCTACTTAATAAGGCAAATTAAATAATTTTCCTGTAACTCTGAACAAGATTCTGACTTAATAGTTAAACTCGACTATAATCAAAACTAGACTTTGAAAAATTTCCCATCACAAACCAAGATTGAATCTAGTATTTTATCTTAATTGAAAAATAAATTCAGTGAACATGGATGATGAAATAACTTTTCTCAATAGAAACAATTTTTTCACAACTCTCAGCACATAGTGTCTGAATAAATTCACAGCATGTTGAAAAAAAAGCAGCAAAAATACATAACCAAAATGGCTGACATATCGATATTACAAACATTTGGGCTGTTAAAATAATGTCTAAAATAAATTCACCCGTCAAATATTATTGGACAAATTATGAAGAACAATATATCTATATACTATATTTCTCTTCATATACAATAATTCCCACCTCTGTCTATGACATAATGAAGTAGAACTATTGAAAAGACAGAGAAAATTAATTTTCTCTTTCTCTCTTACTTTTAGAAAACGAGAACATTTCTTATAAAATGACAAAAAAGACACAATCTATACCTAGACAATAGAGATCGTATCAATAAAACACAAAAATGAACAAGGGAAGGTCAAAAAAATTCCCGGGTTAAAATTCTACATTGAGAATGCACTCTGTAGAACCTGTGTGGAAAAACATGATGAGGGCATACTCTGCCACCACTTGCCACCAAATAATTGCAAATGGTTTTCCTGCTATGGTGAGGATCACTACTCAAATCATTGCTCAAATGCCAATTACCCTATTACAAGAGGGTTATTGGATACCTGGTACACAATGCTCAAGGAGTGCAAAGAAATGCTGAGTAAGTAAAAAATTAATTCTTCCAAACAAGAACTAATTACTGTTAAAACTAACAATTCTTGTATTTCATAGGAATCATTGGTTACAAACGCAATTAATAATGTGAAGTCTACAACGTTATCAAAGAAATAAAAAGAAGCACTGCCACTGGACAGTAAGTCTTTTGCTATTTTTAAAAACTTAAAAAGAGTAGCACATATTTGGTGTTTGAATCATATGCTCAATCATTAAATTCAGAGAAACCTATAAAAATTCAAGTATCCTTTGATTGTGGCAGCATTGACATTTTTGTTACTAAAAAATTTGCTTTTGAATCCCTGAAATGTTAAGGATACAAATAAAAATTATTAAAACTCAGTAGGTTAAAGTATCAAAGAATAAAACCAATTAAATCTCATTCAGTTGATTTTGATCTTTTTACACATACTGGAGTCAAAATTTCAATTATAGCTAAGACTTTGGATATTCTTACTTGTAACTTAAAACAACCTGATTTAACCAAATTTAGAGAAGATTTTCTTGAATATGCAAATATACAATTTGCATCATTAACGAATGAGCATACAATTCAATTATGCGGTTGTTTGTTGTAAGTATTAACCACCTTTCCTCTACACTAACACTTATTGAGACAGAGTTTAGACACATGTTAGGAAATTTAATCAATGGTAATTCTACAACTGATAAGGTAATTAAACCAGTCAATTTTACTGACACACAGGGAGTAGAAAATTTATGGAAACTTGATGCAATTAGCATTGAATCTCATAATCTAGATGAGGCTCAAGCACTTCATCAAATCAAATGGCTTTACCTTAATTATCCTCCACCTTTAGGCAATCATTATAAATTATGTTTTAAATGCTTAGAACATCAACTCCCTGAATTTAGGAAGTATCCGGAATTCTTTAAAAAATATACCGAATACTTCAATATGCTAATTGAATTAGAAATGACTGAACTAGTAGATCTTAAAGCCAAACCTGATCTAATTCATTATATGCTCCCTAAAGGTATTTTGGATATAACAAAAACCACCCCATCAGGAGTTGTTTCTGATGGGTCAGCTAAAATAAAAATTTCTAAACATTCAATAAACAATTGTATGTTTAAAGAAGCGAATCTCTTACCAGATTTACTACAAATACTTCTAACTTTCTGTAAAGACAGATAGGCTGTCATTGCAGATATTTGGAAGGCATTCCACCAAATAGGTCTTCACCCGATAACAAAGATGTAACAAGATTTCTATCGATTAAAGATTTATTAAAACCACTATCTAGAGATAATATTATTACCTTTAGATTCCAAAGAGTACCTTTTGAAATCATACCAGCACCATTTTTACTTGCAGCTATCTTGTTGCATTATTTTCAGCAAGCAGATCCAGAGTTCTATACAAAATTTGATAATCATTTATATGTAGATAATTTAGTAACTTTTTTACCAACTTATGAAGAAATGAAAGATTTACACACACATTAGGATTATATCTCCCATTTTTGAGGGATAAAGTTCACAAAGGTGTAGATAACATTTACCAAACATTAATGTTTGAACCAAAGATTGATGATATAGTCCACATTCTGGATTATATGACAAAACCAGGTGTTTACAAAATTGTTAAAATTGTAAGCCTGAACACTTAACACGATAGTAAAATCTGTCATATGGAAATATTACTGCCCAGTTCCTCATAAAGTTTTTGGCATATTTAGAATTGAATAGTAATGACAAAGTATCAACTACCTCATGTTGAAACTTAATCAAATACTTGTTCCAAAAAACATACTTTAATAAGCAACCAAAGAATTATAAAATGGATTTTGGCCCCATTTAATAACCCTTTTAATTGACCTTATAGTAGTAGATTAATTTTATATCTCATTGTCATTGTCTAACTCCCTTTTGGTGAAAGTTAACAATAAATATCAGTGGATCAATCCAACCACATTAGGACTTAATCAGTTTAATTTTTAAACTACACTTTAAGTTCTATTACAAATGTTCTAATTCCCATTTTTCCTTCATATAATTGCTCTTTTTTTGCCAAAACTAATCATCTCTCACTTACCATTACTATCCAGTAATTTACGGACAGAAGTCATCCAAAAAGATTAATTAAGTTTAATTTTTTTTATCATTCATGGGATTTGAGTTTCATTCTAAGTCTTAGTGTTAATATAATTTGTTTTCTATTTTTTTAATAAATTTTACATTATTCGTATGTCTTTACTTGAAAAAGAAAATTTATTTTCAGAACAAGTCAAAAACTAATAAACTGGTCTCAGAAGATCAGCTTGGTGTACACATCCCCAAGTATCATGATACAGATATGAGCTATTGCGCAACTATAGGGCGCAGTATGTTTGGCAATGGTGCATAGCGCATGGGAGTCAGTACTGGTGATGAGGAGGTCACCAGATTGCTACATTTTGCTGAGGTGGAGTGTGACAACATACTTTTATTCGTCTAACAAGACATTAAACTAACTAGAGGCTAAGGCTATTATAATATTTATGAGAGTGACTGTAGATTTTGATGACATATACTTATTTTGGTTGTTTTGTAACAGTTGGTGTTGATATCTCAAAATTGATCCTACCTCACTGTTATACTTCACCAATGGGAGATGTTTTGCCTCGTGATCACATAGAATTTGTAAAAACTACAAATTTATAAAAACTAAAATTTTAAACATGAGAATACTAAAAAGAAGGGGTGGATTTTTTCGTGCTTGGTACATCTCTGGAAAACTAAATGATATGACTATTTTTAAAGGGGGGTAGGGTCAATAAGAATTTAAAACTAACTTACTTTTTTCATTGTCGTATTTTTGAGTGTGAATGTGAAAGGAATGTCTGTGAACAGAGACTCCTTTGCAGTATTTAGTTGAGATGCCTGACCCGTGATTTTTTTTCCATAAATAGAACTCTTTTCCCCCGCCAAACTTCCCCTGTTTTTTTTCTTTCCGAAATGTTCGTTCCTTCTACATTCAAAAACACACGATTGCCGAACTATTTCTTCTGCGAAATTATTCATTTTTTCCATACAGCTAGAAACTCACCAAATTATTTTTGAATTATTATATACATGTTTCTCTAAAATAATATTAATTGGTACGTATTTCCTCTCGTACGCGGCTAGGCTACACAGTTTCAACTTGTTTAGCCTGTCCGTATTCACTTTATTCGCCACTTAACCCAGCCGCAGAACTCGTTCATTTATACAATAGCCTATGTTCTGTACTCGTAGCTGCTTGCCTAACTTTTGGCGGTCTGTTTGGTTGCTCGCCTAACCGACCGAAAAATACGTTAAAGTTTAAATTCAAATGCAGCGGCCGAAATATTTTATCTTCTCTTTCAGGATTGGCTGTATTTCGGTGGTGTGAGACTGTACGAGGCGATGCAATTGGTGGTGAGTTCTGGGGGGAATTTCTCTCGATGCCTGGCGCAATCCTTATAGTTTAGCCTATAGTTTAGTTGAAGTTTAGCAGTCGGATCGCGCCGTGTAGAGGTTTTTGCCTCGAAAGTGTTTTTTTTTCGGCCAGTTAATTTCACTCAAAATTTAGAAAACTTACTCGGAGGAGCCTGCCCTTACCGTTTAATGTTACCATTATTAATCGCGAATTGTGTGTCTAAAATTACCCTTGATTTCAAGGTTTCATGCTCATTTTTGGAGGCCACGAAATTTTTGATTTTTAACACTTTTCTTACAATTTCGTCCATTAGGGCAGCCAATTCGTATGCTTTTTGTGCTAATCGAAATTAAAAATACTTTGGCCTTCAACATCAAATTTGAACTTTGGCTCTCAAAATTTGAAAAAGGCCACAGAGGGGTGCAGAAACCGCACCTTCATAGTGGACCTGCCATCAACCAGATTGAGCAACGGAAGCAGAGCAGGGGAGCCAGTCAGTTGCTGTTTCATCTACACCAGTGCTTGTCAGCGGGGCTACAACATCTGGGGTGACGAGAGGCATTCCAGAACATCACCACCTGAATTTGCATCGTCTCAAGGCCACTGCGGAGCTGTCACGGAGGATCAGTAAATATATGGTTTTTTTCTATTACTCTGTCTCAGTCACTCTTTTCTTGGGAATTAAAATCAAAATGATAGCCTAATAATTAGGCATTTGGTGGGAGGGGGGTGGTTGGTTATTCTGGACTTTGGGATGTCAGTTCTGAAATGGTGAATTTTCTTTTTTCTTCCTTTTGTCTATTCCTCCACTTGGCCATGCAGGAGTTCCTATACTTTACCTGCCTTTCTGTTGGCTCTTTTTTTTTGTTTGTTGTGTGTGTGTTTTTGTGATATTTTCGGACGTCACATGGTTACGCTTTACCAAGTGAATGAAAAATGAATAATTTTTTAATGAATTCTGAGTAAATGTTTATAAAAATTTTTAAATGGGTAATTTTTCTTTTCTAATTTTTTAGTTGGTACATCTCTGCTTCCTTAGATGTACTAGAGGATTTGCCACTGGTTAAAGCAACTTTATAAAATTGGAGTATTAAAGCTTTTACGTTTTATTTGGCAAATAAATTCAGTACCACTTGCCGACAAAGTTTCTATATTTCTATAATATCCAGTCATGCAGAGTAATCAGAAATTGGAATTTTCAACTTTTCTCAAGCAGTTTTTCTGAGACATTAATTTTCCTCAAACTGTATCTTCCTTTTTCATTTTTTACATACGCCAAAAAATATTTCAATCTTTGTAGCATTTTGTTACGCCAAGTGAAAACAAATAAACTGCTCATCTCAACAACCTTGTGATTCTAAAATGAAGAGACACGAATTTTTTCAAGCTATTTTAAAATCACTTATGAGGATATAACTTTTTCAATGCAGATACTGAGCTCATATTCTAGGTTAAGCTCTTGTGGAGATACTAACCATGTTCTTATGTCTGGAAATCTGCAAAGTTTGTAAATTTAACTAATTTCTGATACTCTATACCGGGTGATTCAGTTTAACACACAACATAGGAAAATCCCTTATAGTGTGTGTTAAAATGACTCACACAGATTAAATGATACAGATAAAGTGAAAATAAATGCACCATTGAGAAAATAACAGAAATAAATGATAGGACTGAAATTTTCACGATATATATTCATCATATAGGAGAAAGTCTGAAAGAAATTTGTGCCTATTGGTTCAGTAATTTTCCAGAAAACTAGAGAAAACAAATTCCTGAAAAAGTGATTTTTTTACAATTGTGAGAAAACTACGAAACGGATCCGGCTGAAATTTATATGAAAAATAGTTGTCATACAGTCTCATGTTTGATCAAACGTTCATGTTTATTAGTTTGTATTTTACAATAAAACTAGAAAAGAAACAGTTGCTGAAGAAACTGTTTTGATCACAATTTTGAGAAAATTACAAAAAGGATAGGACTAAAATTTTCAGGAAAAGTAGTCCTCATATTAGATAAGATCTGATAGCAGTTTGGTGTCTACAGAGCATAACAAATTATTGCAAAAATTACTATAACATTTTTTCTGTTGGAGATAATATAATAAATAATAAACTCACCCGAACGAAAATTCAGTGGTCTATAACATTGTTTCCGAGTAATTTTCAATAAAATCATAGATTCAGAAGTCACAGGGCCATGTTTATGAAAAAATATGGGGTAAACTTAGTTTTTGAAGAAAAGTATGATAATCATAAGTAAATTTTTTGAAAATGATGAGAGATAAGGACAAATTGTATGGTAACGGTATTATTTTTTCGATAGTGAATTTATTTTCATCTCATTATCACTTAACTCGTGTTAAACTGAATCACCCGGTATATGGCGATGAGTGTATTTTGAAATGTCCAATTTGAATTGTCAGTTAATTATTTAATTGGTTTTTCATTTTCCACATAGCCAAGATACATATTAGAGTTGCCTATTTTAAATGTTATATATTTGAAGTCATATTCATAAGAAGTTGAAATTTTTCACTATTTTCAATCTTCCAGCGGTTCGAAATAGCAGCATTTCTAATTTCAACTTGATTTTTAAATGATTTCAATAAAAACTTACAATTTTATAACAATGCACAAGTTTTCCAGAAGTGAGATATAAATTTTATATAAATTTTTTCAATGAACTAATTCTTAATAACCAACCACTAAACACTATGAATATTTTTTCAAATTTAAAGCTTAGATTTTTGAACTCTGAACGTATACAATGATATTATTCGTAAAACTAATTGACGACAATTACTTCAACAGAAGGGGGTGCCAAATTCAAGATAAAACGACTACCTATCTAAACTTACGACAAACCTAATTACCTGTTAAAACCCACATCAGGTTTGATCGATATAAAAATAAAAACCGCAGAAATTTCAACACTTTCTAATAGGCAGTTCAGTTTAGAAAATTCCGAAACTGGTTCACTTTAGAGGCTGTTCAATTTTCCAGGGTAGAACACAAAAAAAAAAACTTCTGTTCTCAAAAAGTGCTGAATTTTTGAATTTCGAATCGGTGAGTTCGAGTTCTAAAAAAAATTTTCTTTTAAAGATATGATCACGTTCTTATCATCATATACCCTGTGTCTCAAAATTTTCTTCTCACAAAATATTCATTTAGATTGTTCTGTGTGGGATATAAATTTTTTAAGTTCTTTCACTTCACTGAATTGACACACAACTGAAACCGTTAAGCTGAACTGAGAACTAATTTTCGACAGAAGATATCGAGAATTAGAACTTTCAGAGTAACCCATGTTTGCCGTATCGAACACAGCTTTTAAGCACGCATAAAAAACTTTCAACAAAAAAGGTCGAATTCTTGACAGGACTGGACGCGAGTATCAGAATTTTGTTAATTTTTTTTTTATATTCAGGTAAAACTGACGAAATATAATACGAGATGCTTGAAGAAGTAACAAGAAAAATGATCAGAAACGTTTAAATCCAACTCCAGCCTCGAACGAGTTCTATATAATTAATTACGTAAGATTAAATGAAAAAGGGTTCAACTGGTTTGCCAACCGTACCATACCGATACGATACGCAGCTGTCATCTCAAATAACTAATTAAATGGTTTTTCTTTCGTCGATTAAATTTACCCAGTAGATTTTTTCGCTCACCAAATTCACACGGAACGGAATTGCAAATACATAATTACATACTCTCTCGGTATGCACGCATACCGAAAATACGCGTATGTACGTATTCTGCATTCCCTTCTCCAAAATTTACGACAGTACGTTCGACTTCTGTCATCAGAATATTGGCGCACAAAACAACATTAATCGCACGCCACGCGGCCCACATTATTGGTCGTACCGCTACGTGCGCAGATCGTATTGAACGGAAACGAGCACTGCGCCACAGTAACAATATAAAGAGACACGTCGATTTACCTGCAATTCCGGCAATCCACCCTCATCTCGGATGAGCAAAAGATGACTTTGACCATCGATAACGATTTCCTTCTTGAAACGACCGCCTTCCGGAGACTCTTCTTGCATGTAGGAACCGGTTAGGTATCGATGGACGAGAGCCGATTTCCCAGATGCCAGCGAACCGACGATACCGATCCGAAGGTCGGGCACAGACCGCGATAACGTCCATTCTTGACTGTTGACAAATGAATCTAGAACAAACAAGATAGAAACGAAAAATTAATTAAAGAAAGGAAAAAAAAAAACAAGTATAATTTCACCGCCAAATATTCATTGCATGGCCATCACGCTATTTATTCGCGTTCGATAAATGACGATGGCACCTACTACTGCTCTATTAATTATCATCAATTTTCTTTTTCGCTTTCGACTCGGACACTGGCTACCAGATGACGCTAAATTATTGGCCACTCATTCCACTCGTTTGGTACGAATTAAATAACAACAGTTGTAGTAAATAAACGACTTCAAAAGGGAGAAGGTTATCGGTTTGATCTACCGTAGGTACACACTTTTCTTTGCAGGTTTTTTTCGGCATAACTTTTCAGTCAAGCATCGATTTTGTCGAAGTCTTTTTTAAATGACAGAGGATGATCCTATGGTGGTCCCATTGAATTTTTTCAAGAATTGAAGAGGGAGTTTTAGAGTTATCTTTAAATAAAAAACTGTCAGTTTTAAAGTAAGTACCTGGTTTACCAAAGTTGGCTTGGATGAAGAAAATAGAAAAAATGTTGTTACTGTACATCACGCTATTGGGAGTTTCCATCAAAGTGGCTAACATCTGGTGGATTTTTATCAAACTAAAGTAGAGGTGATGGTGTATGTTATCAACGATGTAAATCTTATGTAAGTTTCGTTTTTTCTTGGATTTTTCTTAGTTTTGTCTTGAAGGAATAAGTGTTATAACTTATTTATCTACAAATTATTGAATATATTGGTGTGGAAGCAGACACATGACCTTTTAGAGGTGCAGGAACAATATTAAAACACCAAAACGCCAAGAATTCGTTCAAAAATTTGGAGAGGCTTGTTTGTTTGCAACAGATTCTGTGAATAACTTATTAACAATACACCATCACCTCTATTTTTTGTTGATTGTAGCACTCCTAGCGGCTATGGAAACTCCCAACAGGGAATTTCAGCAATATATTTATTGTAAATTTGTTCGCACGTTTTCAGGAAACTGAAAACATAATTTTTCTGATTTTTGAAAATTGATAAACCTGGAAATTATTATTTGTAAGTTTTTTGAAGCGTGTAAAAAAAGTTTTCTGACTTTAAAAAAAAAAAAAAAAATAGTAAAAATATATACAGAATGAACTTCAAAAATATATTGATCATCAAATTATCACCAATTGATGAAAACATTGATATTTTTCATTGTTTTTTGGATTGGTGCAAACAAAAAAGTGTGAAACAAGGTAAATTGGGAGAAACTTGTTTGTTTTTAGAATTTTCAACAAGTCCAGAGTAACTGAAAACTGAATGTTAAGAAAATTAAAAATTCTGAATTCTGAATTTTCAGAAAAGCATCTGAACACAATTCAGTTGTTTCAGTTAAAATATGAGAATGCTATTCTGGCGAATTTGACATCAGTTTTGTCAGAATCTTAGAAAACTAGAAGCATGCAAACAGACCTAATATCAGTATATCTCGAGGAATAACATAAGATCAACACAATTATTAAACTCATTACCTTCTTATTCGTAAATCATAATAATCATATGCAGCTTAGGCCTAGCAAAATTCGATAATAAAACCTTTCCTATCTGCTATTTTAGGTGTTAATCACAATTTTTCATTTTTCGTTGTTATTACTTACTGCTGATGAACCAACTGAGATGTTCATATTTCTGTTCAATGAATTTTCTCAAACTTGGGATTAACCTAGATTGTTTTCCAAAAGCTACTACTTGTAAATTTCAGCCACACTAGTTATCCAGTATTGCTCGTATTATATACTTTGTTCACACTAAAACATACGTGACATCATAAACCATATACATACGTATCAGCTTAAAATACTATGTTTATTTACTCTACAAAATGATGCTTATCATTTTATGACAATGTGCATCGATACCTTTTCCTCTTTCTCCAACCAACTGCAATGCCTATTTTGATTCTGAAGTCACACACTTCTTAGAGTGAACAGAGTATTATATAGGAAATTGCTAGAAATAAAAAATCATTGAAAAATAGTTTTTTATCAGAAAATCTAACCAATTTTAAAAAACAAAAAAGAATGAATGTAAAATTTACTGAAATTAAAATGGAACGAAAAAGCATTAGGGTAAATTAATAATTATTTTCAATGAATAGAACTGACTTGACAAAAAAAAGTACTAAAAATAGAAAAATAAATTTTTTTTAATTTCTCCAGTAACTTGTAGGTCTAGAGATTGGAATTATTGAAGTCGACGCTAATTAAAAAATTTTTTCATAAAACTAAATGTAATTAATATAGAAACCCTACATGATAAGGAAAGACCCAACTTCAATGATTCCAGCCCCTAGACCTACATCTTGCTGAAGAAATTTTAAAATGGTTATTTTTCTCTTTTGTCTTCAATTCAAAATACAATGGGTTTGATTGGAACTCGAGTTTTTGTATATACAAGGTATTTTTGAGAAGTCCTACAAACTTTAACCTCAAATAGTACATCTGAGTAGATGTTATTGAAATTTTATTTACCACGTCTTGTTACTCTGCTCTTATCAGCTCTTATCATTGATGAATTATTTGAGGCAGTTTGAAAAATTTTTGAGTATAATTGAGGCAGAAATAATTAGATTTTGATGAAACTGCATCTACATTATTCTCAAACATTGATAAAATATTAAAATTTCACCATTAAATATTGCTCTGTTTGGGAGAAAATGCATTTGCAACAAACTCTCTATTTGAACCAAATTTTACAGAGTTCCAGATTTTCAACTGCAACTCACAAACTAACGAACAGATTTTTTTGTTCCTCTTTATGAGTACGACAGGTTGATCTAGTCAAGTAAAGGAAGGAAAGGAAGGTTTATACAGCTGATTTATTCTCTTGAACTAATACCTAAAACAAAGGGAAACACTGTATGATTTATACTGTTTCTTTTGATTTAATCTCTACAAGTTGAAATTTCCCTGCTTTACGAAATACAGATTATGATAAGAAAATAGAGAAAATGCATTTAATTTCTGCTTTTTAAAACAAATTTCTTAGTGTCATGCTTTTAGTATGTCTAGTTCTTTAGTCGTACAGAACAGGACACACTACTTAACTTTTCTCATTTATTCTCAGGTGCACTATTTACCATCGAAGTGAAGGGGATTCTCAAGAGACACCCTGTGTATCCGTTAAACAGCCGAGAATTTTTCACGTTTTATTTTTCCGCAATTCCAAACGACTATACAATTAAGTTATTTCGGCGGCATTGAATTGTTCACCGAAATTTTGTATGCTGTACGTCAAACTCACTCGACTCGACTTGAGCTTGAAGAAACAGAAAACATCGTTAACTTACTTTTCGTAAAACTCGAGTAAAACAGTAAGTTACTGTATTAAACATTTTTGCAGCTGGACAATTTCTTCGCCTTTTTATTCATGAATTGTTTGTAGGCGAATTGCCGGCTGGACGTCATGAGAAGCAGTTGGTTTCTGTTTTATTTTTATTTTTTTTAACGAAGCGTAGAAAATAGAATGTATGAAATAAAATTTAAGACGGTTACTAAATTAGGCAGGCAACGACTATGAAGTGTAATATTCCACTCGATATGGTGAAATAAGCACTTCAAGTGTTCCTTACGACTAGGCCACTATAACTACTATATAGTAAAATTTTTCATTCAATGAACTAAATCTTGAATACCGCCTCATTAACGGTATAAATCAGTCATGATGCCAATTTTAAAGACTTTTAGTCGAAGTAATTGTACAAAAAAAGTCAGCGAGTTAAACATTTTTTCGGGAGTGGTTCTACGAAAAAATTACGAAAAAGTTTGCTTAAGTTACTACTTTAAGAGAATTCACCTCGATCAAAAATAGAAGACGACTGACCACAACGATGTGCTTAAATCCGAAAACTGCACCTTGAATCCACCGGTGGAACGAAGCGTTCACTTATTAAAGCAAGAAGAAAATAATGACATTCCAAAAAATGCGAATGCCTCGGGTTTAAAACTAAAACAAATATATGAATCAAAAAATTTCGAAAACTTAAAATTTAACATTAAATTTTACTATCAAAATATTATTCATAAGTACGGTATTCCACGAAACAGCAAAGAAGACAATCCAAATAGTGTTTCAAACATCATCTCCAAAGATTAGCTACATGAAATTAACAATTTTGCTAAAATAAGTAAAACCAAAATAAATGAAAATTGGCTTACACAATTTCTCGAAACCAAAAATCGACGGACAATAGTTTGATAAAAACGAAAATGATATACTGAATGGGTATATGTAACGACTACAAGTACTTCTTCCGCTTCAACATTAATTAATAACAGCAGGTTTTCGAAAACCAACAGAAAGATTCCATAAAGGCGAAAGCCAACATCCAAACATCAACGTGAATAATAGGGAGAGAAAGTAATATTTGAAATATCGGGTGGTTTTACAACAAGATTATCTTTAGAGCTGATTCCGAACACATAGATGAAATTATTAAACTATTAAATTGAATCGATTTCTGCCAATAACGCAGGAATATTTGTGACGGTTTATAAGCTGACGAGCCAACTTGGGAGCCAAAATCCCAAACCAAAATTAGGCTATTTTCCAAAATTGAAAAAATTACAGAATCGTTAAACAAAAAAAACTGATTGATTCTGATTGATTTTTTAAGGAAAGTAGAAAAAATCTCGATGAAAATCGAGTCCAACTTCTTATCATAATTTTACTTCTATATCAAAGCATCAATAGAAACTTGAATAATTATATGGACCACAATATCTGAAAAAATTTTGTGGCCCAAGAAATTTCGGATTCAAACTGCATAACGAATAATGAAGATGAATGAAAAAAAAGTATATCACTTTGGTCCTATTCTCATAGCACAGTCAAAAAGTACTATTGCATAACCCATAAAAACAAAATTCCAAACTCTAAATTTTAATGAAATTTTGGATATTTAAAACCAGAATTTTGGAAGTAAACGCAAACAGTGATAATTTTTCTCATAGCAATGGCGAACCATACAGACGTATTTATGGTATCGAAGTAGCAACTGAAGTTCCAACTCTTCCCGAAAGGAAATGTCCTTCCAAACTTCAAACTTCAGCAAATTAAAAAAATTAACTTTTCCAAAATTTCTCCAGCCAGATCTAGGTCTAAGGACTGGAATTATTGAAGTCGGCGCTCTTTTCCTTTACCATGTATGGTTTATACGATAATTCCTTCGAATTTCATAATAAAACTTTTTACCAGCACCGACTTCAATAATTCCAGTAAGTTGGTTATATTGTTCGAAAAAAATTATTAATTTACCATACTGCTTTTTTATTTTATTTTAATTCCAGTAGATTTCACTGGAGAAATTAAAAAAAAATTATTTTCAATGATTTTTCGTTTCTAACATGACTTTAAAACCAAAGGTTTTTTATTTAAAGATAGGTAACTCAAAAACTATCTTACTGATTCTAAATAACATTGAATGGGACCACCATGGGGTCACCCTTTATCATTCAAAAAAAGGTTCATCAAATCGATGCCTAGACTGAGAAGTTATGGAGGAACAAACAAAAAAAAAACAAATACCTATATATGGAACGAACTGATAAATGATGATAAACTCCTCTCTTTTTTGAAGTGATTAAAAAAGTTTCGTAAGTTGGTTTACAGAGAACACTCCTTCCATAATTCAGCTCTATTTTGTCTTCTCGACAAACGAAAAACAAAAGATTAAACTGGCCTCAATATCAAGGACAAAACAGTGAGAAAAAAATGAAAAATTCAACTAACAATATTATATATTATCTACAGTACCTAACGAATTACATCGACAAAAACAAATTCATAAACATTGTAAACGGGAAATCTTTAACGAATTCTTGGTGTAAACATAATCGTACATTGCCATTTTCTGGTTATTTGGTCTACCGATTAAGTAACAATGGGGGAAAAAAGTACAATTCTACATAACTTATCTTCCAAGAACTGCGAAATTTTCTCGCTGTAATTCGATTTGGTCTCTATCAGGTCTCGGTCAAATTGTGAGAGGCGAAGAAAAAAAAATACCACAAATTTTTGAATAAAACCATGCAGAACAGCGTACTTTATTTTCCACACGCATTACTCCCTCATTAAAAAAAATAAAAATTCAAAAATAAAAACTAAAGAAAACCCATTTCGTTAGAAAATAAGAAAGGAAAATTTATTTTTAAATTTTTCAGACGCGTATAACTTCTTAACAAAAAATAAAATTCGCCTTGAAACCGCCGTATTTTTGCAAAATTCATGAAAACATATACAGCACTAATGACATTCACAAGTATTAACGAAATGTAGCAGAAGTTTCCCCTTTTTTTTCCTCTTCTTCCACTACAGAGAAATCATAAAAACAGGATGCAAAATAACTGGCGACGTCGTCGGGACTTTTTTTTCTTCTCACATCGACTTTTTTTCAGCAACTGTAAAAAAGAAAGGGGCCACCAATGTAAGGTTACCGAAACTTTTTACATAAGTTCAAGTTGAACAAAAACTGAAGGCAATGAAAAAAAAAACACGAGGGACGAAGGGGTTTGTCGTCGTTTAATGTCTGATTCCATTCCGTCATTCCATCCGTAAGATAAGAAGATAAAATGATTCCACAGAAATTTTTCAAAAGTTTGTAAGTAAAGTTTCACTTTGAACATTGAAATAAGTAGCACAAGGCCACGAACATTTATTAAGTTATCCCAATTATTGAGGGAGAATAATGTTTCACTCGACCTCATCTAGCGTTTGATCAAAAATATGATGTGAGAAGTTCACACAAAAAATTAGTACCAACTTAGCTACCGTGCTCTCATGTAATGTACAATGATTACTATACATATAGCCAATGTTTAGAGTCATACAAGGTATGGGTAGTAATTTGGTGTCATAGAAAAATAAACCAAATCTCATTTCGACACAGTTTTTCAACTCCACACTTGTGACACGATATTTTAGCAACAACATGAACGACCAATGCTACATTCACCAATGACATGGAAATTATTATTGCCAGCTATACTCAAATTAAACAGACAAGACATTTTTACCACACTTTTGATCAAATAACAAGAAGGTAAAAGATAGGAAAACTAAGGTGAATGAGCACAAATCAATTCATATTACGGGCACAAAATGCAAGAAAGATTTCATCAGTGGTACATATAAATCGACAGCATTCAATTTGAACTGGTATAAAATTAGCTAATCACTCAAGTCTTTACCTGCACTCATCATCTTAATGCAGTGGTTCTGAAACTTTTTCAACTTTTTTCTGATCATGCACTCTTAACTTGGTGACTACATCTTTGCGCTCCCCTACTCCAATACAATAATACGTTAATGTAGATAGTTTTTTTGATAATTTTCAATTGTGTTAGGTTTTTGTTTTTTTGTTTTTTTTTTTGGTAGTGTCTCACGCCCCCCTGGGCCGCGTTCCGAAATGTTACTGGAAGGGAAAAATATTACCCGGTGCATTCAGAAAGATAATTTTGCACTCAGGAGAGTAATTTTTTCCCCAACTCTGGAGACGGAAAATAATTTCCCAAAGAAACATTCATAATAATTCGTGAATATTAATCAAATTTTCAATCTAAATCATTTTATCATGAATATTTCACGGTGATTTCCATGTTTTGATAATTTTAAATCATCTGTCACTAAATTGCATAAATTTTTTCATCCCTCTTTACAATCCTTCTGAGTATTAAAGCGAAATTTCCTCAAGCTTATTCAGAAATTTTGCTTACCAAGTACGTTAAATGTGAGGTCACGTGGTGTGGAACTTTTACCTTTCTCGGTAACGTTTTTGAACGCGCCCTGAAGTACGCTTGTACCCTCCAATTTGAGAACCACTGCTGCAATAGAATCACCAAGTCGAACAAGTGAGGCTATAGATAAAGGGGGGTTGAGTTTAAACAGCAGAAATACATTTGTGTAAGATCGTAGTCTAATTTCAACTACCTTTCTTGCTATAATCGCCAAGATTAAAGCGCGATTCATCTTGGAACATCTTCAGTCCATAAAGAGTCCGGATTTTTATTACTATTTTCCGTGACCTCGACATTTTCAAAAAGTTTTCTTTTATCTTTTTAGTTTCGATGAATGACTTCACGGAAAATACTTTCAGATTTTCACTGGCCTCGGGAAGTTCGCAGATCAAAGGCCAAGTCTACACCTTAGAACAAAAAAAGTATTCAAGTAAGAGATGAGAGACACTCCGCACATCCAAGGGCACTCTTATAACGAAAGTGACATGTGAAAAAGATTAACCTCTTTTTACAGGTTGACAACTGAAATATGATTGAACAGCAACTCGTCATCATGAAATGTCAAACTAAGCAAAATGAATTAGCTTTGCATAATTGCATGACATGAATTCCTTCTTTATAAAGTGGACGTTAATGAATCATTTACTCGATCATACCAAAAACGTACGTGGGTCTTCAGATATTGATTTGACAGACACACATACTGTGGCTTAGTTTTTAAGTCTATTATTTAATTGTAATGCATAATTTTTCATTCCGACAATACTCAGTTGGCAAAGAAAATTGTTCGAAACCAGAACAATGTGACTCATTTTGCCAACGCTAAACCCACACATGTAGGGGAAAAAAAATTGAAATTCTGTTAGCGAACGCAAAACTTCGTTTCACTTGTTAAATTTCAAATAAAAAAAAATTCGTTTTTCAATTTGTCGAAAACAACGATACTACTCCCAGCACCGAAAAAAAAACAGCTATTCTGAAAAGGAAAACCAACGCGTGTTTTCGTGAAATCCGAACTAACTTTGCACACACTACATACCTAAATGAGGCCGAGACTTTCCCCTATTTTCATGGTCCTCTGTGGATGAAGAGATCGTAAAAACAGGATATAAATGGCAGGCGGCGACGTTAGTGGGATGCAGTTTTTTTCGCAATGACTTTTCAGCCGTACAGCGAGAAAGGGCGAGACCAATTCAAGGTTGTTGAAAGTTTCCAAAAGGTTCAAGACTTAATAGCAACTTACAATATCGAAGTGAAAGAGGAAGCTGTCGGGCCGGGGGGTTCATTGTCGACCATCGGGCCCCTCGTTTCGCAGCGCAATCGATACACGCAGAGGAGACGAAATGGCTTCAAAGAGATTTCGCGAAAAGTTTAGTAGATTTAAGATGACTCATTCTCAAGTTAATTTCACAAACAATGAAAGAAGCAAATGACGGGCGATGATCGTTTGAGGTGCTTTATGGATGACGTTTAAGATGGTTCATGGACGACACATCGGAGCGAGCAAATGGAAACAAATAAAACATTATTTGGCTAGCTGTGCAGCAGTTCTATCAATGATTGGCTGAGAACAACATCGATAATAATTCTAGTTTATATGTGCATTGATCGCGGAGTAAAAAAAAAAAAAAATAAATAAATAACACTAACGAGGCAGCAGTTCTATTAGAAAAAGTAGGTTTTCAAACAGTCAAAAATTAGTTATTAATTAAATACCAAGTTAAAAAGTTCGTATAGTAGAGCATAATTGATGATTGTGCTAAATTTTGTGACTGTTATCTATTGACCTAAAATCACACGGTTTAAAACTACCTATTACCTCTTTCAAAATTTAAACAAAAATGGATTTTATGGAAGTACCGTCCAGCCGATCCGCACCAGAATTGGTAGCATTTTACAATAAATTATAATAAATATTTGTCTAAATTTCGTAGCTCTTGATTCAAAGTGAGCACTTTATAACCAAAATAAAAACAAAAATAGCTATATCGGAAGTACCGTCCGACCGATCCAAACCAAAATCAGTAGATCGGGTCCTTGACTCGTGACAATCGAACGAAAATAGCGATTTGTACTGTGGTAACAATAAAATGGTTTATACAGTACATGATATTCAGCGAATAATTCCACAATTTTTCTGAAGTCAGGAAACGAAAAACATACCCACCACCAACCCTGGGGGCTAAATACCGGATCGAAATTAATAAGTGCTTTTTCATAGAAAATCTACTTAAAAGAGAAAATATATCATCCTTGTATCTTTTTTTTTAATCAAAGAGGTTGTGAAATTCGACGTTATTTGCTACGTAGTCACGTTTGCACGAAAATGAGAGTCGTACGCAAACATCTGCAAATGTTGAAAAGAGGGGTTCGAAAATGATTCTTCATCCAAATTCGAGTGGCGTAGACAAAGACTGGAGGAAAACTGAATGAATAAATTATCGTATATTCGTTGAGAAAGATGAATAAATCAATGAAAAAAGAAACATCGAATTTTTAACAACGTCGTCACGTAGATAAGGAGTAAAAAGGCTAAGTACGACGGTGAGTCCGCCGACAGAAAACTAATTGAAATTACGAGTACAAAGCTATAAATAAGACGAGCTCAAATACCAAATCTTCACAGAAACTGGTCAAGTTTCAAATTTGCTGAGGTCTGTTATTTAAAATCCGGTAGTCCGGCACGAATCCGGTAGGTATTTATCCGAAAATTTGATGGAATTAACCCAGGATTATTCTCTCTCAAATGAATCCTGAATCACCAAAATCAGAGCAGCCGTTGCTGAGTAGGTGAGTAATCAGTGTATATATACCAGATCCGGTATTGAACCGATCTCAACAAAAAATTTTAAGAAATACCAATTTTTAATTTGCAAACGTTTCCTTAATGGAGAAATAAGGTTGTGAGTCACAATGAAAACTCAAAATCGCTGGAACAAATCTACGCTGGTTTTGGAAACTAAATTACAGATCAATTGACGAAGATACACTTTAGCTATCCATTTATATCCACACAGATAAGCGACAAACATGGCTTTGAAAGGGGAATGAAAAAAGTTTATCAATTATTGTAAACCACACAGAGTTGAAGACCAAAATAAATCAATAAACTTTTATACTCCACGATCGTTTCATCACATATAATTGTACCACCGAGGTCTATAATTACTTTTTAATTATTAGGTCGTGGACAGCAAAAACCGACGATTCTATCTACAGTTTGAATCAGGAACACCTACAGAATCATACCTCCGAAAGAATTTTCGTTTTCATTCTGTGAGTATTGATTACATTAAAATTTCGCTAACCCTTAAAAAAAAAGACTTTTATTTCTGTTTAAATGTGTACGTAGTACACAGCGAAGAACTTCGTACATTACTGCATATTTTACGATATTAGTACGTCAAATTGATGAACGACTACGAGAGATTAAAAGAATTCGAAAAAAAATACAGAAACCGCACACAGGAAAGTTTAAATTCGTCGAAAATAGTTCATTCATTTTCGAAATTCAAAAGCTGTTCCACGTCACAACGATATACTATAACAGAAACTGACACATTTCACATAAAAACTTTCGCCCATTTGTTAAAAATAAAAATACAAAAATACAAAGGAATTCCGATAGAAACGAGTTTACTTTCATTCGAACGCACAATCTCGATAAATCTTCTCCTCCTCCTCTTTCTTTAAAAAAGAAAGGGCGGCCAATAGAAAGAAGCCCGCAATTACAAATAAGAAAAATCAGCAGTGACAATCACAGAACTGTCTTGCAAGCAAACTGTCCCACATGAACAAAATAAATTCGCCACTGAAATGCGCACGAATAAAAGTACCAAAAAAAGTAACAAAAACTGAATATCTTTTCACAATAATAAATTATAGCCCATTAGTAGGCATAGATATTGTACGCATAGCAACTACAACCAATTTAAAAAAAAAAAAATCGGCACTGCTTGAAAACGGTTTTTTTGAAACAATTTGTGACAGTTTAGGACAGCATTGATAAATCAAATATCTTTTCCTTTAACGAAAACCGCCAGTCATATCTTCAGTCGTTTTTATCAGTTGAGTATCCACCGTTTATGATACCTTTTATGCTCAAGTTTAAACGTAAGAAAAATATTTTTCAAGTCAACAATCGACAGCGGTGTCATTAAAATCACATTATTCCAACAATAGGTCAGAATTGCTCAATTTTTCATGTATACTTAAGAATTCGAGATCTCGGAACAAAGGAAGCTGGAAACGAATAAGCAACCATAAAAACTATCGTCAGAATAAATGTTGCAAAATTTGGAATACAATCCCACAAGGGCATATCATTGTTGCACCCATAATTATTCGCAAACTGCAACACAATAGACGAGATTATTTTGTTAGTAATTAATTAGTTTTTCCAGCATTTACGTAGTATCAGATTGACCCGAAAGTGATAATTATTTCTGACTATTACTTTTAGTATAATTTAAAATTTTTGTTAAATTTTACATACTTATATGCAATAATTTAAAATATAGAATTTATCTTAATATAACTTAAATATTAAGTGTTATTAATATCTGTGGGGACTCTGGTATGAGGTTTTGGGGCTTGGCCCCCAACAACAGTTGCCGCCAAAAGGCAGGCTTATATTTGTCCTTGCAACATTAAACAAAATACACATAACTACGTTCAATTGTAATTACCTGCATGTACTTGCAGGTAATGCACAAGTACCAAATTGTGACTAATCTCGACAATGTGATGATGTCACAATCCGTACACAAACTGGCTCATCATCTATTATCACTACAAGAGATGACGCAACTAGACCGCTCTCACAAATGTACATATTTGTTACGTACATGTGTATGTGTGCGTGTAAATGCCATTATATAAACCGTCCAAACTGGCTCTAAAATCGCCAGTGTTTGCCCAGGTTTTGGCTTACCCATATGTTTAATATGAAGTGGCTGAACACGCATAATTCTGTTGAATTACTTTCTGGTGATAATATCTTCCTCACAACAAGGTATTCCACAATATCACTGGAATTATAACGTAACCTTGTATTCAGAAATTGGTTCCCAGAAAGTTCCCAAATCAATTTTTTCAAATAGAAAATTTCCCTAAATTTTTTTTATCGAATCCTGAAATTCTGATGGATGGCACCAGAGAATTTTGTTTTTCCTTAATTTTGCTTCGTTTAATTTTTATTTCTTATAAGTTTCACACTATTAACGCAAAACTATATAATGCTTAATAAATATTAATTATAACCATTTTTGGACATATCGAAATATCAAAATTATTGTTAAACAATTTTTCATTTACTTTTCAGTTCTTTTGAGCTAAAAATTTTGTGACTGATATGAAATTCGTTTATCTCATGTCTTTAGGTATAGTGGAAGGTTAGGAAAGGGAGCTTATTCTTTTAATGAAAAAGGCCTGTACCTTCATCATTATGTATGAAAAATAAATTATCTAATGTATTTTGGACTATTTTTTCCAATATTCTTTTGAGAAAATAATGTCCAAGAGGAAAAATAACTTTTCGGAAAAATGACCCGGAATCTCAAAAATTAATCTTTAGCAGAAAAAATTTAAACAATATTACATTAATTTGATATCGTACATTTACTTAGTGTTTCGTAAGCCTAACAAAAAAAAATTCTTTGATCATTTTTTTTTTGTTTCAATGCACGTTCACTACTATTCGAGTCATAAAATAATTTTATTAGTGATCACGAAGAGGTATCACCTTTTTTCAACTTCATTTAACTAAAAAGTAAAAACTGAGTAAGTGAGTACTGAAAAATTTATGAAAAGTAACCCTATTTCTACGTATATGTCAGGGGGAAGAAAAAACAACCAGCTCCAGAAAACAACAGGTGGATGATAATAAACTTAATTACACAATTTCTCTATTTTTGTAGAATAAAATAAAACAATTTTTTTTTTTCAAAATTTAATTTCAGAATTACATACTTAACCTAAAGGGTAACATCATAATTTACACAACCCTCTGTTATAAACTGAATTTCATTGGTTGAAAGCGACAGAAAAGCGTACGAATACATAAAATGTGAGGAAATAAACAGTGCTACTTTCAAATTCTGCGTTCGAACGCTCAACAGAAAATTTAAAAATTTTACATTTAACTGAGATAGTTGAAAAAAATAAAAATTTTCAATGCGAAATAGATGATAGAAAATTTTCTTAGATTTCACTTAGTTTTTAAGGAGAGTAAGCGGTCGTACTAAGGAAATGCATTTAAAATCTACATCACAAAACAAGTATGTAAGCAATTTTTGTACACGAAAAGTATTTGGGGGATGAAAAAGATAAATCGTGCTCTGAATATTATAAAGAGTTTATTTTGTTTAGTGGCTGGGTAGGTACTTCGAACTTCGTCAAAGTTGAAAAAACCAAAAGCAAACCCCGTCGATATACCACCGATTCGACAACCTCAAACGTACACCAGGTACGCAAAAATTATAATCACCCCGTCATCGTTTTCTTCAAGCAGTCACAAAGAATATCAGTGTTGGCCACGAATAAACGATGAAAGTGTTCGCGACACAGGCACACGGTGTACGCTTGCACATGGTGTATCCTTGTACACGATTCAAACAAATATATTTCACTAATTTTACACAGTTTACGCAGACACATTATTTATTACTCCTGCTAACGCCTAACGAACGTGTATGATGGGGAAAAAAATATGATATCCGCTATTCACACCGGTAACAAAACTACATCAGAAAAACATAGAAAATGTTGTCGCACCCAGGAAACCATTGAACGACCAAGAAGTAGGCGTGCATACGCGAAAAAAATGAATGAAATAGAAAAAAAAAAAAAAAAGAGGGATAAAAGAGGAAAATAGTCGCGTGCCTTACAGTAAACGAATTCGTTTTTTTTCCCCTTGGTGCTAAACGGGTTAATACCCACCCGTTTCGCCCACACAATTCATACGGGTATCAAATGAGTGATTATTACTAACAAAAAAAAAAATTGTTTTTTTTAATACAATTCTGCACTTCCGGCACAAGCCATCCTCCTCGACAAACACACATAACCCTTTACCTTTTAAATCGTCGTTTTAATTAGCCGGTGTCTACAATTGTTTTACTCTTTCTTCTACTGCTGCTTCTTCGTTTTCTTCTTTTTCCAAAAAAAGAGCACGTGGGTTGTATATACGTAGATTTACGATTTTTAAACGATAAAATTTACGCGTTTTCAAACCTTTCCAATTCCACTCGTCGAATCGTAATTACGATTTGCACACAAGCGGAAAAACGGCAATTCGATTTTATCTCCTCCGCCTTCCCGCACTGTACGCCTTCCTAAATACACTAAAATATTTTTCTCGAGGTAAAAATCACGTGATAAATTGCCAAAAATCATCCCTTCTATTTATGTTCACGAGAAAAGGTTCCCCTTTCGTACATGTAATCAGATTTCTCAACCGACAGATTTGTCTTTGCCGAGTGCAATGTTTTTTTTTTTTTTTGGTTTCGCTCTCCTTTCATTACGCTTTTCGCGTAAAATTTTCTGTAAAATTAAACCGTCAAGTTGAAGGGAGTGAAAATAGTTTTTTTTTTCTTCAGTCCAATAACAAGGAGCCACGGTGACCCAAAACTGACGCCAAAACTGACGGTTTTTAAAGCTTGTTCCTCCTTCATTGGTTGAAAATAAAGGGGAGATAACATCGCATTAGATAGAGATGATTTGAGCACGTGGAGAAAAAACATACAAGAGAGGTGATTCAACATCAAAAGGAACGAAGAATTTAGATAACCTAGTCTCGTAACACTCACCTTTTTCATCTTCGGAAAATCTCACACGTTTGACAGATGATTTTTGGTCAACTGTGACAACAGCCCATATATATATATATATATATATACATGTGGGTACGTGTACAACAACTTGTTCAGAATCTTGTAATAAAAAGTCAAACACCCAACCTCAGGAAATACTAAACGATCATACGACATAATTCACTCGATTCGAACGCGGGGTATCCGTATCACACAAAAATAGTAGCTAAATGAATCTGACGATTTTTCGACAGGGTTTCATCCGACAACGCAGGTAATTAAAGCTTTTTCCTCGATTCTATTCTTCATTCGTCATTCTAGCAACAACGGATATCCACGACTAAAGGTGAAACCCTAAAAAATAATAAATGACGTCGCATGTATATACGGACGGCATCTACATGTCATTTTATACACAAATTAAGACATAGTCAAGCCAGGTGGAACGTGAAACATGACTCGAAAATGACAAATCAATTAGCATGAAGACAGAGGAAGAAAAATGAGAGGATCGAAATCGAATAATCGTTTTGAAATAAACTTCGGTACCTAAATCAAAATGTGAAGTACACAGACAATTTGAAATTTTTCGTATCCACCAACACATTCTCAGGCAGTTAATTTCACGGCGAATTAATTTTCGATACGTAGCTTAATCGAAAAAAATATGACTGATAAGAATATTCCTCACTGTGTAAATAACGTTATCCGGCGACAGGTCTGATTAAATACAGAAGACAAAAAAAGAAGATAGAGAGAGATGTGCACACGAATGACAGCAGAATAAATGCTCCCTGCGTGAACTAAATAAAACAAATGGGAGAATGCGACAAAGTGAAATTTTTATTGCAGAAGCGGCGAAGTACTCTTTTTGAAAATTATTGAGGATACGAATATAATTTTCAAATTCGTGTTTTCGGGTACATATTTAATTTGAGGGTTGGCTGTATTCAGAAGAGGCAAGAAGCTAAACATGGCAGGCATTGCATTCACATCGTAAACCTGTCAAAGTAAACAACAAACCGGTAACAGATTATAAAGAACAGTGAAAACTACAAGAAAATGATGAAATTTCTACGGATATCATTTCCAATCACAAGACAAAAAAATCATCACGTCTTCTCATAAACGGCATGTGTCTGGTTTTTAATCTTGATTGCTATAGTTTTCAGTCCACTCAAAGTATCGAAATTTATACTGAACTAATTATATATATCGAATGATGAAGGAAAAAACTCAGAAAAGTCAAACATTTTTCATCATCAGTTCATAATTTTAACGTTGAAAAAAAAAAAAAAAGTAGAAAAAAGCTAAAAACAAAAAAATGACCTAACATTAAAAAATTATTTTCTTCAAAAATAAATCAAAAACTTAAAAAAAAAAAGATAAACTAAAAATGATAAAAAATATTAAATTAATGGTTCAGCATTGTCGCCAAAATTAACTTTAATTCATTTCCTTTACTTACAGTTCTTAATACGGCTAAATTCAAGGAGACATTAATTTATGATAATTTTCATTTTGATTTTCTCAAACAAAACCGTTAACTATATAGTCAACTGGTAGAAGGATTGGAAATTTAATAATTTCTATCGACTTTTTGTATGAGCACAAAAAAACAGATTAGACATTCTCATTACAGAATCACTGCACGCAACAAGTTTTTTTTTATGAGAACGATTACGAATTGCACAAAAGTGGAAATTGGTAATTTATTCATCTTCCGAATCACATGATTTTGCATCAGGATGATTCATGTTCACGGCACTTTTGCTCTACTATTGGATGCTAACTGAGGAAGAGAACTCGAAGAAAGGAACACGGCTTTAAAAATTTTTTGACAAACGCACATAGATCGTTCTTTTTTTCAAACAAACGTTTATTCCTTTCAAACTTAAAACAGGTTACATAGAAAAGCCAGAAGAAAAACTAAAATTGGAAGAAATTAACGAGCCTGAGACTCGATCTGGTCCATTAGTAACTCTTACAATGCACATTTTAGGTGAATAAGAAGAGCTCGCTACAAGTAGACAAAATATTAATTTCTAGCGAAGTTTCAACGATAAAATCGTCGATTTCTAATCATTCAACGTTCAAAAAGTGAATAAATCGTATCATCAATTACTACTGCTATATATTTCGATCTGGCTAGTAAGCAGATTTAAGAGACACAGGTGGAAATCACTTTTAGAAGATCAAAGAAAAATCTCTTTCGGAAAAATTACGCTCTTTATTTACCATTTTTGATACGAAATTTGCAGACAAGATTTCAACTGACCGATCAAGTAGAATAAATAACCCTTTATTATTAATTTTCAATTATTCGAACATATACAGGAGCTGAAATTCCTTCTCCCCTTTGCCATTCACGTTGTAGGCTAAAAGAATGAAAATTTAATCCTTTCAACCCCTCCCAGGGTCGAAATTTACGACTTAAATTATCATGTTATATGAGTAACTCGAAAGTAGAGCAAAGTGACAACAAAACTACAAGAATACCAGGTTTCAAAAAAACGTTTTGCTCTTTGACTTAGATTAGTTTCTCGGAAAAAAAAATTGAAGGATACATAGGCTTGCGAAGTCTTGATCGGTGTCACATTCACCAGGCCCTTTACAGTGAGCCCAACTTTTCCCAACCAGGTTGGTCCGAAAAAAACATCTCGAACTCGTGTCCGGTATTCTTTCGAGTTCACACAAGTGAGGGTTCTCGTAAAATTTTTTTTTTTTTTTTTGAAATCCCTTACCAGACTTTCGTTTCTCTGTCACCGCTAACGATCTAGATCTGCGTACACGCAGCGAGTGACGTTTCAGCGTTCGCAAAAACGAATCCGCCGTCCCTTTGACACGACCGGTCGACTCGGACCGCGACCCAATGATGGGTATGCCAGGCACAGCCCATTTCGTTTCGTCTTTGAATTTATACATTTACAGCACGGCGCTTATGTTGGGCAGTGAAATCGATCCGAAACGCCACATCCGCCAATACCGGGCATTTACTTTCGCGTAACACGGCGACAAGGGTTGGGCAAAACAGCCGCACCGAAGGTTATTTTCGCATTTTATTTGCACCAAAAAATCATTCGCCAATTCATCCGAAAACATCAACGCGTCGACACGTCTGCCTGAGAAGTCACCGCGACACACTTCACCACAAATCGCACCCAAACACAATTCGTCTGGCACTCGTAGGTACGTACAACAACGCAGCTACCTCTACACCGATTCAGTCAACGACTAAATCGAAACTCGAGAAAGTGAGACACGTCCAGAAGACGACACGCGTACGCCGAAAACCGGGTGCTGGTGAAAAACGCAAAAACCTGTCCGACATCGACGACCGACGAACTCGCACTGAGCCGCCAGCGCCCAGCAGCGACTTTTGACGCACGTCGATTACACGCTACACGCTACGCCACGCCACGCCACACCTCACCACACCACACGCCACTAACCGCTGAAATATGACTGCGCCGATCTACTTCACTGCTACGGTGCTGACAACGAGCAGTAGTCGACGTGTTGTGTAAGTGGCGTCGTTGAAGAAAATCCACGGTTTCGCAGCCACCCTCAAAAGGGCGATAGAACGCACGACACGACCGACACACAGACCTTTTCACCGCAGTGCACAACCGTCTGCGAGGTGCGACACACAAACCGGCGCAATTATTTTTATTATTTTTTGCATCCGCAAAGGATATGCACGCACGCACGCACCCCTCGAAATAGGTATACACGTGGTACACGCTGGTCAGTCTCGTCCACAGGCAGACAGAGGTGCGGCGGTGTAGGATGTCTTCGGCCACCAAACAAGCGGACACATCAAACCACAAACAAAGCCGACGGAGTTTATTAAAAAAAAATAAAAATAATAATTATAATTATAATAATAATTTTAACAAAAAATAAATAAAATAAAATAACCCATACACGACGGTTTTAATTTTCAACGAAAGAAATCCACGTTCGACCGTGACACGCGCTCCATGTCGTATAATATTTAAACCAAAAAGGAAAAAGGACGAGAACAAAAAAAAATTTTAAAAAGGCATTAAATTCTTAAAATCGTATAGCACCAACTCCTACTTCAACGTGTTTCCTGCGTGTCTCTCCACTCTGAAAGCTATAAAATGTGTTTTTAAATTTTTCACTTCTACCTTTTTTTTTTTTTTGGCGCACCCAACTTGTGACCCGCAGACCGCGGCCGCGACCGACTATTCTCTGTTCTTCAAAAAAAAAAAAAAAAAAGACACCTGGAAATTGTAACAACCGACTCTCTTTTTACCTGTACGCGAAGACTCCCCTATTTTTTCGTCTTCTACTTTTCATTCATCTACTTATCCCCAAGTTTATTCCTATTCTTTCGGGTAGCTCTTTCTCTTATAGCCACTGTATCACTATACTAATAAGGGGCTGGCACCGCAACTATAGTCTCTTTCTCTCACTTTCTCACCTTGCGTCGGTTACCTACTATATCTATATATTCGCAGATTTAAAAAAAAAAAAAAAACACAAATCAAAATTAAAAGCGCGCAAGCGTTTTCACCTTCGTCTCTCCTTCCAGTCGTCCCGATGACGAAGAGTCGAAATGAAAAATTACCCCCGTGACAACAGCTGCAATCGCAAAGAGAAACGCAGAAAAAGGCCCGAAAAAAGGGGGCCACCGTAAAAAGCATGTAAGAAGACAGGAACGTCGAGAAAAACAGAAAAAAATGTACAGCCAAGATATCAAGTCTCTCCTGCTTCCTTTTCCTCTCGCATTCTCTGGTCGCTCGTCTCGTAAAAAGGGATTAATGTTCGGCGAACCGTATTTCCGCGCACAACCGATGAGTAAAAGATACATTACGCCTACGAAATAAATATTAAATTTGAGCACCTCAAACGAGAGGGCAGCAAACATACGGACATACTAAGATCATCGGAAAGGTAAGAAAAGAAAGTCCAAGGGGTAAACCGGAGACGAAGAAAACACCTTCTCTTCCACCACGCACCCCCACCCACCCTCTATGTATAGTCCGTACGAAGTACAGGGATATAACGCTCGACAAGTGGACAATTTTTCCAACATTCGTTCCTTTTTGGTTTTTTACACTTTTTCGTTTCAGTTTACACCCTCCTCTTTCTTCTCCTTCGTCTTCTTCTTCTACACAATTCTTTACGGCAACATTAGAAAGACTTCGTACGCGGCAACGAAACCGAATATTAAATTAACATCGGCTTTTTTGACCGGAAGCAACCGATACCCCGAAGGTGTTTCCATCCATCTTTCCGGACGTCGCGCTGCTTCAGTGTGTCTACTTCTCGGTGGTGGAGCACTGTAATTAAGTGGATTGGTAGTCGGTAAGGAAAGTTACGGCGATCGCGTTACCGTGACCTACAAACCAACAGACATGGAAAGGAGAAAAAATGCCGATGGAAACAAATTATTGTGAATGGTAATTTGGTAATTCGCACACGAAAGGTGAGAAAAAGGTGAAGTCACGGCTAATGTTCACCGGTGTGAGGAGCACTTGAGGCGGGGTAATTAGTGGGCGACGAACGAATGACAGCTGAAAAACGCTTCACGATTTTGAATAAATTCGGTAAACGTGCATGAATGCGTTTTTCCAGCACTGTATCGATCAGCCATCAAAATCAAGTGAAATTAAAATCAAAAATAATATTAAAGTTGAATATTCGATTCCAGGTCAATTTAGGTTCCTTCAGGTAACGCGCAAAAACTCGCTTCCTGATATAATACGTTTGAAATGTGAGAAAAATTGGGGCCTGTATCAACTTGCTACGATATTACCAGGGAATACTAAAAGAATTCTCATCATCTATAGAATAAAGCGAGAGAAAGAGATGATGTTGTAACGTTCGTTGCATTTTTACCCAAAAACCAAGAAATCAATAGATTTCAAATTCTACATACCTACACCCAGCACTGACTAACAAAATAAGTTGTATTTGAGATTACTAACAAAGCCTCAAAAGTATGTCCACTGTTATCAGCCAACAAATCGGCTTATATTCTATGGATTCATTCTCGTTTACAAGAAACGTTATTCAACAGATGAATTGAAATGTATGTATACAGTGTGATAAACATTTCCACAAACCATAGCAAAATAACATTTGGTGCGTCGGAATATGAATCATTCAAAATTATGAAAAATAAAAAAAAATAGTCTACAAATGTACTGTATACATGACAGAATGAATCAATTTCACAAATACTGTTGATAATGGCTGTATCCTCATCTCAATTCAAGTTGAAACCTCATACACGCATTCCCACAGGTGTCTCACAGTAAACGAGTCTTGTCTTATTTCTTTGAATCAATATCAGTGGTGTAATGATTTCATTTTGTGCTCAAAATATATTTATTAGAATAGGCCATAATCTATTTTAACAAAACTATTAAAGTAGTGCAACGAATTGTGAATTGCTCTTGACAAGTAAATGAATGTTCCAAATTTTGATGCACTAAATGTTATTTTTTTATGGAACCTCAAAATGTGAATCACTCTGTACATATACGAGTCTAATATAATATGTAATGCACAGTAAAACCTTGTTGATACATTTTTCAAGGGACTACAGTGAAAAAATATATTATGCAGAAAAACGTAATACATGGAAAACGGAAAAACTAAAAAATTTAACAAAAAAATTCAAATAAAATTTTTTTGATGTTTTATTAGAAACATTGAAGGGAAAAAAATTTTAATTTAACTTTTTAATCACTCACGAACCAACTATAAAACGTACTACAGTAAGCGATTTGGAAAAGGGAACCTGAAATAGGTACAGTTGGTTTTGAAAATTTAACAAAGGCGTCTAAATTTCAAAGAAAACAGTCAAAAGTACCTGGTACCAATTTCAATGAAACTGACACAAATATTCGGTAGGGTAGAAATTATGCTAAACCAAAGAAACTTGAGCAATAAATTACTTCAGAATTCTAATTATAAAATTTTTGGTACCTCTTCAAAATTCTATTAAACACTGGAAAAAAAAAAAAAAAAAAAAAAAAATCAAGTCAAAATAATTAAAATACTAATCCAAGAACGCTAAAGAGCCATGATCTTTAATTCCATCAATTTTCCAAATTCAACACCTCCTAATGAATCAGTTAAATTTTATCTTCAAGTTTCAAAAACGGAATTAACTATTCTCGCAATACCTAGCGATAAAATGAAGACCATTTTCAAATGTTTTTCGCACTCGAAAGCTGATAAAGAGGGGGGAGAACGGATAGAACTGTTGATGCATATAAATTTATGAAAAAAATTATCTGACCAGATAAAAGGGTTTGGGCTACTTTGAGTAACAATACATTGAGAAACATAGGTCGACTTGTATTCAACAAACAACTTCGTAAAATAAAAACAGTTAGAAAAATAATTCGAATGGAACAATTATAGGAGAAACATCTATTGTACCATAGAGCCTATAAAAAAATTACGAGAAAACGTCTGTTTCACAAACAACTACAACTACAATACTTACTGTTTCAGACAAAACGTACGATTCAGCTTGAATCGAAATGCAATAGTTTATTCCTGGAAATGACACTTAACGTGGAAATATAAGTGACCCAAATTTTTAGTATAATTGATGAAATTAGTCATTTTCATATCCTTATAGAATACTTACTACAATATTACGGACACCATAATAATGTCATCGAAAAAAACAAATTTACAATTCACGAGCAATGTACCTTTCCGATTGGCAAGGATACAAAAATGTTACGGTCACAATAAATTGTTATATTAGTGATACATCGTAACGATCACCTATACATGACGTCCTGAGTTTTCAATGTGATAATTAATGTTTTTGAAAATGTACAAGACAATTCCATCCATTGCATTTTATAACATTTAAGAAACATCCAAGAATTCTTACTGATAGCAGCTAGAAAATATGATGGAACTGACTGATGGAACCCTTTTCATTACTGATCCACTAGAATTTTATCAAATTCCAAGGAGCTTAAAAAAAAAAAAAATTAGTAATAGAACAGAAACTCACAGGTACTGTTTGTGTCTGTGAAAACTAAAAATATAAACTCTTGCAATGAGTAACTGTTTGCCGGAACAATATTTCAACCTACATGTAATAACACTGTAATACATATTGAAAAATGTTGCAATGAAACAGTAAAGACTAAAGATACATTTAAAAATTTTCCTTTGAAATATTCATGAAACATTAATGACGCACAGTAAATTATTGTTGCAATGGAACAAAAAAGTTGCACTGATAAAAGCTCCACTGTAATATTTTTGTAACATTTGTGAAACATTCCAAATTCATGAGACAATAAGACAAAATAATGCATTAATAACTCTCCCAATGTAAAACTTCTGAGACATTTGTGTTAACATTATTGCTTTTTGAAGTATAAACATCTTAGCATTCGATCTATAGTAGGAGCTAAAAAAAAATTATGACTGCCAGATTTGTGTAACTTGTAACTCTCATTTGTGTGTTACATGAAATGTAGGTGTGTGACTGTGTGCATGCGCAATACGCACACTCACAACCACACTATTATATTTACACATCAACCCTCCATAAGTCTAGCCCCAGTAGAACTCCCGCCTTTTTTTATATACTTTTATTGTACTCACACAATTTGTTGAAGTACATCGGATGACTAACTTCAACTCTGCTTTCACGTGTTACGACACGCGCACACATATCTCTTTTTATCAGCTGTTTTTTCAATTTTTGTTTGTTTCTGTCTCGGGGGGGGGGGGGAAAAGTGAGAAATTTTATTTTCTCTTTCGCCGTTATTTTCTTCTTTAAATTATAAAAGCGCATTTTTTAAAAACTCGTTTTTAACCTAACTTATTTGTAACATTTCACTAATGTCCTCGTGGGAGTTTTCAATTATGTAACAAATGTCTCCTTGAATAAATTTTATTTAAAAAAAAAAAAAAAAAAAACTGCGTTAATCTGAAAGAGTAGTTCTTATTAATGGATACGCCCAAATTTACGACAATAATTGTTTCCATCTTTGAATTCTCATTTTCTTCAATTACACCCTTCTAATTTTTTGATTTTCAAATACGAATAGCCTAGGACATTCTCCAGATGATCAAAAACATTTTGAACCTACTTTCATAAAAATCAATAAAGTAAGACATTTGCTCTGAGCGAACGAAATTCCGTTAGTTCCGGAGATAGACATACCAAACATATAACCTCCTCCGTACGCAGTCGGTAAAAATGCTTATTTTACAGCTATCTGCGGTCTGATTGACATAATTTTTAAAATATTGAAACAATTTTTATAGATACCTATTGAATTCTCAAGAACTGTTTCAGTTACACTTGCGAAATCTTTTGCCAATCGGGGTACTGAGCCCTCCGAATTCGAAGAAACAAATGGTCATCAATACGAAAAAATGCCACAACGACGTACGAAAGATGTTGTCTACCTATAATCTAACGACGGCCAATCGCCAACCATTTTTTTCGTCGAAATAAAGTGAATGCGAAATCTCTCATGCCTCTTCAATTTTTCTTTCTGCCAAATTGTAGCAGACAATGTATTAAATTAGGCGCCTACGATTTGTACCAACATTCTAAGCCCAATTACGTGCAAATTGTCGAATATACACTTTTTTTTTTTTTTAACACGCGAATCCAGTAGTAAATGAATTCTTTTACTGAAGTTCTGGTGATGTAACATTTTTTTTTTCTCCAAATCAACCTGCGTGAAAAACATTTACACCAACATCGTAAACGAATACAAAAACCGTAACGTGTTCGACGAGTTCTTCCTACGCATTCATTGGAATTTTATGGCCGGTAATAAATTAAACCATATCCCAAACAGCGAGCCAGAAGAAGTCTCCACGTCAGCGGCAATCCAATAAAATCATAATAAAGTCTCCTCCAATTCGGTTCTTAGTTCAGAAATAGAAGATAAAGTCATTTCTTCCATAAGGCGGAAATAAATAAAATTAATTAATTTCTGGGGTACTGGGATTTGATGACGCTGACGAAACATAATATCGGCGGTTGATGTCAACATTCCACGTTACGAATTTCGCTATCGTATTGATCATATCAAACCAAACCAAGAAAAATAATATTCAGTTCGAACTTCCGCACTGTTTCAAAGTCGAGAAATGAAAGAAAGAGAGAACGATATTCAAAGGCAATTTCCCCATCAATACACACGCATACATGCTGACAAACGTATAGATAGATATATTTAAAAAAATAATAACAAGTACCTATATTTTCTACGAAAATCTACTTAAAAAGCAATTACGCAGAGTTGAAATAGGTAGATTGATGGAGCACAATACGAGCAGGTGGAAAATTGCTAATGATATTTTAATATCTGAAGAACGTTTGTGATTCATTCAGAGTTTTCATAGCCGTCTGTGCTATCGAGTTTTAGGTGGAAACGAAAGCGACAAATGAACGTGAAAATTGAATACTACAGGCACGAAGATCTTCGTTACGTAATGCAGCGAGGACAATTGGGAGTAATTAGATTTCAACGAATACCGTGGATAACGACTCGGTTGACAGAAATCAAACGTGAGCTCGTTGGTAAAATCAAACACTAGAGAGAGAGAGAGAGAGAGAGAGAAATAAGGGTTTAGCCGAGAGTACGCAGGTTGGTCCGCAGATGGTGCAACAATTTCGAACAATGACAGCATCAGTCTCAACCGAAACAGATGAAAAATATCAAAATTATACGTACGATTATTCGTCGAAATTGAATGAAATTAGAGACGTTACGGAAAATGTAACAGAAATCAACAACTAACTATGGCTACGCATTTTTAGGTACTTCATATTGGAGAAGCTACAGAAAAAGGAAAATCTCAATGAGTGCAACGAATTGAGGCAAATATTTCAAAAAACCACTTTTGGGACCATGAGCCATTTAAAAACTAGAGACAAATAATGAAAAAGTACCGAGTTTCTTTTAATTAAAAACGTTTTATTCGCAATCAGTATTAAAAAAATTTTAGGCATTGAATTTCAAGAAACGTGTAGGTATTCAAACAACTAATAAGCAATAAGCTACGTCTATGTCTACAAAAAGTTATCGTTCACATTTGAGTTGGAAAATATTTATAAAAACTAACGAAATTTTGCTGAAATTAAAAAATTTAATTTATAAGTTTTATGAGTAGAACTGTTGGCAGCAAATTTTGCGAGAATAGATAATTCAATTATTATACGATTTAAGGTATACTTACTATCTGCGCCAAACTTAGAGATACTAATTTCTATTTCTCATTTCAAATCTAAAAATGTTTCTACACTTCTATCCGTACAAGGAAAGACATCGGTTATTTGTAAAACTTTTCGCGACACATTCCAGAAATTATTCGCTTTTTTCCTTAAAAAAAAATAAATAAATAAAACATTACCAAAAAAATCCAAAATCAAAGTCTTTATTTTTCTTTTTTTGCAGTTTTGAAAAACATACGAAATATAAAAAGGCTTTTGTACGATTTAATGAGTTTTTTGAATTCGTCGCAAAATGGGTCATTAGAGGAATACTCTGAGGAAAGAGTTATTTTTCAGTTATCGATGAGCTCTTCTATTTCACCTCCGAAAGTAACGACTTTCTGATTTCGTTATAAAACATAATTTTTTTTCCCCAGACAAAAAAAACTGAAACAATTCAAGTGAAAAAAGCGAAACAAAATTCGCACAGAAACTTAAACAGGTTTCTCAGAATAAAAACAACTGATAGTACAGGTCAACAAAACTGACCATCAAAATTTCTCTCAACAAATATGAGTGCTGATAAAATATTTAATAGGTTTATGTTAAAAATGCATTTTTTAAAGATAAATGTGGAATACCTTGTCGTGAGAGATATTCTCACCAGAAGGAAATTCTACAAAATTTAAGCGTGTTCAGCCACTTCGTACACAAGTACGGGTAAGCCAGAACCAGACCAAACACTGGCAATTTTAGAGCCGATTCGGGTGGTTTATATACGGCTTATTTACACGCACAAAAACACACGTACGTAAGATAATACGTACGTTGGTGAGAACAGCCAGGTCGCATCATCCCCTATCGAGATAAGAGATGGCTGGCTGGTTCGTGTATGGATCGTGACATCATCTTATTGTGTCACAATTCGGTACTTGTACATTACCTGCAAGTACATACAGGTAATTACAATTGAACGTAATTTGTGTGTTTAACGTCACAAGGACGATTATTTGCCTGCCCTTTGGGGCAGCAACTGTCGTTGAGGGGTCCGAGCCCCTTTTCCTCATACCAGTGAGTCCCCACAATAAACTTTAATTAATTAATTAATTTTTGGCTTTAGCTTTATGTGAAATAAACTTTGAGTATATATGTAACAGAGGGGGGGATTCTTATAACATTTTTATAATCCATTACCAATTTACAATTTTCAAGTCTTGAACATTCTCAGTTGATTGATTCCATTATCATATAAGATAGAAATAAGCCGCAAGCTTTGAAGGGATTAGACGAATACTACTCATTGTTTGTTTATATTGAGCTTTATATTTCTCTTCAACTTTCAACCTAAAGAAAAAAAAAATTAATTCACGAGAAATACTCGTTTAAAATACACATTCTTCGAAAAGAAGAAATTCTCGAAACAAAATTTTGTAACGAACACAAAATTCTAAAAAGCACGAGAAATCACTGGACGGAATTTAAATTTGTTTGTGGTCATTGAAAAACGAGATTGCACATAATTTTGGAGTAAAATTCTACAAATAACAATTTTGATAGCATCTAATAAATTATGAACCAGGTAACTTGCAATTTAATCTCACTCACATCATTAAATGAAGAAAAAAGTAAAACGAAATTTAATTTAAAAAATAATAATGAAATGCGTTTTACCCGTTCACAAAGCATAACATATGGAGAAACGGAACTTTTCCGTGTAACAATTTTATTCCTTTCACAAAAACGATATGCAAACATTCATACACGTGGTCAGTAGATACACATTGTTACTTGTTCAAAACATTCACACGATAGCCTTTATTTAGCAAATAAATTACAGAATTTTCGTTGAATACCAGACGCAACTTTTCAATGAATTTGAAACAAAAATGAAGCGGAGGGCATTCCATCGAAAATAAAACTAATTAATTCGAAATTTCAGTTTGAACACACAACTTCAATCACTCGTAATAAATAAAATTTCAAATTATAAAACCTGTTTTTCCAACTACTCCAATATTAACAATATACAGAAAAAAAACAATAATAATAATTTACATACAAAAAAAAGACCAGAAGCATTCTAAGATCACGGCTCATCAATAAAATTATCTCACGTCACGTACTTTTAACATTCGCCTGCAACTGAGCAGATACTGACCCGCCATACAATCGTGTTTTACTTCATGCAGTGCAATAAAATATTCTGCATAATATCGAACAGCTATAACCTGATCCGCAAACTAAAACACTTCAATCAGTAAAATAACCATATTCAGTGGTTATAAGTTTGTTGTAGAAAACAGGGGTTTGCTCTCTTACAAAAAATGCATAGAATCTTTGCCATGCTTCCGCACGAAGAAAACACATATTTTATAACAGAAATTTGAGAAATATCACTATTTATCATGAAACATTCACTTCATTTTACTTAACTTTCGTTCCGTTCATCGATTTCTTATCTCCTATTTAATTGTATATCATTGCATTTTATTTCTGCAGCGTACTTTTTCAACTTTGTTAATTTGTAGCGTACATTATTTTTCATGGGTACATTGGTAAATATTTAGTTTTTCGATATTTTTTTCAATATCTGATCGATTCAAATTCATTTTTCCACAATAATTTTATTGATTCAAGTTTATAGAGAGTGTCTAAGAAGTGTATAGTAAGTGTATAGTAGGAGTGTATTCAAAATTTCGACGTCCGCAATACGCGCTCGGTATACATTCCATGCACATGTACTCTCAATACGTTCCGCGTTCCGGGATACACTCAACTTAGAACGTTTAATGAACCGTATAAGGGAGTGCGTAAGTGTATGGCTGGAACGTATTGGAAATTTTGAATCCATAATATCCTTCTATGCTCGGTTGTAAGTATACTCTCTACATGCCCAACTATACACTCAACTAGTGAGAGTGAATTAGGAACGTTTAATGGCGTATAAATGAAAGTGTATAGGGAGTGTACAAGGAGTATGCAGTAAGTGTATAGCAGGAGCATATTAAAAATTTAGACCAAGACCCTTATATGTGCTCGGTATATATTCCATATAAATTCCATTGTACACTATTTTAAAAACCATGATAAACTAAGGACCCTAATTCCAAAACTAACATAATAAATTTTTTTTGAAAAATGAGTTTAGCATAGATTTGTATACAGAATTTCGTGCTCCACCGTATTAGCTCATAAACCCAAAAATGGACCATATTTCTGAATTCATCTGCACAAAAAATAAGCAACAATTTATGAAAAATTTACCATAACTCTTTGTTTTTGGAGTTCAAGGTGTAATTCAATATGAATATGAATTAGAGATGTGATTTTACTATATTTAGCTGCAGTGTCTGATATGCCAAAAAACTCTACTTCAAAAATTTTACTGTAACTTATTTCTCAATTCTACTTAATGGTTTTGGTAATCTACAACCTTGCTGTGAATTCAGATTTACAGATTTGAGAGTAATAATGATGGCACGGATTTTTGTGTTCACCTGGGTATACAGTACTGAATGATCGAGGTCTTTGACTGAGCCCGATTCCAGTGAAGTTTAACATTTCATCCAGAACTGAATAGTAATATAAATGTACCTACATCTCAATTTGTTGTTGCATCAACAACATTGTTAATTTTCTAAACTGAAAACTTACTGATACAGATAGTTTTTAAAAATATGAAGAAATGGACCTGGTCATTCAATGGAAGTCGAACAGTTTTTACATGGATTCTCTAAAAAGTAAATTTCCCAATGTTTTTACTCCACCGTGGTAACACTGACTCGCAAAAAAAGTTAATACATATTTCTCTTGAGATTCATGATTTAAAAATAATAATTGCCTAATCAGTAAAGGCACTAACTGGGGCGTGTGAAAAGTTTTTCAATTCTGAAGGCCTAAAAGTCTACAGTTTTTACAGTAAACAAGGAATAAAAAAAGTATTTGGTTTCTTCGATTATGGTAAAGGTGTTCTGGGATTCAAAAGGAATTTTGTTGCTCCCTTACATACCGACGGGGACAACACTTAATACAGGCAAGTATTGTGGGTGGCTGAAGGAATTAGAGAAGGCAATTTGGAAGAAAAGATGTGAACAGGGCCTGTCTGGGAAGTGTGTCTGTCTGATTTAAAAATTCTCCTCTAAAAACAACTCAACTCTCCAAATCCTTCAAGTGGAGAATGTTTGATGACCCACCTGACTCCTCTCATCACTCCAAGTAATTTTCATCCGTTCCCAAAGTTGAAACGACATTATAGGATTGAGAAAAAAAAAAAGTTTTTTTCAGAAAAAACAGTCAAATCTTATGACTGACTGGCAAGACGATTATTTAAAAAAAATTATAAATCTCAAGGGAAATACGTTCCTTGTTTTTTGTCTATCAATGTTGCCACGATGAAGAAAAAAAATAAAGAATATCATTCTGGCGATAGTCCACGTAGTTTTATCAAAGGCAAAGGTATTATCCAAAGGAAATAAACATAGATTTTTGGGCTGTAAAACCCATTCTATGTCAATAAAGTCAACCACTGACATGTTATTTGTAACAAAGCACTCTTTTTTAGCGGAGACAAACGATTTTCACAATGTAATCCATTGTTAAGGATGAAAACCAATTCTTTGGCACGTCAACGCATCAAAACAGGCAATTTCATACCGCACTAGGGTCAATGCAGCCGAATAACCGATGATTAATTTAAAAATCGACGACGTTAAAAAATACCGTTTTAAACGTTTCTTATAGGAATTTATTAGGCGTGTTTACTGATGTAAACACTCAATTAGAATGCAAAACGTAAACGCAGGTACACGTAATTCGTACGTGAGTTGAATACATCGAAAAAGGGAATCTGGATTCATTAGATGCACACTCGAACACGTAAGGAGCAACTGAGACTTCGGCAGCAACTGAAGGAAATCTACTTATCTGGATGAAATTCAAGTAAGACTACAATTCGGAAAATCGGACGCAAGATGAGGAAAATAAGATAATTTCATATCAAATGCTCATGAAAAGTAAGAAAAGTTTCATTTTTGAAGAGGCATCGATTAATGACTGAAAAAAAAAATTCGATGCAACAAATTTGATGAAGGAAGGCCAAAAAATTCGAGTACAGTCTTCTTCAGGCAACAGGGAAGAAAATAACACAACGAACAAGATTATATACGTCGATAACATCTTGTATTGGAATTTGAAGCTGAGTGCGAGCCAAGAATCGAAAATTTCACCAAATGCTTCAGAAAACCGAATGGTCATCGTTTAGTTTTAATCAGGTCCTAAATATGTAAACGAGGAATGGAAAATGTTTTACAGACACAAAACTTCGTCAAAAATGACGTGTACTTATCGTGTTTCTCGTAGACGTTAAAATCGAACAATTATAGAGAAACATCTAAACTTTGTTTAACACACAGACAGTAGCTATCCTTATAAATTCCTAATGGAAAGAAAAAAAGGAAACTAATTTCGATGAACACAATTTTGACACATGCACGAACAGAATGTTAAATTTAAAAAACGAGGAAAGCTATACATCAATAATATGATAAGGCCTTCAAAATTTTATAAAAACTTTTGTTTCTCGAATTGGAGGTGCATCGGTCATTTAGAGGCACGCCATTAAAAGTATACATCTTTACTGTAAAGCATTTGATCGGGCATCTCCACTTTACAATAATTCTTATTTTACTTTGAAATAAAGGACTTCATGGGACTTCTACACGTATCTGGATTTTACAGAAAATCGAACGAACTTAAAAAAAAATATCCTCTTTAAAATTTCTCTAGAAAAATTCAGGGTCTGGATTATTGGAAGTCGGAGCTCTTTCGTTTTATCTCGTCGCCTTATGCATTAACTTTGGTAATTTTTGACAAAACTTTTTTTCAATTAATGTTGACTTCAATTACTGAAGAAATATTAAAAGGGTTATTTTTTTACATTTTATAGCGTACTTTCATTATTTTTATCCTAATTGGTTTGATTTTTTTTTTTTAAATAATGAAAATTGAGCAAGACAGATGCAAAATACTGTTTCGCACAAACGTTTTTGTTCTTCTGGACTTCTAGTACATTGATCAAGAAGGTGAAGACGACCTATATGGCTATAACTAAACAAAATTTCAGCCTTATGCGATTTTTTCCCTTCTATTAGCATCATTTTTGCTTATTGTGGAATATTTTGTTGTGAAAGAATATTCACAAAAGAAGGTAATCAACAGATTATTTGAGTGTTCCACCATTGCATATGTACAACATATGATAGAGCCAAACCTAGATGAACACGGGCGATTATAGAGACAGTTAGGGTGGTTTATATAGGGGCTCTTTACACACACACAAACACACATATATAATGAATATGTATGTTTGTGTATAAGGGAAGTACGTCTCTTCTTATTGAGATAAGGAACGACGGACAGGTTTGTGTACTGAATTGCGACATCATCGTAATTGTTTGATTTGTTACGGTTTGGTTTTTGTACATTACTTGCAAGTAATTGCAAGTTGTGGGTGTTTTAACATCATAGAGATGAGTAATAAGCCAGACTTTCAAAGGTGACTGTTATCAAGGGATGTGAGCCCCTAATACCTCATACAAGTTAAGTCTCCACATTTATAAACAATCAGAATTTAAAATATCATTGAAAAACTATCTCATCGATTTTAAAGAAAATAATATGGGCCCACCATGGAATCATCTATCATCATCAAAATCTATGATCAAGGCGAAAAATTATGCCGGAACAAACATGAAAAACAAACAAACATATAAAACGATTAAATAGATAACCTTTTTTTTTTGAAAGTTGATTAAAAATGGCTTTTGAATGTAAAATTGGAAATGAGACTGAAGAAGAAAAATATGGTTCTTGCATTTTGATAAAAATTTATGTATTACATGAACCATTTATTAAGCTGGAAAAATAAGAGAACATCATCAAGACGATACGAGGACTTCTGCGAATGGATATTCAAAAGAAACGCTAAAAATCACCTCTCTTGTGCTTGACTTTTTAACCACCAAGTCACCAGTTACACAAAACTCGTTTCAAGAATGGAGCTAGCGACGATGCGAGCAAAGTGCACAAATTTTCATCAATTTAATGCGATTCTCCATGCAGTTTTGAAACGTGAGATTTCCACGAGATGTACAGACAATCGTTCAACCGGCGCGAGTGAAAACTTCGGAAGTCGTCCATTTCCGTTTCGCTGCTTCAAGCAGGGCTTCGATATTTGATCTTGCCACATCCTCAACAATGAGAATGACTTGCAAAACGAACAAGTAGGTACTGTCAAAGTGTCAAGAATGACGAAAAAAGAAGAAAGAAAACTGAGCAGCCACCATACGAATCAACGTACGCACGCAGATTCAATTGCACCTTCCCTCTTCGATACTAAAATTGAGAAGAAAAAGAAAATGAGAAACTAGAAGTGGTTGTGATGGTTGTAGTAGTATGTAGTAAAAGTAGTGGAAGTAGTCGTATGCAACGAAACAGGAAACCGTGACACCTACGTGTGTCCGCATTGTTATCCGGAACATGTACGGTGACGGCGAAGACAGCCTGCACGATTGCCGCATGATATGAATACGATATTAAAGGCGCACGCTGAACAGAAGTGAAGCGATACACAGCCCAGCATCCGAGGCTGCCAAGTGCAACGACGAGTAAAACGAAAACGAAAAGCACACAAGTTCCCAAATCGCACGCGTGAACATACTACAGGTATTATAACAAGTTTTTCGTTTTCCCCATCGACTGTATGTATAGTACTGGACCAGTAAAAAAAGATGATTTCTGGTTAGACATGCCGGGGCTAAATAAGCAACCAGAGCGTACCTTTTGACGTACTTTACTTCGTGTTTATGCACGCTATCCTTGTGAATTTAAGGGATGTCTTTATCGGATGCATTCTAAATTAGTGAACTCAAGCAAAACGTCTAAAATACGCAGAAGGTACGCTAGGATTGGCCACTTTTTCGCCGGCATGTCTCGACATTAAAAAGTACATTGGTCTAATGGAGCTTTACCAATCCAGTACTATATGTATAGTCAAAGGTTTTTCCTGATTTTCTTTACCCAGTTTTTGGAGAAATTTCGTTTTTTAATTCGTCACGAAATGTCACTCAGGGTTATTATACGGAGCTGTTCTCGGTCAGTCTACAACTATATACATCCGATCTACGTGTACATACGCACGCACAAACACGTAATTGGTCGCAACAGAAACATCTAAAACCAATTCTATAAGGAAAAACCTGACATAATTAACTGATGAAGAGAGAATCGAACAAATTTGTGGAGGGAAACGAACGTCAACGTCACACAGAAGTCATTCGAAGTAGATGAACGAATGTTGTGCCCAAAATTTATGACATCACTGACGTCACGAGAATAGGCTTAAAGGAAATGAGAAAAAGCGAATGGAAAAGTAGTACGAATTTGCGAGACAAACATCGTCCGTTCCCAAAATTTAATTTTCATTCGCGGTAATTTGTTTTTCGTTGATTCCTCGAAATTGCTGGGCCAATACGACGATTAGTGAAAACGACTGAATTTTTCATTTATGTGTACTTGCCACGATGCAAACGCACACCATTTGATTCGTTCGATGATAGACTCGTAATTGTGCTGAACCCGAAGAAGTCTGCAAACCAGATGTAAGAATTAGGAATTCGTCGTTTTCAAGAACGACGAGAGCTAATATCATGTATATAAGCTTGCGCCAATTAACTTTAATTTATAACACCAACACTGGTGAGCTAATTTGCGATAAAAAACACATAATGAGGTTGCAAGAAAAAAAATTGAAACTGTTTCCTATTAGAAATCATTGTTACAAACACAATGGTATTTATTTCGTTTCAGTACTGACGTCCAATAGTTAAGGAGATATTTACTTATTTATTTATTTGGCAAATAGATAGGCGTTTGCGATGTCAGTCACTAGTTTTGTTAATTTTAAACACATTTGATTATAAAAAAAAAAAAAAAAAAAAAAATGAATTAGCCCTTACTAATACAAACGGATCAGCATTTGTGATGTCAGTACCGAGAATGTAAAAATGAGGACATGGCTTATTTTCACCAACTTCAACAGTCCATTGTAAATCCATTCTGAGTATATATAAAAAAAATTCCAATGGCATTATTCAAATTGGACGCAGCATATTCAATGAAATTTAAGAAAAAAGTTTATAAACTCAAGTAAGTTCATTGAGAAAAATCTACAAGAAGCAGCTAACAAACCGTCGGTAGTAAAATAGAAATTACCACAGTTCAAAAATTGAGAAAATATAATAGGATCGTCAGAGAAATCTCACTTTACATGTTTCATTCAAATCTAGCTTTGAAATAGAATAAAAAAATTGCCCTTCCCTTTAGTTATAACAAAAATTGCACGAAAAACTATGCCTTCCCTCTTTTACGCAAAACAAAGTTGCGAATGAAATATCATTCCACAGAAGAAAAAAAAAAACATTGTTTTTTCCGAAATCTATACCTTTTAGGTTCAGAACAAAATTCTCCGAACAATTCAATATGCGCCATCTTTCAACTACATCTTTTGGACCCGATAACATTGCAATCACAAAGGAATCAGTACATTCAACAGATAAGGTCAAGAGAAGAAATACTTACAACGAAAAATGGTCCAAAATTTAATATGCTCTCAGAGAAACCCTTACCAATTAACTGCAAACCTACAAAATTTCATATTATTTTATCCAGATCATTATTTTCATGAAGTAGGCCTTCGTGGAGAATATCAACATTCAAAGAAGGTAGATACCTACTTTTTCGATACTAACTGGTTCATATCAAGAACATGTAAATAGTTCAAGCACTTTATTTATCGCCAATAGTCGTCATATACACTGGTTTTTACCCAAATTACAGACCAAAACTTAAACACTGAATTAATCACCTCAAATTCTAAATATACAACTATTACTATATGTTTAGAGGCTAAGTAGCTCTTGAAATTAGACAGCAATAGAGACAATGAACAGAACTAATTCTAACCGAACCTATTAGACTTCTATTATCCTCATTTTTGTTGTTGGGTGGGATAAAACAAGCCTTTTGGAATTCAAGCAATTTCTCAACAACAGCTGAAAAGAAGAAGGTTGCTGGACTACTTTGGTGTTGATGAATTCAAATGTGCGAAAAAACGTACTTTTCACGATAAGATTTTTAAAAGAAACACATTCAAAGTTTTATTTCCTATAGACTACCTATAGTAACTGCATTGTAAAATTTAATTTTTTAATTTTAATTCAAGCAACCCAAAAAAAAAAGTTTTTTATTTTATTGAAAATAAGTAGAATCGTTGAATAACAACTGAAGACGCTAAAAATTCAATTTCTAAGAAAAATGACCCTACACTGTTATGCTTAAAGGACTCTGCATGGATATTTTTCGTTGGTAGGCAAATTTTTTCTCTCTTATCTGGCCGAATCTGTTGATTAGTGTTTCGTTATATTCTCCAGTATATCAACTATCATTCTAAGGCACTTGTTCCAGAAAAACTGCGAAATATCCACATTCGTGTAATTAGTGTATGAGGCTGTTTTCTTTAATCTCATACGGTACAATTAATCCAAAAAAGTATATCAACATCGTTTCACTGAGTAATAATTTGCTTTTTCGACAATAACTTGCTCAATTATTTTTAGTTTCAGATTCATTTCTCATCCGTTGTCCGAATAAAGCACAAATCAATAAATATGAAACCCGAGATTCTCGACTACAATTTTTTTAGCAATGTTTTATCATGTAGAGAAATGATACTGCACAGTTTTCCTTTGGCAATGTAAACGTTGTAAGGACGCTCTTTGTCATATTGACATTACTTCTCCACTTCAGGAGCAAATTGGTGTCTTTTATTGAAATGCTGTGATTGTAACGTCTCTGAAACCAAATTATTATCGGTAGTTCAAATAATTTTCCTTCGCCTTGGGAAAAACTCGAAAATACGATATTTTCTTAAAATGTACCAATTTTTAGTCAAAAATTTCGGCAATCAAATTGTCAATGCTGATTGTTGATTTGCTGGAAATAACATTTTACACGAATGTGCATGATAATGCTCTCACAATCGTGCATTATTTAGCAACGGCACACGCACTCATCTTAATTACTCGCAATTGTTTTTCCAATAAACCCAATCCATTGACAAAAGATTCCAATACATAACGAAAATTAAGGTATGAGGCGGCAGTAGTGATTTGTAGGACTTCACAAAGTTCATGAATTTACTTCATGACGAACTGGACCGCGTGGGATAGGCGAGCAAAACTTATTTGTCTATTTCATGACCAAAACAAATTTGATACCGTCTAAAACGGAAGAAAAGCGAAAAATAACATTAAAAAAAACTATAGATACCTTCTCAAACGGGAATAGTAAGAAATGAAAACAAGAAACACGTAAAATTTTTCCCCACACATTTCCCGCTATTTCCGTCAAGCATCAACCTCGCTATCATTAAACGTCTCCACGTACTGGAGACACATTTAGACGATCATTGTCTCGCATCCGTTTCACGTACTCGCAGCAATAGCCTACGACCACGATGACGTACTTAAATGGCAACCTTTACTGAATCGATATCGAAAAAATTCGTAAAATTCATCTGTACGTAGATGCAGCCATTGAATGAACGCGGAGAGTGATCCGTTAAAAATAACACAAATAGACGAAATAAATAGGGAAGAGAGAATGCATTCACAACAGAGACTGAATCGCAGATACTTGGCCATCTTCCGAGGAATCGACGAAAAATTCACAATGTACGACACATTATGGCAACTGAGCCCACTTCTGAACGTTTCCTTGAGATCTGAATGAGACCATGTCACAGAGCTGTACACTCTTTTTTCAGCGGTACTGAAAAACACAGTCTCTGTATTCGCACACCTGTAGTTTGGAAAACCTGCTATTAGTAATTGATTAACTGCATTTCATAATTATAGCAAAACCGTGCAGCACCAAAGTTCTAGGTTTTCAACACTTTCAGTCAAAAGTGTGTTCTTTAGTTCAATGCCAAAGTTTAAGTTATGTGTGGATTTTGAGAAGTGAGAAAAACTCAAAAATTGATATCTCTCAATAGAACAATACTAAAATAAAACATTTTTAATACGAATGGAATGATAAGACCAACAGTAGTGATATAAAGACGATCACATCTTTAAAAAATAACTTTTTATAAAAACTCACACACCGAATTAGATCAAAATGACCAGCATGTTGTGAGAAATACATTTCTTAACCATTTCTGCGCTGACAAATGCCGGCTCCAGTGATAGAAAGGGCAGGCAAATAATCGTCCTTGTGATGTTAAACACACACGAATTACGTTCGATTGTAATTACCTGCATGTACTTGCAAGTAATGTACAAGTACCAAATTGTGACACATACCGACAATTCGATGATGTCACAATCCGTACACAAACTGGCCCATCATCTCTTATCACCATAAGAGATGATGCAACTGGGCCACTCTCACTTACGTACATATTTCTTACGTATGTGTGTATGTGTGTGTGTGTGTTTGTAATTAAGCCAGTATATAAACTGTCCAAACCGGCTGTAAAATCGCCAGTGTTTGCCTTGGTTTTGGCTTACCCATATGTTAAATATGAAGTGGCTGAACACGCTTAAATTCTATTGAATTTACCTTCTGGTGAGAATACTTTCTCACAACAAGGTATTCCACATATATTTTATTATTATTATTTATTATTTTTATTATTATTATTATTATTATTAATAATTATTAATTATTATTATTATTATTATTATTACTGGGTTCTGAAAATGTACCTAGCCATTTTGCTCAGTAGGTACCTGAGTAATTCTCAGAAAAGTACATTGTTTGACATAATTTTCTTTAAAAATTTTTTGAATAAATTTTGAAAATCTTTTAGGAGAAGTTATTGATATATAATTACGTAGCACAACAAATTAGCCACATTTTGCACACAGAAACTTCCTGGCTGGTGAACTCTAACATCTAAAAAATTTTTCATGTTCATGACAAAGGACAAATTGTTCTCTGTGAAAGGCAAATTATGATATGTTTGAACAACCAAATATACACAAATAATTAAGACTTGATTATTCGATAGTTTTCCTTCCAGAACACTAAAGTTTTCTGCCTAAAAAATTTAGCAGGGTGAACTACAGCCTTTTGAAAATTTTCATGTCCACTACAAAAGACAAAGTGAAATTATGATCTTATTACAGATTACCAAATTCAAACAAAAAACAGAAAAAAACTAGATTATTCATATAGCTTTACTTTAAGTACACTAAACTTTTTAGGCTTTGGCCAAAAAACTAAAAAATAGAGAAAATTTCTTTGGTTGAATTTTCACATTGCCATAACAAAAGACAATAAGTTAGGTTAAAAATCCTTTTATAATTTGGAGAAAAAAATAATGGAAAAAAAGAAAACAAGCTATTTTGATTCAAAACTACAAGAAGTTTGGCCTTTACACCTATAATGAAAAAAGAATGAAACTAAGAAACAGAATAATAATAAAATAACAAAATTACCAGAAGCAAGACAGTCCACTTAAATGCGATTATTGAATTGGCCAAGTATGTAAGTACACTCAAGTTCAAGTAACTGATTTCTGAACTCAAAAATAAATTTCACATGTGATGGAATTTACTTAAATGAATAAGACAAAGCAACAGAAAACTAATAAACTAATGATGAAATTATTAATTTCTTATTTCAATTTTTCCATGGAACAAAATTTAAAATCATATGAAAAATAAAAATAAATAAAAAATAATAATAGGTGATTGTAATAAGTTTTTGGCAACAGTGTTGCCAAACTTAATAAAATTTCTCACTATTTTTTCCAAGACAGAAACAAACAAAAATTGAAAAAACAACTGATAAAAATGGATATAAGTGTATGTGTGCGTGTGTTGCAACACGTGAAAGCAGCGCTGAATTTGGTCATCCAGTGTACTTAAACAAATTGAGTGAGTAGAATAAAATTTTATAAAAATATTCATCGACGACGATGGACAAAATCGATATAAAACTATTAAGTCTTGTAATTAAAGATGGCATGTTTATTGAAATTCAAATATTGTATTTCAACAAATTAAACTGGGATTTTCCAATGCCAAATTTTACATTATATTGAGAAGATGAGAAACAGAGAATCAGTATACACGATGAAGGACAAAAAAAATTAGAAGAGTCATTTTTCACTGAAAATGTGAACCAAATTTTCATTGGTGGACCTTATTGGTATCATTGAAATACATCAGTATAACCACTTGAAAGAAAAAAAAGTATAAAACAAGTTTTTCTGGGATATTGAAAAATTGCCACAGCGATGGACATAGAACTGTGTTACAAGACTTAAACACTACTAGGAGGAGCATGTATTCATTGTAGGTGAAAATTATTATCACCACTGTGTAGATACTTGTAATCTGAATAATTTTTACCTTAATTATTTTCTACTAACGAGTAATTGTAAATAAAATTTTCTTTTGCAGTGGATTGTGGAAGATTTGTCATGGTTGATTTTTGTACAGAAAATAATTCCCTACATAACTAAAATAAAAATTGCTGTAGCATTTACTACTGCCAAAATATATGCCCGGTACAAAAATATCGATTTATTCTGAGAATCACTCACCTGGAGATTATTGATACTGATACGGGGCGGAGGAATGGAGAAGAATTGGTCGAGTTCTGGTGGCCATGATCTTCCAGCAAACATTTTTCAACCACAGATGAGAGCATTAATTAAACCAAATCAAATAAGCCACCATTTTGAATCATGAATGTGTGGGGGCTGGTCTCAAACCTATAACCTTTCGATCGCAAGGCTGAGCACCAAATAACAACGCCACTCAGATCTATCCAAACCACCTAAACTAAAACGGACCAAAGAGCAGAATTAACTACACAAAATTTACTTTGTAGCTATTGAAAGATTTTTTTTTTACAAAATGAAAGGAAACAAAATCATTAATAATCCAAAGACGAAGCAACTGGCACTGCTTATCTCACCCTCCATCGTTAAAAATGCAAAATAGATTTTTCAAGAGCTAACGTCATCACGGAATGTTTGATAAAAACTGGATCCAAACAAACTTTAGGTATTTGACATACCAGGCGACAAAAATGAAATAAACACTTCCACTACATTTTAGGAGTAATCCTCTGGTGTGTCAAGAAAAATGTAAATTCTAAACAAGTGACCTTTTACTAGCGTGGAATCTTTATACGTAGAACTTATTCGAAAAAAAAAAAAAAAAACGAAAAAAACACAGCCTTTATCTACGCTCAATAATTATTCAAAGGGTGCAAGTCTACAAAGAAAATTTCAAACACTGATCATTATCGAAATAATAAACTCTCTTAAAATATAAAATGAAAAAATTCGCTAAAAAATACATTTTTTAGATACTTTTGGATCTCAAAAAGTCAGTAATGTTCCAAAAATGAGCGAGGTGAAAGAGAATAATACGCTGAGGAATATACAAATCCCAGTAATATTCACCATTTTTACGCAACGATGGTGGCACTTAGCCATCGATAAGATTATAGTCCATTTTCAGAATCGGAAAATGAAATGAAAAAAACATAACGAAGCGTAACAAATAGAATAATGTGACTTTTTTTATCCATTTTTTCCCCATTCACTCTTGTGCATTTCATCATTGCGATCACGAACATCAGCTTATTTAACTGATAGAAATTGGTCATTTCCGTTCTTACACGAAAATTGTGATCTATACTTTTTTTCGGTGAATCATGATTAGTGAGTCAAACACCTGCATGTGGAGGCTAACCAGCCACTATTGACTCGACACCTTATAAAAATATCGCGCACCGAACAGGCACTCAACTTGAACCAATCGATTTAAGATTTTGACGAATAAGTATAGAAAGTAATGAAATGAAAAAAATATATGTACATTGAAATAAAATAAGAGAGAAACATAAATATTGCGAAAAACGGGAAATCAAAAATAAAACTTAGCAATACAACAGTCAAAAAAATCGTTATACGTCAAGAGCACGATATTTTGTTAAAGAAACGGCGACATCATTTTTGACACGAGTTATTCCAGCTGTTGTAATATATGAGGATAACGCCACTTCACACACGAATCAAATCATTCACTTTAGTAAGTGAAAACGTTTGCCAGTTATTTGAAAGGGTCCACATCATACGAAACTGACTTCCATCGAACTTGAGTCAGATGATTAGACAAAGAATTGACGGACTATTTTTCGTCGAAAACTTGATAGAATTTATTTATTGATAAATAAAACATTACCAATATCAGCTTTAAAACAGAGGTTGTCGAAAATGGAGTATTCATTTGAGCAGCAAAATAAACAGACTAAATGAAAAAATATGGAATAGCCCACCGACATAGAATTAGAATTAAAGTAGTTCACGACCACAGGCGATGCTAGGACAAAACTTATGGGCGGGAAGGCTCAAGGTCTTGTCATTTTTCTAGAAAGTCAAAATAAGTGAAACTAATAATTCCATAATTTAAACTTTGGTAATTTTGAATTGTTTCAGAGGTGGGGGATTATCAAGATTTGAAACGCATTAACCTGCAATACCTCCTCTATGATTCGCCTCTATATTCGATTAGGATGCATGGGCAGAAAACTAAAAACTTAGATAAATTCTGAGCTCATTTCTCGAATAGTATAGTACCTAAATCTGATATCGACAATTCAATTCTAAGGATTTTGAATATGAAATTTCATGAAAAAAACATTCCAAACGAGTAGAGGAGAATGGGAGTAATACGACTAGCCACCATTTTGGTTATTCTTGATAAGAAACTGTTTGAATCACAAGTATCTGTGATCAGACAAAGAGAATGTCCTTTTGGGTGTTTTCAACTGCATCGATAAAAAGACAGAAAAAAAGTATTCCAGAGAATAATTGAAGACTTCTACCTGTTGAAACACTTTATATATATATACCTACTTAGTATTAAATTTGGTTCATTTACCCCTTAAGGTACATGTGAATATAAAATATCCTACGGAAAAAAATTCCGTAAATATAGGGTTTTTGACGAACTCGGTCCATTGGAATAGTAGGCAGAGTCTCACAGCAAGGAGCCGCAAAGCAACTTCCTAAACCCCTCATTTTCAACACACTATAGGGCACAACCGTAAAAAGACCTATAATAGCACAAATAAAAAATATGCCTACCCTGTCCGAACGTAGTCCCTTCTGTTTGAATCGTCACTTACTGAAGTGTTGCCCTGTAATCTATTGCTTCGACTCGTCACACAAATTTAAAAGAATAATCAATAAAAGCCAATATTTACTAAAACATCTTGTTTCTCATGAAGATCAAAATAAAACCAAAAAAACAGATATTAAATTCGTATCGTACATCTAAAAATAAAAAAAACTCAGCGAATAGATCCATACATTTTTGGCATAATTCATGTAATTCTCTAACCTTTCAGTTGATTTTGTCGAAAATTTACCAAATATTTTGTTTGAAAAGTATCACAAAATGCGCAATTCGTGCGCACAAAGAACGAATTTTTGACATTTTTCTTTCAACATTTTTGAAGAATATTTAATGAAAATAACCTACAAGCTAATGTCATAAATTCTATCAAATTCAAATAAAATACAGAGGTAGTTGACTCTTTTCCATCAAGATGAAAAACAAATTTTTAACGGACCTTTTGAATCGAATGTAGGTACCTACTTCAACTTTTTGAAATAATTTCTATACGCTAGTAACACTGCGTACAGTGGTGCACTGCTTCTCCTCATGAACAAAAGAAGAAAAAATTACTGAAATAGTGAATCTCGAACAACTAGAATCAAAAATTTCCACAAATGATTTTCGGATATTTTCTCAAAAGACGTCTCTTCGAAAAAATTAGTTACTTTTTATCCGCGGTCATTTTTTAAATCAATCATTGAAATGTATTGCAGGTTGCATACTTATTTTGCCTGAGCCTACAAACCCTAATTTTATTACAAGGAAAGGTGCTTATACATGCCAATATTTTTTCAATTTCTTTATTTTTACATTCATGACCAGTCGCCCTGCACCTAATTCCATTTTTTGTACATTTGGTGACGTTATTACATTGAAAGTAGGGTCCAGATAGCAGTGACAAGTCATACGGTGACACGGCCCTGAAGAACAGCATTAATCACGAAGTCACTATTTACCGAATTAATATTTCTTGTATACAATCAAATAGGGGAGAATAGTCTGCTTTAAAGCAACAAATTATATAGTTTCAAAATTTAGACACTTTTTTTTTAGCTCTTATACAATTTTTTTTCTTTGACTTTTTGTGTTTTCTTTTCTTCCAAACTATTGAAAAATAAACTTGAGTTATCAAGTCCTCAATCCATTTGTGTTTCTTTCCGATTTGAGCGCCAGATAATTCGAATAAATGAATGCAATGGAAAAAAATGTGAACTATGCAGCAAAAAGTATGGACGAATAAATTTGAATATAAATACGATCATCGAGTTATAGAATGTAATGCTAACGTGGAAAAAATATGTAGGTATCCTCTAATGTAGTTTTTAGCCGTTTTTTCCCTTTTTACAGACTGCGTACGGAGAAGGTTATATGTTTGGTATGTCTATCTCCGGAACTAACGGAATTTCGTTTGCTTAGAACAAATGTCTTACGTTACAGATCTTAATGAAAGTAGGCTCAAAATGTATCTGATCATCCGGAGAATGTCCTAGGCTATTCGTATTTGAAAATTAAAAAATTATGAGTGTGTAATAGAAACAAATGAGAATTCAAAGATTGAAACAATTACTGTCACAAATTTGGACATATCCACCAATAAGAGCTACTCATTCAGATTAATGCAGTTTTTTGTTTTTTTTTTAGTTAAATTTATTAAATTTGCTATGAACGTAGAGCCCTCAAATATCTTAAATTACTACCTGCTTTTGTATAGACGTTACTTTTCACATTAAATGGCAAACGATGTTTTCCCAATTACTTACTCATGATGTAAAATTTAAACAATTTTTTTCTCACAAAAACGTCTTCAGTTCGGCATGTAAGACAAAAAGATTTCGAAATCACTTAGTTGCAATGTTGGAAGCGGGATAGGGATCGTTTTATCAAACCTCCGATACCTCCCAACGAGATTTTTCGAATATCTGCTCCGAAATCAGAACTACACAAAATTTATTTGAATGATACAAGAAAATCGAGACGTTTACAAAAATCTGAATTTTACAGCATTTACTCGAAGTTTATACCCATGTAATCAAACAAAGACAACATTTTTTTGATTCATAATATGGTACTTTAAGCGTTCTTCACTGAACAACATAAAAACATCAGAAAATGAACTTACCTGAAAACAAAACCCATGCACCCAAAGCGTTCTTCTTGAAAATAACTTATTTTTTACCGATTGCGTCAGAAAGAGGTATTGTGTTTGACCCGTTTTTTAACAATCTAATGCAATTTTGTGCCACTCGGCAGCATTCAATATTCATCTTAAGAATACGAATGATGGTTCAAAAAATTGGTATTTTTACTGTGAGTAACACTGGCCAAAGAAATCCAAAAAATTTCCCATAGATAACCCAAAAATTAGATTCAAAATTTGGGAATTTTTTTCATTTCCAAATAAAAAGGAATAATGCATCCTGATTGGATCACCCAGAAATGTCTAGGATATGGTATTTCTTGTGGTTATATAAATATTTCAGATAACACCATTCTCTCAGTTTTACATTAGGCTTCTATAGTTATGCACATATAAATATTCCACCAGCAAAATTTTCAGTTTTGACATTTTAATGTTTGATACATCACCAAGTATGTTTTTTGAGGCGTTGATTCCAATTTTAGTGTTTATTTTTCCATCTGACCCATTTTTCAACCCCCAGTGGGCCCCAAAAGGAGTCAATTATGAGTTTTCACATTTTATTGTGTGATACATCACCAATATGTTTTTTGAGAAGCTGAGTCCGAATTAGGTGTTCATTTTTCTATTTGACCCATTTAACATCCCCCAATGGACTCCAAAAGGAAGTTAATGTTGAATTATCATATTTTAATGTATGATACATCACCAAATATGTTTTTTGAGATGCTGAGTCTGAATTTGGTGTTTATTTTTGCATTAAACCCATACTTCAACTGCCAGTGGCCCCTAAAAGGGGCTCAATTTTGAGTTTCCACATTTTATTGTGTGATACATCATAGCATACGTTTTTTGACATGCCTTTTTGTTAAATCATCATTAGTATTACTATCAATATAGTCCAATATCGTAGATCTAACGGTATTTAAAATTGATTTTAAACTTGAATTTGTTTTTCCTTGCATCTGATTGAAATTTGGTTGTTGACTAATAAATAAATTTGAATTGCCGTAATTGAGAAAAAAATAATAGGCTGAAAATCAAATTAAGTTTTGTCCAAATATTACAATATCAATAATTATCTATTACTTCTGGAGTAAATTCTTCTTATTGTGTAGAACTGCTTGAAACTTTCATTTTGCACTTCATAAAAAATTATTCAAATAATTAAATTTTTGAAAAAAAATGAAACCAATTACTTGTAGGAACATAAAACATAATAGAATTAAAATGTTGAAAACAAGTTTTCCAGGTTTTATAATAGTAATTTTTTTATAAAGTGGAATTACAACTAACGCAGTTGCTGGCAGAAATACCTTTTGATATTAATATGAAAATCAATACTGTTTGGTTCTCACTAATTAAATTATCCAATAAATGATATTTAAATGAATGTTGATTTCATAATTATTCATCATTAAACCTAATATGAAACTGATTGAAATCAAATGGAAAGTGGAGAGTTTTCGACAGCCCATCTAAAAAATTTTAACATTCTTAACAAATAAAATCTCCTAATATTTTGAATAGAGGTAATAATGCTAAAAATTTTGAGGTTGTCAAATCAATATTAAATTTCCAAAAAATTGCATCAGTGAAATATTTACTATAAAGGGATCTACATTGCTTCATTCAAAAATCTTGCATTATATATTTATAACATGTGACTTGGAAGGCATTTCAGCCAGCAACTGTTAGTTGTAATTCCACTTTGTAAAAAAATTACTATTATAAAACCTGGAAAACTTGTTTTCAACATTTTAGTTCTACTATGTTTTATGTCCCTACATGCAGTCCGGTTCATTTTTTTTTTTTCCAAAAATTTAATTACTCTCTTTTTTTTTGTATTAAGAGCTTATTTTCAAATGTTTTTCATTCAATTTAAAAATAAATAAATTATTGTTCTATATTTTGTTCATTCTTCCCACCCACGCTTCTACCCAGTATGCTGGAGTATTGCCCTCTTAAGAGATGTTTCAAGACTTTTTCGTATAATTTCGAGGTCATCGTGACAGTCTACACCAAAGCGATGGAGAATTGTGCAAAAATAATAAAATTAAAAATTTTATACACGTTACGCTTTTTCCCGATACCTAACCTCTATTCATTCGGCAACCAGATGAATCGTATCTTACATTAAATGAGTCAGCAAGTTCAAAAACAAGTTTCTCATCACGATAAGCTCAACAGATGCGCCCGATGAACCAACCAGTCATGACAGTACACCAGAGTTCGGCAATTAAAAACCTTTAAAAGCTGACAGACAGGGCTCACCACTGACAATACCATCAATTAATACCGAATAAATCAGAGCCTAACTATTCAATCGGCCGATATTGTAATGGAACCAAAAAGAACGTAATGGAGTTTTTCACCCTTCAACACTGCCGACGCTTGCTTTTCACCAGAGCTAAACTTATTCGCAATAATTCAGCTCGCATTGTTCACAAAACGGAGTAAATATGGTTTATTAACCGACCACATTTCGCCTAATTCGAGCACCAAGTGGTTGGCTACGCAGGAGTCCCATTATAATATGGAAACCGGAGTAGCGAATAGCAAATTACGAGAAAAACTTGTTCATTTTCACGATTACCTACGATAGATAATGAGACCTCATTAAAATCGGAGAAACCTTCAGGTTTTTCTGCGGGTACGGGAATACGAAAATCAAACTCAGAAACCGTTAAAACTAATAAAAAAAAACTATAGTCTACAAAATACACAATATTGAAACTCGAAAATATCATTGACCGCATTTTTTCTTATCCTACCTTATCAACCATATGGATCACCAATTGGAAAACAATAGGAAACGACGTATAGTGAGCTGTAATTTGGCTGTCATGAACAAACAACGAAAAAACTTTGCTAATAGGCTACGGTGAGTATACACATCATTTCTTTGACCTCAGTCAACGATGATTTGCAAATATTACATAATTCTGCAAGTTTTTAGAATTAGGAATTCCGAAACATTTTATCGGTTTAATACGATTCGACAGCCGAAAACACCATTCAATCGCGATTCATTTTTTTTTCCTCTTTCACTCACTCTAATACATTATTGCTCTATAACATGAATTAACGGTATTTTTTTCTCAGGTTCAGAAACCGAATTTTAAACACCTCGTAAAATATATATTATAACGCAGTTCGTTTACACGGCCGATTTTGTGAAAAAACGCGAGCATACAATAATTATAATATTCGTTTCAAATAACCAGGAAACAAGTTTTTCATTCGTACTGCGAAACAATATGAGAAAATATACTAATTTTTAACGACTGGCAATTATTGTCACTACGTTTATCGAAAGTTTAAAAAAATCGTTATTATTGAATTAAGAGGACAAACTACAGTTTGCTAATGTTTGAACACATGGTCGTGAAGACAGAATATTTTTAGCTGGTTTTCGAACCTACTATTCAGGATCGCGTGAGTCAGCGAAGTTAGGGTTGGGACTGATAGTTTTTCGTTTCATTATAAAATCAAGAATTTTGGCATAAAATTAAGAAATTCATACATTTTTACATATACATATAATTATATATTCGTAAGTATGTACGTATGTATGTAGGTATATATGTATGTACATACGTATAAGCACGATAGAGGTTGTAATCTTGGAAAGTAGTTGGTTCTGAACCTAATAAAAATTGGTATCGCGTATAGTGAAAATTAGTCCAGAAGTTTAGTCATGGGGGCGACCAAAAATTCCATCAATATAAATTTTAGGTATAGGGCTGAAATTTGGTACAAGGGTAACACTGGACATACTGAATGCTGACACAGATGTTTATGAAAATCAATATTAAAGAAAAAAAGTTAAAACTTCTGATATAAGATCAAAAACTATACAGACAGATGCCAAGAGAGATACATAAATATAGGTATGTAAAAAGAAATTTGAAAAGGGAAGTGAGACGATTTGTAAAATGAAATATAAAAAGAGATCAATGACGTTTGATTATTATTGAAAACCTGTTTTTCTAGCGCAGTTTACTGCGCTCGTGTTTTCCTCATTAAATTTTTACATAACATCCCTATGAACTTTACATCCTACAACCTTTCTGCAGTCAAAATTGAGGGGAATTTGGGATTGAAGATTTCCGTAAATAACAATGTTACGCCTTATTTTGTAGGCGAGATTTTCTTCTCAATATGTTGATGAAAACAAAAAATACCTATATGAAAAATACAGTAAAAATCAATACAACTTGTTTTTGCATTGTGGGGACAATACTCGTATGAGGTTTTAGGAGCTTGCACCCCTTGATGACAGTTGCCACCCAAAGGCTGGCATATATTTGTCTCTATGACGTTAAACCATATACACAAGTACGTTTGTATGTTCATACCTGTACATAAGTACAGGTAAGATACATTATACGGGCTGTGATCAATTACCTGATAACAATCTCGGTGATGTCACAGACTGGTACCAAACACGTTGCGTTGTTTCTTATCACCTGAACAAAAGTAAGAAACAACATAATCTATGACATAATACCATATGTATCTGTACGTATGTGTGTCTGTGTGCGTGTGCCAAATCCACTATATAAGCTCATGAAACTGGCTACAAAATTGCCAGTGTTTACCTTGGATTTGGCTTTCCCATATGTACAATGTATGAAGTGGCAGAACATGCAAAGCTGTTGAAAACCTTCTATGTGTGAATATCTCTCACAAAAAAGTATTCCACACGCATATACCCACAAAACTGAGTCATTTGAACAAAATTTGGGATATCATTTTTTAGATACAAACATTCCTTCAAAACTGAATAAGGGAAATGAAAAGATAAGGCTTTTGGGTTCGATATGCATTAGTCAAGCACTGCTCTTTGAGAAACTGAAGATACAAATCAACAAAACTCAATCCAAATATTTTAGCGACTGATTAAAATTTATTTCTCCACAACAATGATTTTATGTAAAAGTTAATGGACTACGATACTTAAGCCTAAAAAAATAGATAAAATCTTCCGGATTTCGGTAAAATTTCGAGATAAGTTAATACAAATTATAATTCGCAAACGAAATTATCGGTTCTGTAGTTCTCTTTATAGCAATAATAGCAAATCGTTCTTCGAAAATAAATCAAAATAACGAAGCTATATTCATTGGTTACTCTTGAGCAACAGAGATTTTAAGAGAACGGATAAGAATTTTTTATTCCAATTGAAAGCTTGAATTTGTAAATTTCTGTAAACCCTCCAATAATGAAGATAGGCAATGAATAGTAACAGACAATTCAAGAGCATTATCGAAACAATATCCCCGTTTGAAAACTAGCTTCGAAATTCGTATATCAAAGAACACGTGCAGCTGATCCAACAGCCTTTTTAAAACTATGAAATCTGGTATATCCAGCCTTTTACATCCGAACTTCACCGCAAGTTTAACAGGAAGCTGGTTTCTCAGATCTCAAACTCGCCTACATGACTTTACCCAATATAGCGTTTATTTTTTTTTTAGAAATTTTTGATTATGCTTAATCAAAATGGTAACAGAGCGACCGAAATAATAAAATTCAACATAAAACTGAGATAAATATCCGTACACGGGACTCTGCCAACTGGGCCCCCATTATTGCACCTACTTACACACATATTGAGTGAAATTACCAGCATGTAAACCATTTTCAGGAGCTGGAAAGTATCGACACCATGAACTCAACGCTATAGACGCTTCGTTAGAGTACTCCAATCCAGACCCTCAGCCTTCTCGCAACGAGACTTCAGAACCTAATGAGGTGGAGAAAAGAGCAAAACTCCCCTTCCCTAGTAGAGTGTAAGATTTCCGAGTCCAAGGAGCCATTTAGGGACGAATTTTCGGTACAATTTTCACGCAATTATGGACCCTAAAACGGATTTTAAATTAACACAGCAAATAAAAGATATCATTGGCAGGAAAATTCGGTGTTCTTGGTCTAACTGCAGCCACTAAATGGCGTGTAGAGGAAGAATTACTGTCCACACACTTAACTGCTTCCAAGTCGAGGCTAAAGGTTGGCACTCTGTTCTATTCAAAACAAATGGTAAAAGCGCAGCTTAGTGAAGAAATACCTACGATGCAAAAGGTTCTTTGAGAATAATATAAGCGACAAAACAACACAGATAACCGCCATCTTCGAAACGAATACCACAGTATTAACTGAAACTCCGACAGGTATCCTTCTAAGTGAAACTGATTAGGTCGTAAAAATAAAAAACATCGTTCAGGAGTAGAATGCGTATCGACATCGTCTCCATTTAAGAGAGCCGATACAATAAAAAACGAAGTGCAAAATAATCGCCAAAGGCGTTCGACAATAAAAAAAAAAAAAAGCGTCACATCGTATTTCACAGCAAACCAAAGGAGAGGGTTGTAGTTTTCGACTCGGCGAATAGAACAACGAGAAGACACGCATAAAAAAAGTTTTACTACACCGCAGAAGCGATGTTTTATAGGAAAAATTTCCAGATAGACGTTTGGTTTGCAAGGAACTTAAAACGATGGCACGCATGCATATAAAAAGACACGACGCCACGTGCCTCCACCTACGGCTGACCAATTGTGGCGATCCAAAACACCCATCATTTTCAGCGTCTTTTAACTAACTACTTTTTTTATTTTTTCTTTAACCACCATTCAAACATGTTGACACAGTTCAGCGGAGGCAACGAAGACGACGATGACGACGATGACGACGATAATTTAATGCGTTCCTTCTCATCACCACCCACAGATGGCCATTTAGAGAGAAGCTGCTGAGTTCGTTTGGGTGACGAAGCAACCCAAAAGGGATGGACGCGACTCACGCCAGACCGAATATTAATCAATTTCATCGGCGGCACTGCGCCTATCGATCTTCGTATAATTTTCCAAGTTCATAAAATCGAGGCTAGGCAACGTAAAATTAACTATTTGAAAACATACACACGAAAAAAGATGATCGTAACAGAACAGCCCTACAGGGCGATCATCGAACCAACTAAAGGAACCATGTAATTAGCTTCCCCCTCCCCTCGCCATCCAACCAATAATATGAAGCAATGCAACACGATTACCATAAATCACCTACAAAATACGCCAAGTCGTGCATTTATCATTCGTGTCTCGTAACACCTTTTAAACCAACATTAAACGAGATCTGCTTGAATATCTACGTCTCCCAAATGCTAGGTAGGTATGGTACGTATCTCGTGCACAATTCCTCCTCTAAATCCTATACCTACCTCTTTTCGCTTAACAACGTGAAAAACCGCGTAATCGGTTGAAATGAACGATCATTCACAACTGCGAATGCGTTTGGATGAAAATACGAAACTGAAAGGTGGAGGGCGGTGGAGAGTGAGGAACGAGAATGAGAAACCAAGGAAAAAAAAAGGTCGTTGCTCCATAAGCGTCTTCTCCATTTCTTTATTTACTTTTAATGCTGAGCAAATTTCAAAGATACCGATTACCACTTTGAAAGATTGAAGTTGTGATGAAAATAACTTAAATAAATAAAACAAACAATAAAAATAAAATAATAGGAGAAAAATAACCCCTTTAAAGTTTCTCCAGCAACATCTCGACCATCAAGGGACTAGAATTATTGAAGTCTGCGCCCTTTCCGTTTAACAAATAAGTTATGTATCGATTCCCTCAAATTTTGAGACAAAACTTTTTAAATAGCGCCGACTTCAATAATTACAGTCTCTAGATTTTTCTTATGAGGGTAGGTACAGTGGAACCTCTATTTAACGAATCCCATCGTTCCTCGAAAACATTCATTCAATAACAATTTCGTAGGTACCTAATGTAAAAATTTAAAATTACAAAAATATGTGGTATTAGCTATGTTTGATTTGGGAAAAAGTGCGGAACACGTCACACTGTTTTAAAAAAGACTGATACTTTCAGAAAATTGCTAAATTAGTTCTCTGAAGAGACCATTCTGCTTGTCTGGGTAGAACTCGAAAAGAGCTTTTGTTCTGAAAAAGTGCAAAACTTTACACTTCAACATAAATAAAACTTTAGATTTGAACTGAGAACTCACTTTTGACAGAACATGTTGAGAACACAGTAACATAAGTTGATCACTTTTTTTTGTCATACCGTATACATATAGCTATTCTTCCCAGAAATAACTAGGTTCCTTTGTTAAATAGAAATACTATTTGTTAAATAGATGGTTTTGAAAGAAAATTACCGGGTTACCAAAAAAAATTCATTATAGAACTTCGTTAAATACAACTTAGTTGAACAGGAGTTCGACTGTATGTTGTTTCATAGGTTAGCCTCTGACCTTATTTTAGTTCACTTATCTCTAACCATTATGGAGTTACACAGAAAAATATTGTTTTCCGGGCTCATTTTTGAAAATTTTATTCTTTGGATCTAATAAAGATAAAGGGATAATTTAAAAACGCAACTGTACGGAATATTATGAAGAAATTAAAGTATATTTTTTCAGTAACATCATTTGACAATATTAGTAAGTTTATTTTTTCAACAATGAAGTTTTTCTAATGGTTTTTTTTTTTGACTTCGATGAGAGTGACCATCTGAAAAAATTTTTAACAATAGTTAAACTATGTGGCGATAAACTAATAAAATTTTCATGAAAATCGGTGCCCAGAGTAGAACTGAAATATTATGCTGAAACGAACTTATGAGCATTGAAAAACGTACAACTTTCTAAAACCAGCTATACGTCTGTACAAATAATTCGCACTGATAACATTAGCTAACAATATTGATCTACCTATCAGTTCCAGAGAATCAGTCTGGGACCACCTTCACTATTTTCCCTAATTTTCACTTCCACTCTCAAATTTTAGAAAACATTAGCGGCATTTCAGCATTATGTCCATTAAGCGTATTCTATTGATATCTACTTCATAAAAATCCATCCATCTGTTCAGGCACAAAAGGGAGAAATAGGTGCAGTGACCTTAACACAATAATACACTGTGCATACTGTCAGAGCATGTGCGAATAACTTGCACAGATAACACTGATAAACATTAATCTGTCCATTCATTCTGGCACAATCTGTCTATGCACACCTTTACTCTTTTCATCCGACTGGACATAATTTTATCAACATTAAGGAGGATTGAAAAAATTCGAATGAGATAGGGGAAATATGAAAAAATAAGCTGAAAAGAAATTAAAATTATCGAGTACGTTTAACAGCGTGCAATAAGGTTTAAAAACGAGTTTTAAAATTGCATAAAATTCAAATTAATTTACTATTTTAATGACTTTCAATACATTTTTGGCACAAGAGTAAATTTAAAATTTGAAGAGACTAATAGCCAAAATAAATCTTTTGCAATTTTCTTTCACGGCACGAAGAAGATTAAAAAGTGGCCGAAGCTATCCAGAATGAAAAAATTTAATGATTTTTGAAACCACAAACAACCATTTACTGGAAATAATCGAAAAACACGGTCTAATTTTCGTCGAACTATTTTCAAATCAGATTCACATAGATTTTCATTGTCTGTGTTTGATACTAAAGAAGCAGGTAACACGCGATAACCTCTACTGAAGCATTCACATTTTAAAATGAAATGCCTACATCAAAATTATACAAGAATAGCTCGAAAATTTAAAAGAAATAGGTACCTATTTATTTACGAAGAAAATAAATTTTGTGCTTTATGCAAAACAAAAATATTTTTAAGCCCATCAAGGAATTATGTGGGTAAAATGACTGAAATAACCAAGTGAAAGGAGAAAAATGCATGTAAAGGATATATTGGGCTATATTCTTGGTCGTTCAGTTTACTTAGATGAACTACTCAAGAAAAAAAATGAGGGTACTAAATAATTTTCTACTTAAGCATATTAAAGGAAAAACTTAATACTGATCAGGAGATCACTCAACTAAATGCACTAATTTTCAAATGAACTCTAAATGACGACTACGAATACGACCCACTGAATTCCCGATTCACCAACCAACTAACGATCACACCTTAACCATATAAGCAAAGCAATAAAAAGAAAATTCGAATCTGATACTTTTCTCATATTTTCCATAAAATCTACATTTTTAAAATAACTTTTCTCAGTAAGTCCGAAAATTAATTAATTTTCTTCACCCAACACTAATTGGAAATAATAAAAAAATATTTCATTCGGCAGAATTATTACTGGAGTAAGTACGCTTTTTTACCTCAAGTTTCAAAAGAATAAACACTTCATTTACTTGCAAAAATGAGTCTCAGCAGTCAGCAGACATCCATTTCGTTTAACAAGACTTCAAAAAAAGGTATGTATAATGACTCATAGTCCGTAATATTCTTATCATTTACGAAATTAAAGTTGAATGGCAAAGTTTTTATAAAATATTGCTAAAAATAATACACATCAAATAAAACTGTGAATACGAAATGAAACATTCATAATGACGAAAACTGAAAACACAAAAAAAAAAAACTATAAACATAGGGCATAAATTGAATATTTGACGATGATTGCAATAAATTTTTAAATTTTTCTTATCATTTTATAGTTTTGCAAATGCACTTTCTTCGTGAGAAAGAGTTGATATTATTTTTTCAAGAGACAACTTAACACCAGCGCAAAGTTTACCGCGATTTCTTTCGTTCGTAAAATTTAATCATTTTATTTTACTGCAAATAGTGTGGAACTAACATCCACTTCATATTTTTCCGCAGATCCATAGCTATTAATGGAACGCAGATGAACCACAATTTTTATCGTTTCAGCGCAAGAATTTCGAACACAAGAAATATTTATTTTCAGAACTCTGAAATCTGTTAAAAATTTATTTGACGATTTCTTCGCAGACGTTGAATTTTGCACCGATTCACTGAAATTTTTCAACTCATTCATCTCTGCGCATTTGTTTCAAATTTCAAGAACAGGTTTTATTTCATACTGTAACCTGATAAACATTTTTAGTAATTTTCATTGAAGGATAACAATTTACGCCATTCTTACCTCGAAACTTTATTCTATGTAATCTTTTGAAATTCATTTCCAAACATCTGAATCATTTGCCTCAAAATTTACTAAATAAAATAAGGAAATGTAAAGTAGATCCTCCCATAAAATTAAAAAATTAGTTGACAATTTTCATAAAAACAGGGCAACTATTTCTGCAAGAACTGAATTTTTCGGCGTTTTTCCCATTACAAGGGAATACGATTCCAGCATTTACAGAAATACTTCAACACAATATTCAGCTATAACGCTTCAAGTTAATTATTTCACGAAATCAACCGATGGTTCTCAATGATCTCATTCAGGAATACCTAAACAGATATTTTTTGTTTTCAAAATCTATAAACAATAAAAGAAAAAAAGAAAGTATATCTTTTCGAGAATAATTTTTTTCACTTCGACTTTCGACTGAAAACTCCAAACGTTCGCCATCAAGAACTATCGTGGATATAAAATTAACACGAGTAAATATGAATCATGAAACCCAAAAATGGTACAACAGTAATAAGAGTAATAAATTTTATCAAACCTGTGTATGATTCACATGTCTCGTTTAGGAAGGATAACGAATTTTTCAGATTTCAGCAAAAAGTAGTCAAATTTCTCAACAATCAACAGACTCGTAACATTAATTTACTATACTTTCAATAAAAATTCATTTAAAAAATTTCATTGAACATTTCGTATTCTTACCATTTATTAAAAATGCAGATACCACTGCAGCGAAAAGTACAGGAGCCTTTTCAATATTAGCAGAGGGCAATAAAAAAATATCCCATAACAATGATTTTCAAAAATTTAGCCTCAAAGTACTTACAATGATATCAGACATAATACTTTTCACACTGGAGATTTCATATTATCCAAGATGCAACCTTAGGATACATCTACATCACCAGCAGCAAACAGCAACAGCGATTACAAACAAATCTAAAACATAATTTACATGACACTTATTTACCAGCTGTTAGGGTGCTAGTTTACTAAAGTTGATTCACCTAGCTTGATTTTTATGTTTACACATACTGGTAAAAAGCTGTAAAAAAGTGAAGTCGTTACCATAAATTTCACCAGCATTTTAATTTACACGAATCTGAAACACAAGCTGGCACACCAGTTAAAAAGTTGAAAATTTTCAATTTCACCAGCTCATCACCGAGCTAATAAATAAGTGAGCTTAGTTGTTGCTTGCATTGGCTGATACACCAGCCACCCGCTCGGTTTTTCACCAGCAGCTGACAAATAACCGTACTGTAAACTATGCTTAAAGAAACGTAGGTGACTAAAAACTCAGAAATGTAGGTAAGGGAAGGATGGGAAAAGACTCCCCCAAAATTTATTGGGACTTGGCAAAATTTACCTGTAGTTTAATATAGTTGTCAAATCACGGAGGTTGATGACCTTTTTTTGTTTTTTTAGAGGCAGCGATTTCAAAAATTTTAGTCGGAAATTTTCGTTTTTCTCCCCAACTCCTCTCCCCCCCCCCAAAAAAAAAAAAAATTATTTCGTATATCCATGTATAAAATACACAGCAAAATGCTGTTTAGCAATAAATTTGTAGTGAACATCAAACAGCAGAAACAAAATATTTTGTTTTCGCTGTTTGCTGTGCAATATGAAGACAACCACTTTTAACTTAATTAGGACTATTTTTCGTATTTTTAGCACGATCATTTCAGTTGAAATCGCCAAAAGTTTATTTGCTGATGGTTACGTAAGAGTAGCCTTACACCCTAAAATATGTTATGTTTATAGAAACATTTAACTGTTGTGGTAAAGTCCTTTTAAATCAATTACAAACTAATTATGATTAATACCTAACACAATATTAAATATAAATAATTTAATAAAATCTTGCAAAATTCTTTACACAAAATATTTGTAAAACAACTGAATTTCGGACTTTTTTCAAGAAAATTCAACTTAAGAGGATTCCAAATTCCATTTTTGAGTAACCTCGGCATTAGATACCAACTTTTTCGGCGTACTAACAGTCTCTAACTTTACATATTCACCAATTTCTCGATTTCAATTCAAAAGTTTTTATACAGATTTCACCACTCACTTTCATCCTTTTGATATTTTACCATTCACCCGACACCAGAAATTTTCATGCACATTATCCACACGTTTCTACATTGAATTATAATTTTTTTATTGCTTGTCCACTTGTTCCAAAGCTCTTCGGTTACCTGGAACCAAACGGGTGAGCAGATATGCTAGAAAATGAGAAGTACTTGAAAGATGAACGAACACACGAACAAGTTGAAAAGTCAGATACTTTTATTTCGTGCATTTCCAGCTGACCTGGAGATTCAAAAATCCGAGTCAACGTTTGGTTATACACTCGCCCGCACGATTGACAAAACGCCAAAACAGAATTCACTAAAACCTCTACTCAACAGACGAAAAAAATGACGTGTCAACCATACAGGAAATACAATACGTGACGCTACTCCAAATCGAGTGATTCTTAATTTAAAAGATTGGTTAACTTATCCAGCATTCGTCTGATCGGAGGACAGTCACTGGCCTGGCATACACCGCTGTCAAAGTGTTGGAGGACCGGTACTTCACAAAAGGAATTAATTTTCAATTTGCCATAGAAGTCCATACTAAAGAACCGCAAGAGTGTTATTGAAAGACAATAGGTATAGGAGATTTTCATAAAAATGACAGAATTAGGGCAGATGCAGTTAAAAGATGAAAAATGTATAAGAAAAAAAACAGACCATGAGGAAAGCTTGCAAATGAAAATTACGATAAAAATTTTAAACTTCCTGTGGCCATCGTACATATTATCTTATTTTTCATTGAAACAATTCAGTATACGCAATTAATTATTCACACGACACACCGCACGTAAGTAATGATGTTAACCGTGGATAATAACAGGTTCTAAGGTGTGACCACAGAAACACAGCGAATTCCTATATAGACAAAAATACATTAGCACTTGACCACTTACGGTATTGTCGCCGAAGTCGAAAAATAATCAATAACGATGGTAATTTTGGTGTACCTTCGAGTCAAATTCAGCCGTTTTTCGGACCTATACGAAACACACCAAACTAATGATTTTTACGCCGTTTATAACCTTTTCAAGGTAAATTACGAACAATGATAAGAGACCAAACACTTTAAATAGGCCCTAAAAAATCACCGATATCGACGAAGTAATGTATGCACGTTATTCTGACATGAAGAATATTTTCGCATTTTAAAAAACAACGGCAGAAATAAAATACCTACTCAAAGAAATTATGATTAAAAAATGTCAGCTTAATGCAATAAATGAAAGAAGTTAAACTTTCATCGTTACGACATCTTCAGAGAAGAATGTTTCTTGCGAAAATATACTAATTTTTTTTTTCTAACGAGACCATACATACAATTTTGCAAACATGAATCTGTAGCTCCTCATTAATGTTTTGTACCCAAGTGAAGTATGTATTCAAAAGATACGTTCGAGGCACTACAAAAATAATGTTTCAAAATTAATTATGCAAAGACATTTACTCGCGTTTCTCCAATTTCTTAGCTCAAACGTTTGACAATAAATTTGTTGTTTTTTATTGAAAATTTCAACCCTATATGGACACTAGACACCAAAAGGTTTGTAGGAGTTTACCAGTGAGGTTTACATAAAACCCAATGAAAAATTTCTAGTCAAAAAGACATCCTTCCCAGATTTATTTAACAAACCAAACTAAAAAACGTCAAACACGGAAATGAATGATAAAAACTTCAAGTAAAGTCATCACCTAAAAAGAATTCAAAACATTAACCATTCAATGTACGACTGAATTCTTTCAATACACTAATCAGTGTCAACATTGTCTCACAACTTCTTCACACCAAGGTTTAAAAATTGAACATCGTGTTGACCGGTGTCGACACCGCCAAGTAAATAAAATATTAAAACCCCGAACACCGAGGAGACAAAGTAGTAAATAAAACTCGTATTTTCAGGCACAGGTGTTAGGGTGTTGACATCATGTTGACATTTTGTGACATGAAAAACAAACCTGATATAGTTACATAAATGGACTGAGAATATGCTATAAACGCAATGATACATTATTGATGCAGACACCGCTACTCCATTCTTGCTGTTATCACTGTTTTATGAACCACTGAGAGGTACAAAGATGCATTCAGACTTGATTAACCATGATCGAATAAGGCTTTAATCATATAATCATGTCCATGCCTGTACCTCTCAATTACTGTGTTTTCACTAGGCATTTTTACAATACGCTGGGGTACAAAAATATGTCAAAGATGAAAAGCTATCAGTTTTACATTCTGAATTTAATATTGAATTTTTTGCAGATATCTTAGAACCACATGAGGCATGCACAATAAAAATATATCCTGATTGGAAACCTTTCATCTCTGACATATTTTTGATCAGCTCATTTAAGGGGTGTTCACTTGGCACTTTTTGACTTGTCCAATTTCTAGTTGTGGTAACCATCCCAGTAAATTTTTGAGCGCTGTATGGCATTGTAATCTGTAAACAAACTTCATAACATATAAAACATTTAACGCAGAAATATGTATCGCTATCACACCAGTACATTTTACTGATTTTAATGGTTTAGCGGCTAAGTTCACATCTTGGAATCTCAAAGATGCGTATTCGAATCCCAGTGAGAACAGATATTTTTTTAATTATTGCAAAATAATAAATCAAAACTAATGCTAGAATCCTAATGATGGTTAGAAACATAATCGCTGATAAAACAAGGAATGTAAAAAAGGTACAAGTTACTCATTTATAATCCAAGTATATTACTTATTTATCTATAAACTTGTTAGTTATCTCTTCAGCTGTATGTCTCTACTCGTATCATTCTCTTGGTTGAATAGAATATCAAAGATATCTCAAGAACCAAATATATAACTGAACCGATATTTTATTCAAAGTTGGGACATTGATATATGATAGGTAAAAAATTTGTGAAAATTTGGCTAAATCATACTTTTGATTCCTGAGATATAGATGAAATTCTATTGACTTTCAGATCTTGTGATTCAAATAATATATTAACTCATCTAGTTGCCAAATTTTTTTTTATTGCCTCCCCTCAGGTTTTTTTGATTAAATTGCTCATTGTTGCCATGTCCATGTCTAAAATGGAAAAGGGGAAAGTAATGACATCTAGTTATTGGCTCATGTATGAATGAAGTATCTCAAATGAAGTCTTTGAGGTTCAAACATTATTTGCTCCATTAACAACGATAGTGTGAATTTCGCCCAGAATTCATCTTTCAAGGTATTGATAATTCATAATATACATAGAAAACAGACAGAAATCTGAAAACAGACTGAAATTGTTGCAGAACGACGGATAGAGCAACGAAGAACAGAGCAACTGTTATTTAATAAAAAAAAAAAGTTTTAGGCCAGGAAATAATAATATTGAAAAATACAGATCAAATTGGGACATAGAAAGATACAGAAAAAAGGAAAACACATCATGTAATGATATCACTGGAGTAGTAGTAACCTGAGGAGTAGAGTAAGCAGAGGTGAGGCACTTTTCTTTTACAAATCTTAATCACAAAAACCTAAGAAAATAAAATCTTCACTGGGGATATTATGTACTTACATCTTTGATCATTTAGTAATGGTAGTAATGGATACCCAGTTAACTTATCTCATTAATGTTAACTGATTGTCACAGATGTCTACACCAATAACCTATATACCTAACTTGACTGTTTTCAGTAACCTATGCTTCCACTTACTACTCCAAAATAAATAAATTGTAATCAGTAGGTAGAAAGTAGAACTGATAAGGACTTATATAGGTTCTAAATACAAAATACCTCATTGAAAATTATAAAAAATTCATTTTTTTTTTGCCCTGTAACAATAATTTTTGGCATTCTGGTTTCAATCTTGAAGGCTGATAGAACATCCACACAAAATATGACATCAGAACATAAATTAATAAACATTAAGCACTTATTTAAAAATAGCCTTTGAAGCATAAGAAATGCTTTATACACAATTTTTTTGCCTACAGCAGGGGAATTGATGCAACATTACAACATGCCATGATAGTCGCAGCTCAACATAGCGAAAGCAGACAAGTTAGTTATCTAGTTTACATAAGTATTGTGCAGACATCTGTGCCGCTTGTGCCATCATTCTAAAACCCTAAAATGGATATAGGTTTTTAGAGCATGCTCAGTAATTATTTTTTATTTGGTTTTCATTCTCTTGGTTCAAGGAATTTAGAGCTATTAGCACATGATGCTGTGAACGGTGAAATAGAGTGAAACTTATATGTCCATTTTAAGGCTTTAAGGGTTATCATTGGCATAGATTTATGTATTAATCTGGGTATCCACAACTAAATGATTCAAGATTTACATACAGCTTCTTCATAATCAGCTTTGAAAAAACGAGATTCTACAATCTAAGAATCAGACAGTCCCTAACTTTTAGATTGTGCTATACTGATTGTAGATAATCAGTTTTTGCTTATTTAAATTCAGATTTTTTACAGCAATTTCTAAAAAAGAGAAACTGTAGCTTGAAAGAAAGTCTAGTGAAACCGCGATAGAAGCTTATAACTTCACCAAATAGGGGAAAAAATGGGAGGTAACTACATGACTTTTAGTTCAACTAATCCTAGTCCACTAATAGGTACAGTCAGAGATTCATACACGAATTTACTCTAAAAACTGAAAATAAAATTTGCATATATTCTGAACCACTTAGTAACAGAAATCCCATTCATATGAGAAAACTTCACCTTAACTTGCGACTGAATTTCTCGTACACTAATTTGAACTTTCGTAGCTAAACTTTATTTGAAGGCTACGGGTGAATTCTAACGTCACCTGTTTTCTGCGTGCAACAATGGATAGCGTCTAAAAGTAAACCCCTTTTTATTTTTATAGGTGTTGATATTAACGAGTGGACTGACGAAAAATTCCACTCCATAGCCGGGTATTGCATAATAATTAGAATCTCACGAACATACCAGAAATCGCATTAATTCAGTTCATTCGAGATAAGCAGATTTCTAGTATAAAATGGAGCTGGGAATTTAGGCATTTAAAAAATAATTTTTTTACCTTCTAACGAGATTAACTTAATGAGCCTCTCAATGGAGGCGGAGTGATTTCGCTCTATTTTCGTGAATCTTGACGATGCGAATTTTGGAGAAGGCGATCATCCATATTTTCCAAACAAAAATCGAGTTCTAGATTGCCAGATAATCAAAGTGATTTGAAGACATCGGGCTTGGAATTTATAATTTATGTATATAATTATGTGCTATGAAAAATCATATAGAACGATTCAATTTTCTTAGATTAATATAACTGGGTACCATACGAAAGATAGCGAACATTATATTCCAGATAAGTTCCAGAATTTCAATTCCTAATTTATTTAACTCCTTTCGAAAAAATGTACTTAATATTACAATAAACCTCAAACATCGGTTCATAATATAGCTATTTCTATTTCCCTACCTACTTGAAATATCAGTCCAAACAAACATGAAGTTGGATTCAAATGAGGCGTGAGGGAACGCATCTTAATGAGGGTACTATACATTGCAAATGAAGTATTATCATTTTCGAGTCAAATATCAGCTAACATAATTAGAGTACAAAGAATGGGTCAAGATGTCGATAAGTCATCAGACTCGTTAAATTCTCAACGACCATAACAGCAAGCCAGAATTCAAGGAGTACGTTCTTTAGTTCTAAATTTTCACGAATATCCGCAAGTATCAATACCAAAATAAAAACGTCACATTAAAATTAACTACAATTATGGAATGCTCATCAAATTAGAATCGAAACAATAAAATTTATTGTGGGTGTAGGTCACTGCCGAAACTAGGCCAAATGATTCTCCAGCACCGACACTTCGGCCAAATCGTCAAAGGAGATAATTGTCCATATTTTGATGGCCAAATTTCAGTGAAATAGGAAATGTAAAATCAATAAATATGTCGAAAAACATACCTTCAATACAAACTACGTGATCACGGATTTGCTGGGCTACGATAGCATCAGGTATTAATTCAATGAGATCGTAGATTGCGTAAATAGACGGATGAACACTTTCAAAACGTTGAATCTCTTGACGAATAGCCACAGAATTATTTATGTATGTTTGAATACTGGGTTTTGAACTCATTATTTAAACCACGAAGATAAAAATTCACGATATTTGTTCGCTGTTACAGATGAGTGACAGTACATTGACACAGTAACAAAAAATATTACGATTATAAAACGAATCCAACATAGTCATGACGATTAACGAAACTAACAACCCGAATAAAGCCTTCACGATTTCGAATAGGGTTTGATATACAAAAATACCGATTTACTGAAGCAATCAGACGATTCAAACGTATGTAAATATAAAGTAAACCATACTTTGATTGAATTTAAATTTCGGATGACCACTCAGACCACTGGATGATTACTTGAGTAAAGACCATAGACTGAACTGAACTACTCGGTCTACTTGAAGTCTGTCCAGGCACAACTTCTATTTTGACTATGAAAAATTGAGAATATGAGGGAACAAACGGCAAAAATAAAAAAAATAAAAAGTAAAAACAACTGATAAAAAATTTCGAACACAGCCACCGATGGCGGGTGGAAAAAGGAAGTATAGAAATGGAACCGATCTCTGTCCACTCCTTGGCACGCACCGTTGACTATGGCTAGGGTCGGGCAAAATTTGAATCCTTTTGGAATTGAATCAGAATCCAATCATGAAATCTGCATTCTTATTTGTAAATTCAAATTGTGTTGATATATTCCAACTAACTCCACCTCGCCCTTTTGAATTGTCTACCATAGTAATAAAATTACAACAAAATAATGATATTTGCCATTAGTGTTAGGCAACACTGGTTTATAACATCTGTGATATAACATCAATTGTATACCTTGTATATTGAGAGATGGTGATACATTATGTGGTGTATGTAACTAAACCATTCATGTATACTCCTTTTTGCATGGTTTCAATATAAGCTGATCTTCCATGCAACACACTTGTATTTATTTCATTTTTATATAGAGATGTGCGTTTTAGTTCATTTGGTGGATTTAGTTCAACAGGTCTCAGTCTTTTGAATGAACTAGTTCAAAATGAACAAAATGAGCTGCATGAATCAAACCTTTGAGTATGTATTATTTCATATGGAGAACAATTCGTATACAATTTCTATACGTAGTTACTTTCAGACATAGAAAGCACTTTCATTTCCCAAAAACGCTTACTATTTCATTTTGTTTTTTGTTGATTGATAAGAAATTCCACTCATTCAGTGATTAACAACAGTGCTGTGACATATAAGAGTGAACTAGCTTGCATGTCTATACAATATAACTTTGATTTGATAATATATTTTAGTTCAAAGTGAACTAGTTCATCCTCATCTTTCGGTCTCGTTCATTTAGGTCTTTCAAAAGATTAGTTCAAATGAATTAGTTCTCGGTCAACCGATACATCTCTATTTTTATAAGAACATCCTGAAAACCTCAATATGGTAGCATAGTAATTAATTCAAAATGCAAGTGTGAATTATATTATGATATAATTGTGATTTTAATTTAAATGACGTGAAAATTGTTTGTGAAAGTAATTTTTAATTCATAAAGAAGAGTGAAACTATGTTGTGCTAAATTCAAAAATCTTCCACATATTTGACCACACTCTTCCGTTTCATCAGCTTCATATTTAGTTAATGAAACCAAGTGAATGAACCAGACATTAAAAAGAAAATGTGCAATTGAACATCGATTATGGTATGGGAAATCAATTTATTCAATTAAGAAATTCTGGCATTTAATAATTTTTGAAAACCTGAGAAAGGATGGTCAATGTGGTAGAATTTGGACAATGAGAAAGTAGGCTTGAACTGAAATGACAGGGACATCAACAAACTACATTACAATAAAACATTTTATATAACTTTTCAATTTGGAGTTTTTGTTAAGTATCTTTGTTTCATAGATTCCACAGCAGAAATGGCAACATGTTTTCAGTCAATATCAAAATTTTAACTCAAAATTAGCATGTATAGATTGTCTCAAGTTCAACGTGTCATCGATCAATGGTACCTGGGATATTTAAAAGTAACATTTTTCCATAAATGTATTAAGTCTTTCCAGAATACATTCATTGAAAATCTTTCGAGTATTCTTGTATATGTGACATCAAGATCCAGTTTATATTTTTATTGTGTTAAATTGTAATGGATTTTTGTAAAAAGTTGCTGTCTAGTCAGGATTACGTATGTTGTCATCCTTATATTATATGAAATAGTTAGGAATAGGTTTGTTGAAATAATTTTATTATAATTTAGGCGTTTGGATTAATTGACATACCTAGATTACTAGTGTTTGTCATTTAAATACAAACGTTTAATCGTTATTGAAATTTTGAAAATGACTGAACTAAATTTTGAAAAATTGAAAGAAAACACAAATTATGAAACATGGAGAATATGCATAATTACAGGATTAAATACAGAAGGTTTATATGAGGTAATAAATGATTTAGAAAAGGAACAGGAACTTTTAGAAGCTGATTTAGAAACATGGCTATCAAAAAATTTAAATATAAATGGACATAAAAAATATTTTGTTTCACAAGAAAAAGGAAATGTATACATTTTTGGAAAATTAAAACCATATTTGATAAATAGTTTAAGAGAATGTAAAACAGTAAATGAAATTTTAGATAAACTTGATGACAAATTTAGAAGATGCACCACAACAAGTTTTCTTAATGCCAAAAATCAGTTTCAATCATTAAAATTCAGATCAGGGGGTAATATGAAAAGATTTATTTAAACATTTAATAAACTTGTAAGAGAATTAAGAGATCAAGGATATTAACTAACCCTAATAAAAGAAATACAACAATTAATGATGGCACTCACAGATAATTTTACTGTAACAATTGTAGCTTATAATACACTAAACAACAGAGAAAAACAGTTGAAAAACTACAATCAATGTTCATGGAAAAATCATGTAAAATTTTCAAAACAATTTACAAATGAGACAATTTTGAAACCTTGGTCAAAATTTGAGATATCCAAGAAATTATAATAATAATAATTTTGGGAGTAATTATGGGAATAATAATAGTGGAAATGATAAAACATACAACCCGAAAATTTTCATAAAAATGACAATATTAAATGTTATAACTAGGTAAATTAAGACATATTAAACAGTTTTGTAATTCAATGTCATACAATCAAAATTACTTATATAATAACCAAAATCCAAATAATATTCAAAACCAATCGAATAATAATCAAAACATTGGTAATAATCGACAAAATGAGAATAATCCTGTCAATAATAGTATGAATAGTAATAAAAATATCAATTAAAATCAATTCAATATTACGTAAAACCAGCTTTTTGTAATTCTAATCTGAAAACAACTATTTTTTTAACAATTTTAAAAGAATACAAAGAGGAAAATAGAAATTGTTTGCAGATAATGAAATCTATCTACAGACTAAAAACATCTTCCAAGAACTGGTTTGAATTATTAAATCAACAAATAAGCAAAATAGGATATAAACCAATGAAATTTGATAGGCATGTATTTGAAATATATGTTTCTATAGATTACTTAAACTGATATATAATGTACATATATTTTGAAATACAACAATCAGCAACACTGACTCGGACTAATTGGATTCTTGCAATCAAACATTATAATGTTGCGTTGTTTCTTTATTCATTGAATAAACATGGTTGATGGAAGTTAACTTTATTGTCGTCTTGTTCTTTGATCCTCGTTTACCTCTCAGTATTTTCTGGAATCTGAATTTGTTTCAATGTAAATTTAGTACCATATAGCGCTGTTTAGCTACTTATAAAATATTTGATTGATGATAAAAACTGATAACACATTCCAATTTCTAAAAATCTCATAAGCCTACAGAATGTTGTTCGAGCACCTCTATGAGATTTTGTAAACCTAGAGAAAAAAAGCCACAACTGATTACAGATTTTTCTATAGGTTTGTATAATATTCTCTAGTTGTCAAACAAACTTAATTACTTCCTCTCTTTTGATTGTAATGGATCAACGAGTTTGGTAGAGAAATGAAAGTTATGACAAGTATAGACATGAATGTGTGAGTGAAAGAGCCATATCAACTGATACCAATAACATTCCAATGTGGCATCTGCATTCTGTTTACTATGTTTATCATCATATACACCTATATTCTAGAACATTTCAGTATAACTTAAGTACTAAGTCAACCAGGTTTATCCTATACTTATTCATGGGAGCCACAGATAAAATATTATTTAAGTAGCGAATCTTTACTTAAGTATCATTTTGAAATACGAGTGATAGTCTCAAAGGTAAATGACAGTTGACTGATGTGACAATATATGAATGAGTGTTTATGAGTAGAAATATATTGTTACACTTGTTCTTTGACTTATTTTATTTATTGAAACTTACTCTATAATTTCATTTGTGCCAAACAAGTAGCTATCATTTGTTTTAAGACAATAGCTCTGTTTGATAGGACTACACCAACTTACACCAACCTATACCAGGAGGGCGATTCCACAAATGTAAAAATGTCATATGACTTTGCACCAAGTTTTACTTAAATATTTGTAGAATATCACTGTCTCTGTAGGTTGGTGTAAGTTTATGTAATCCTATCAAACAGAGATAATTATGATCAAAACTCTCTATAATACTATGATTTTCAATGCTTTTTATGAATATTTATCAACTGCTTTTCATGAATATTTATCAACCTAGTGAAATTACTGATGAAAATTGGGAGATTAAAGATATTTCTTTATTTCCTCCAGCAAGGTTAACCATGATTCGAATCAGTTTTTGTGATTTGGCAAATCCATTCAAATCCATTTTGACAAATTGGATTCTTCTCTATGATTCCAATCCAAAAAAGATACTGCATTTGTGAACTTTATTAGAATCTGTTTGACAGATTCAAATGTTCCAAAATTTTCAAATGAATTTTCAAATATCAAAGATTCATTTTAATTTTTGCTTTAAAGAATCAAAATTAAAAATCATTTCAATTCATTTAAACTTTAAAATTTTTTGTAAAAACAAAATAAATAGAATGATGTATTTTTCCCACAGATTTTTCCATAAGAAAAGAAAAGAGTTTGAATTGATTTTCTGAGAATGAGAAAGACTAAAATATGGATGATCACTAATCGTCAGAGAATAATCTTTAAATCCTACCCAATCTTAACGATAAAAACTCATTTTTAAGAGAAATTTTCTCATTACAAGATCAATATAATTATAACCATTTTCATCCATTATCCAGTTTTTGGCCAATTCCTACCTATTTTCATCCATTGTCCTGTTTTTGTCCAATTACTATCTTTTTTACCAGAGTGCATACCTTTTGCCTTTACTTTTCAATAGTACATTTGTCAAAATTATTATTTTCAAATTTATAATTGGCTCATTAAAAAAAATTTTGTATGTATAAAACTCTAATTTCTGTAACTGGCCATTGAACTGTAGCTATACCAAATTTGTTTCAGATGTTTTTGTGTAATAGACTGATATATCATCATGTATGCTGATTGCTGACCAGATTACAGTCTTTTTCTTCGAAATAGTACTGCTGTGTCTGCCATAAATTCTTTTTTCTCATTTTTTGAAAAAGATCCATTCCAGAATGGATCCTTTTCTGAAGATTCCTGACCTTCAAAAGTGCTTGGAATAATTTCCTTTAAACTTCACGTACGAGATAAATTTGAAGGTTAGAAATTTTAATTTTGAAGATTTTATGGCTATGTTCTCTGTTTGTTTACTGTGAGTGTGAGATGTTGTTACGGAGATAGACAATAGCAGTTATAAGTGGTAAACATTACAATGTCCACAATTCTCAACTGTTGTCAAAAAATAAACAAAGTGTAGACAAATAATATACCTATATATTTCATATATAAATGGTAAACTTGACTTTTTTTACTTTACCAATTTTATCAGCTTGATCAAATATATAATGTTTGTTTGATTTGCCACATCTTACATCTCACAGTCAAGATGTAAGGATGTACATTTTTTTTGTTCTATTTACAATTTTGTAGCAAGGTTGTAAACATGAAGCTGTTTGATTGGAATTTTGTTACACCTGGTTGTAAAAAGTTGTATACATCATTACACCCAGGTTTGAACAATTGTAGGTTGGTGCAAGGTGAATACAAAATTTTGATTGGATAACTAGATCATACTATCATTGTTATCAAAATATTCAAAAGTGATGCTAAATGCAATTTCATTAAACAGTGTAATTTAAATTTACAACCAGTGATATTTCTTTAAATCTCACATCTAATGGCTGCTAGATGCAATGACAAATCAAAAAACCTATAGTAATTATATCTGTAACAAAAAGGTTTTTTAGCACTAATGTTGCTAATCGCCAGTGTAGGGTGCAGGAATTCACTATTCCCATTCCCAAAAATTTTATATTTTGTTTCCAGCTCAAAACTTCCCAGGAATTCCTGGTTTTGTATTTTTTTTTTTTTTTTTTTGCATAAATGAAGGCTAGAGCCTGGCACATGCTACATATTGGATGATTGATTGAAATTTGACAAAAATTGTAGAATTAGCACAAGTATCAAGGCACCAAATGCATTGCATTAATAATAAAATGTTCTCTTTTACAAGCATCAGTGCCCCAAGGTTCTCTTTTGGAATGCATTGATGCCAAATTACCATTTGTAAAAAACACCAATGCATTGAATCATAGCTCAAATTCAGAAATAGAAAAAAAATTTTTTTTCATTATTTACTCAAGCTCTACTGCATGGAAATCAACAGGGGTAGTCAGAATCTGAGGTATAAGGGTGTTGTATCCATTTTCACCAAGAATTCATATTTTGATTAACATACCCAAAAATTTGTGAGAATTTTCATCTAAAAATGTCATTTCTGGAATCGCCAAACCCTGAGTGTCTCATATAATTTACAAAATTTCTTAACCTAGCTGGGATTCGATTATGTGTATCGCCTGAATACACATCTAAGTTCCAACCTCGGGGCCATCAGACTGATAAGACGAGTGGAAATTTATAGACGTATATATCTTAACAATAATACCATATATTTTTCAAATTTGTTTCAAATATTTATGACATGCAGCACTAAATAATGAGTTGAAAGTTGCAACTGGTATTATAACTAGAAATGGAGAACAGAAAAACCAGCCAGTGAACACCCGACGAAATAAAGGCTAATTTCAGGAATTCAACTAAAAGAAACAAAATAAAAAAAGGAAGCGTTTCTCAATCCTTGAATTCAAGGATGAGCAATAACCCAAAATGAGCTGTTTTTGATTTTTTAATGAATTTTGAAATTTTAAGAAAAACATTTGAAATTTTAATTTTGAATTAGTTGTTCAATCTGAATTTTGCCATAAAAATTTAAACACAAACCAATAGAAATATACCACTGCGATTATATATTTCTAATTTACTCCCCCTTTCGTGCACGAGGAGCTAAACTAATAATATGATCTGCAATTTTTTTTTCTATTGGGATTCGGTAGTCAATGATCTACCTTTAACAATTTTTTAATCCCAGATTGAAGCACCAATAGAACCAAACCAAACACAATGAGATGGAGACAGGACGGAGGCAAATCTCGAACTCACAACTTTTCGGTTGCAAAGCTGAGCATTTAATATCCATGCAATGCAGACCACATTAATTTGATTTATTTCTCGAAATAATTGCCTGTCGGTTCCATCAATAATAAATATAAACTTTTATTTTTTTTCAATTTTTTTTTTTTTTTGTTCATTGAAAAATTATTTTTAATATCTACAAATTAATACATTCCAATTTAGATCACATTTTCAAATACAATTATTATTACCACTGGATAAGTAATCTTCAAAAATTAATTAACCTAAAGCTATAGAAAATAGCGAAAAGAAGGTAAGTCTCGACACATTATTTTTTAGGTACATAAAATTAATTGACTTGATTTACTTCATTTTCTCATGTAAAATACATACCATAACAACTCTGTTTAATTTCAATGGCAGAAACATAATTATATTCAGTACTTCTTTCCCGAAAAATGTTTTTCATTTGGTTTCTTCATTAGAAAACAAAGGTAAAGGAGTTATATTTTTTTGAAAGAATATCTAAAAACTATCAGTTCTTCATAAAACAAATTTATCACGAGCAATTGATTAGAATTCTAATTTTTTAAGTTAATTTTAGAATAATGGAAGCTAGTACTTAATAAACATTTTCCATTATTCAGTCTTCAAGTTTAACGTTAAATAGGTACTCGATTTCTTTCTTTTTTTTTTGAATAAATTATTACAATAAAAATGTAAGAAAGTATATAAAAATTTTAGTCATGATTCGTTGTTGTTCTCGAAAATAATTCAAATAATCAATCGAAATAATGAATCTTAATTCTTTCTTCATAACAAACTATCTACAAATACAAATCATGGATGTCGGATTTTTAATAACGTTAAAGAACATTATATGCTTAATACTACGGTTCATGGCACAAAAATAAATTTATTCAGTATCATAAAAATACATACTTTATTATTTCGAGCAGTTTATTTTCATACTTTCATTGTTTCATTTTCCAACTGCGAAGACAATTAGTGATCAATAAACTGAGTTTTGAAGTTGGAATGCTGCGTTGTGAGTAGTCTCGTCTCATCTCATCTCAGTTGATTCTACCCTGCAAAATTGGAAATATTACGACAAAATGACGAATAAGGAAAAATTTTCCGCCGTACTTCACCCGATCATCCCGTAAATTAAATTATTCAGGATTTCAGCGACATTTAAAAGTATTAATAATATTTTTAGCAAAAATTACTATACCTACTAATACATTTAGTAAATTTATAATAATATTTAATATTTTTGAGTTTTACAATTATTTTTTGTCTCTCTTGAATGCAGTTTCTGTCCCAACTGAAACCAATTTATTATAGGCTTTTATTCTACTCACTACTGCTATTTTAAAATATACCAATAATGCACCCAACCGTCCGCAACAAAATAATGTTTATTTCCCAAGAAGCTAAGCCAAAAATAAAAGTTAACTTTCAAAAATTCGTTTTTAGCCTTTGAGTTCAACTTGGGGTTTGATGAATAACTGACCATCATCTATTTTATTTGCTTTTCGTATTCCTCAAAAATCAGACTCGATCAATTGAATATAGTAATATCTCACATAAAAGCAATTTTCAAAACTCAGTTACCATTTCGTGAGAATAATTGGCTGACAGCCAAACACAGAAATAAAGAAGGGAATACTAGAACGCTCACACTACAAAATTAGCCCATCAAATGTGTTAACTAAAGAGGGATAGTTGAATCTAAAATGCCATCCTTGTTTTTCTTATTTCATACAATTGCAATAATTCAAATGGTGAAGAATTATCTAAATGACTTCTCACCAGTTCTTCAACTCGAAGTTATACAAGATCTTTCAGCTTCTTGGATTTTCATTTCAGTCACAGTAGTGATGTGATTTTCTCTTCTTTGAAGTCGTTGTTGCAATATTTTCTTATCTCTACGAAGATCCGTCAGAATTTTAGTTAATTTCTCATTAGTTAAATCCGTTTGAACAGAGACATCTTTCATTTTGGGTTTCTCTGAATCAAGTACATCTCTAGGTGCTTCTTCGGTTATAATTTTAGGCTGCAGAACAAATTTAAACATTACTATGCTACAATAATGAATACAACTAATTATTTCGAATAACTTTTTTTTCTCTTTTGCGCTCTTATTAGAGGGTAACAAATTAAATGATCGAAGGTACAAGATATTGTAGAGAATGACACAACAGACTACACTGAAGAGAATTAGAACCAGAAAAAAAGAAAAACTGTTTGTGCATTTCATAAAGAGAAAAAGAGAAAAAGAACTACTATAAATGGAACATCCTAAGGGTAAAATTTTCAGAAAAAAATATAAAAATAAAAAACAGGAACATATGTGGATAAGAACACCCATCCGAAAAAATGATTATTTGTACTGTCTTATTTTTGGCTGCATTGATGGAAATCAATTAACTAAAATGTTCGCAATCATATGCTTTTTGAGAAATTTCTTGATACATAAAAAATATAAGCAAATATTTTCTGATTTACAGCGTTGAGGTTATGAATACCTGTACAGAATCTCGATTTAGAACTATGTTTGGACTCAGTTTAGGTAACAGATGATTTGGGTAGTTAAACAAACTAGGAACTGCATCTGATTTTAGACATCTTGATGGTCCATAAGCTGAATCTTTATAATCTGACACATGAAAGTGAAGACTGCACAATTTCGATGCGGAGGTAGGTTTCCAGTTTTTTCGGCGCACAACGCGAATCCATTGATCCAACATACTTTTATTCTTGAACGGAAAACTGTTTCGAAAAACCGCAACACTTGAGTGACTAGTGAAAATTCTGATTTGCTTACTGAATAGAGAAAAACCATGACTATTTTACCCGTGAAAAATTACATCAGGATTCTTATCACTGGCGCTGGTACAGTTGAATGCCACACAAGAATGTACCATATTATTTTAGCTACTGTCAACGAAAATGACTAAAATCAGTTACTCAAAATATTTAGGTGAGTTCCTCCTGATGTTGTTTTCCATTAAAATAGAAAACGAAAATGTAATTTAAGTCAATTACATAACATCATATTAATAGTAAAGTAACTGCTTCGACGATTAATATATGATGGAAAAGATGTTGTTTGAACTAAGTATTTAAAATTTTAAATGAAACGAAATTAAAATCAAAATTGTAACTTTGTTTAAGGTAACAATACAATACTGTTGAACAATCTTGAATCTACAACTAACTGATTACTGAATAATCATTAATCAAAATACAAAATATGAATTTCACAGAGTATAAAACGTGATAATGTGATTATTTATCAAACGTGAGTGTAACGGAACGGAGTTAAAAAAATGAACTGTAGTGTCGCTAATGAAGACATGATTTATGGAAATAATATTAAAATTGAAGTGAGGTTAACTTCCAAGGAAAGAAACAAGTTAGTTAGAGATACTATAATGTGTTGGGATACGATTCCCTCACTCCCTCACGAACACATAACCTGATATTGACTAACACTGTATGTAACATGTTTATTACATTTAATCTTTTCACATGTGGCGACACTGATCGTCGACATAATCTTTTCCCGCCACTGCACGACGGAGAATGTTCTCCGCTTGTCAGTTGTACTAACGTCGGTAATAAATCTTTTTCTAAGATGGAAGTTTGTTCTTATCTTTTCCGTATCAAGTGATCAGAACTCACCTCAATATGGTAGGCAGAACTACGGATCGGAAAAAGAAGTGTGGTAATTAAAATGTGATGTGAGGTATGCAGAACAAGGATCGAAAGAACTCGAGACTTTTGACTTTTAAGACGTTTATTTCGCAACTAAAATATATTTCACAAACGAAAAAGTAAATGGCGAAGCAACAGCGATATACGATCAAAAGTAGTAGGGGAAACACTTCGTGACTAGACTGTACATATGACATATATATATAGAATGATATGATGATGATGATGAAGAATGAGATGAGGTGGGATTTCGTATCAACACCCCCCTGAAATTTTACCGAATAATTTCTTCATCGTGTTTCCTGAAAACGAATTAATAATTATTATTCAAAAAAAAATATTAAATACACAAAAAAAATACAAGTAAAAAAGAGAATATATGCATAATAAAAATTTAGGAGAGAAAAAAATATTAAAATTGTATGTTTATTATTTTTGGTAACTTGGGTTCGTAAGAAAAAAAATTTTATTGCGCTGTGCTTCGAAAAATTAAAAAATGGTAAATAAAAATTGATAAAAAATAAATAAATATATATATATAAATATGGTAACATGCATGCAATAATGAACACTATCGTGTCTGTAAATATTATATGATATATGTGATGTAAATTAAAAAAAAATATATAAAAAATTAAAAAATGGTAACATGCATAATTATTAAAATATTTTGAGTAATATATAAGTTTTTTGCTCGTATAATTCGAGTCTAAAAAAAAAAGAAAAAGAATTCAAAAAAATATTCACGAACATATATACGAATAAATAAAAATAAAAGAAGGCGAGAGAAAAAATATGATAAAAGGTTTTTCCATTTGTAAGGTTCACTGAATTAGAACGTACGTTGCGTATTTTATCTTAAAAATAAACATGAAAAAGATTGTAGAATAATATTCGTTGCATCGTATACTATCTTTCGTACGTTATATTGTATTTGAAGTGGCATCTAATATGTTCTCAGATAAGGCAACGTTTTCGATTTATCTTAATTTGCGGTCATGTAATGGGTTTTTATCTCTATTGTATTTATTGTCGGAGATTTTCCTTTCATAAAAATTTGTGTGGGAATATTACATGTATTTCTCTCACGCTTGTTGGAAATTGTATAGGGTTTTTATTATACAATTTGTAGGGTTTTTACTTGCTCGATTTTCCTAATTTTTTCTTTGTTACAATATTCTAGATGTCGAGCATTTATCTGTTACAGGTATTTTCTGGTAAATGGCCTTATTAAGTATTATTTTTGACAATGATTGAAGGTTAATTTTTCAGCAAATATTTTCGTGTTATGACTTATTTTTTGAACGTTTTTCGACTTGTACTTGGAATAGGATGAAATTCTTTTTGGACATATTCTTACTTTGACATGAATTAATTATTATATTATGTGTATATGTTGGTTTCGTTCAAAATTTTCACAATTATATTCTCGAATTTTGACCGATCCAGCGATTTTGTTAATATATCTGCTAATTGATTTTCGTAGGTAACTGTTCTAAAAAATATTATTTTCTCCTCAATAGCTTCCAAAATGGAGTAACACTTGATCATAAGGGCTCTCGACTTTCTTTGACTTCCCCCGGAACATATTTTTTGTGTTGAAATGTTGTCTTCCATAATATCTACTATTAATTTTTCCCCAAAAATTTCAAAATTTAAATATTGCATCACTTTTATAGTATCAAGGGTGTCAAAAACTGCAATTATTTCAGCCACGGTACTTGATGAGGCGTGAATAGTCTGTTTACAGCAATTCCACTCCACCAAGTCTCCATAGGCGAATAGCATAAATCCAGTTATTGACTTCCCTTTATCCAGATTGTGTAATTCTATATTTTTGTCGTCAACTTGGGGTGCGTAAGATGCATCAATGTATGCCTGTATTCCATCCCCCTTTGATGTAAATTTTAGATTATAATTTTTGGTTGTATTGACGTATCTGAATATCCTTTTTACATAATTTTTTAAAGTATCATTTGAACTGTTCTGAAAATGGGAAAAGAAATTTACTGGGAATAATATGTCCGATCTTGTAAGTCTTGCTAAATACAGTAGTCCCCCTATCATCGATCTATACTCCGTGTCATCTCTGCCATTTTGTATTTTGTCAATTTTTAACCCTGTTTCCATGGGTGTATTTGTATTTTTGAGTTCAGAGATTCCAAATTTTTTGATCATTTTTTCTATGTGTTTGTATTGGGAAATTGTTATTGTGTTATTTTCAATGTCTCTCATTATTTCTAGACCTACGAAAAATTTTGGATTATTTGTTATCGTAATGGTAAAATCTTTTTGCAATTCTTCATTTATTCTCGTAATGACCGATTGTGAATTTGATGCTATTAATATATCGTCTACATAACTTAAGAAATATGTTTTTTCTTCCTTATTTTTCATTATGTAGAAGCATCTGTCGCTTTTGGTTTTTTCGAATCCCATTTCTTTTACTTTACTGTCCAATAAGTCATACCACGATTTGCTAGAAGTTTTTAGGCCGTAAATTGATTTCTGAAGTTCTAATACTTGATTTTTATTTATATTAATTCCCTCTGGCCTTTTAACAAAAATCGGTTTTATAATGGGTGAGTTTAGGTAGGCAGTTTTTACGTCATATTGAATCATTATTAATTTTTCTTTATTTACTATTGATAATAATAGCCTTATTGTTCCTATGGATGCTACAGGTCCATGTGTTTCTGCAATGCCATATTCCGTCCAATCCTTAAAGCCACGTGCGACAAGTCTGGCTTTAGGTTTTGGGTTCCCGAATTCGTCAAATTTTATCGTAAATATCCACCTCGTATCTATTAATTTTTGGCGATCATAATCTATCACTTTCCATACTTTCAAATCATCGAGAGAACCAAATTCGTCATTAATGGCCTTTATCCATTCTTCTCTAAAAGGATTAGTTTCAATGTCTGAGAATGATTTTGGTATATTATCTTCTATGTAGGCCTTATTGTATTTCATTCTGACATTCATAACTACAGGATTTATTATTCCTAAATCATACTCATAGTCTGCTGATTTTATTGTAAGAGGTTTTTTATTGATTGAGAGTGATTTTATATTTTGGGTTTCATCTACTTTAACGTCGCATGATATATGTGATTTTGAATTATATGGATCTCCCAGACAATACCCTGTGTTCGTGTAGCCCATTAATATGCTCTTTTCAGCCCTATGCGCCAATTTTGGGTCAATTTTATCTTTTGATTTGGATTTTGCTTTTGTGGCATTTTGTTTCCTTACCTCCATGGGTATATGTCTGTATGTTAGTGCACCGAATACTTTTAGATTTTTTAGATTTGGTTTTCTTCCGTAAAATAATTCGTATGGTGTTTTGTATCCTTCATTCGCTTTAGTTGGGGATCTATTGATTAAATAAGCTGCTGTTACTACAGCATAAGACCAGTATTTTATATCGAGATTAGCATCAATTAACATGGCCCTTACTCTCCTCATTAATGTTTGATTTTGCCTTTCGGCAACACCATTCAATTCAGGAGAATATGGAACCACATAATCCATTGTTATGCCTATTTCTCTACAATAATTTATTATTTTTGTGTCTGTATATTCTTTTGCGTTATCGCATCTTATTGTCCCTATGGGGTGTTCCGGAAATTTATTTTTCATAGACATTATGATATTTTTAAATTTGTTTGTTACTTGATTTTTATTGGTTATGGGCATGACAAATGTATATTTCAAAAAATGGTCTATGAAGGTTAAAATATATTTTTGATTAGCCACAGAGGGCGTGAATGGACCCATGATATCCGACGATGTTAATTCTAATTTTCGGGTTGGTTTAGTTCTTATTCCTGTATGTCCCAGTTTCGAATTATTGGCTATACAGCATATTTGACAGTTAACGAAATCTTCATCTCTAAAATTAATATTTTCGGGTATTCCAATTGCTAAATTTTTTAATTTTTGTAAATATCTGGCATTTAACTGTCCCAATCTCCTGTGCATTATTAATTTTTTATTTATGTTATTATTATTATTTTTAGGTTCATCTATATTATTATTTTCATTGGGTTCATTTTTTATTTCGGTTTCGTTACCCCCCTGAGATTGTTGGGTATTTTCGTTTTCCTCAATAATTTCCATTTCTACTGTGAAATCATCCCATTCATCATTAGTATCTTGAGTGACTGGGGCACATATTACATTTTTTTTATCCATATAATCCTCTTTATCTTTTTTTTTTTTTATATCATTATTTTCGACGTTATAGTATATGTAAAATATACCCTCTTCTTTTTTGGCGGTTATTATGATTTCCGCTGTTTCAATAAAATAAATGTTTGCAATTTCCTTTTGTTGGTCGATGTTAATTATACCTGTATTTGTTATTTTTATGGCCGAGATAATATCCAAATTTAAATCCGGCACATAATGAACGTCGTTTAGTTCTATCAATGATTGATTTTTTTGGAATTTTCGATTTTTATGATCATTCTACCCGTATGTGTAGCATATAAAAAGGTATTTCTACCCGCACATTGTAATTTAATGAGGGTTATGAATTTTTTTACATCCATTAATTTACTAAGATCGGAAGTTAAGTGGACCTCTGCGGCTCCATCAAGAATTGCTCTATTATTTAATGTTTCGTAATTTTCTTCTAAATTTTGTTTATTTTCTCTAGTTAATTCATTCAATAACCAATCTCCATTATTATTAAATTTTTTTACCATACAGGACATTTTCACCTGTTGGTCCAAATTCTCCTTTTTATTATTATTGGATGAATTTGGATTTGTTTTTGGTGGATAATTCCCCTGACTATTATTTGTACTATCATTATTATTCGTTTGGGAATTATTACTCACGCAGTTCTGTGCTATATGGCCAAATTGCCCACACCTATAACATTTAGGGTTGTTTTGGTTATTATTTCTACCACTGCCTCTATAATTATTTCCTCTATAATTGGGATTGCCTCTATAACCGTTTCCCCTATAGTTACCATTACCATTATTACCATTATTATTTGTATTACCATTATTTTGGCTTTGTTCCGTTGAATTACCATTATTATTACCATTTTGACCATTATTATTGAAACCGTTTCTATTCCCATTTCTAAAATTATTATAATTATTATTTTGGTTTCTATAATTATTTCTACCTCGATAGTTACTATTGAATCTTCCTCTATAATTATACCTATTGTTACCATTATTATTTTTATAAGTATTATTGGCTTGATTATTGCCATTATTATTTTGTTTCTTTAACGTTTGGTCCCTGTATTTTTGGTCTGAGTCCTCTCTCAATATCCTTTTGAAATTATCCAAATTTTTTTCATTAGGAGGCAGGCTTTCGTATTGTATTTTAGCTATCTGTTGCTCATAGCATAATGCCAATTGTAAATTTTCTAGTTCTTCGGCTTCTGTAACCTCTTTCCCACTGTCTCTCACATCTGTTACGAGTTCATCCCATTTTTTTAAGAAACCCTTCATATTGCCACCTGGCTGAAATCTAAATTCCAACCATTTTGCTTTTGCCATGTTGGCTGTAACAGAAGTTTTAGTCCCATAAATATTATCCAATTTCTTAAGCATTAGAATTGCAGTATTGCAATCTCGTATTTGTTTTGTTATGTCGTTGGATACTCTTTCTAAAACAAACGCTTTGGCGTTATCCTGCATTTTACAGTAGTTAATCATATTTTTGTCTGGCCGAAAATTTAAATCATCAATATTATTTATATATGGCTGCAAAAATTCGTGTTCCCCAAAGATGTCATAATATCCCGCACCTCGGATGGCAGATATAATCATTCTACGCCAATCTAAATAGTATTTTCCATTAAAAACTTTTCCGAGTGGGGCTTGGATGGGTTTAATTTCGTTCGGGGATGCCATTTCTTCTTCTATTTTATCAAAACCTAACAAATTATTTTCTTTATTACAAACAGGTGTGTATTTTTTATTTTCGATTAATTCTTTTTCTAATTTTTTTATCAAACTTTTTTCTTCACGATTTTCTTTTTTATCCAGTTTTCTAAATTTATTCAATTAAAGAATCTGTTCATAAATTTTTCTTTCGATTTAGCAGAACTGTAAATTCTGTTCGAAAAATAATTTACTGAAGATTCTGAAATCACAATATATTTTAGAGTACTGATTTCCTCTATTCTACCGGATATATCTATTACAAAAGATTCCAATATTATTTCACCTGTATAGTATTTTACGTGTGGTAAATTATAAATTTCGATTTTTAGATCAACTACTTTCTCTCCTTCAAACTTTTTTACTAATTCTTCTAAGTCTTCCTTTTTAATATTATATTCTCCTATTTTACACTCAGACACGTTTATAATTTGGGACATATGATTTTTAACTATATTTACTTATTTTTGCCTCACTTCAAATACAATTACGAAATACGAAAAATAATTAATTTCATCGAATATTACCTTTACAATGATTTTTACTTTTCAATTTCTGCTGCGCCGATGAATGATTTACGTTTTTTCTGCTGTTGACCTCTGTACTTCCTGTCTAAATTTTTGTTGTGGGTTGTCCGAAAAAGTTGGGTCTTCGATGTTGGATCTACGGTGAGTCCTCGACGACGGGAGCAGGTTTCCTTTGGCTGTTCTCACGATCTCTTTGGCGGTCCCTCTGGATTTGGTGTTCGATGACTTCCAGTATTGGCCGTTATTTGAGTCTGGAACTTCAGCTATTCTTCAAATTTAAATTTTGATTTTTTCAAAATAAATTAAAATTCGAGTTACTTTCTCGAAAAACACGATAACTTTTCGTGTATTACTTAATAAAAAAACATAAAAAATTTTACGCACAGCAGCAAATTGAATTTCAAAAAAATAATTAGTTCATCAATTTAAATTTTATAAGTCTCTCCTCAAAGTTCTACCGTAGCGATGGCTACCATGATGTGAGGTATGCAGAACGAGGATCGAAAGAACTCGAGACTTTTGACTTTTAAGACATTTATTTCGCAACTAAAATATATTTCACAAATGAAAAAGTAAATGGCGAAGCAACAGCGATATACGATCGAAAGTAGTAGGGGAAACACTTCGTGACTAGACTGTACATATGACATATATATATATAGAATGATATGATGATGATGATGAAGAATGAGATGAGGTGGGATTTCGTATCAACAAAATGTGTTAATCGTGTAATTAATTAAAAGTTAAAATTTCGTATTTCACGCAAAGTGAAAAGGTTTAGCGCCGTGTGATACCTCCACCCAAAGTGGAAGGAAAAGTGTAAAATTTGTGAATGCAAAGTTTGTTTCAGTGATAAAAGTAGATATCCTGAAAAAGATTAAAGTTTAATTTGAGTGAATTGATAACTAAATCAAAAATTAATGAAAACAACGGTAAATTCTTGGGCGCCTGTTAAAACGTCAAAATCGAGAATTTGGAGGAAGCAGATCAAATATTATTGAGGTGAGTTCTGACCACTTTACATGGAAAAGATAAGAACGAAATTTCATCTTAAAAAAATATTTATTAACGACATTAGTACAACGACTGACGAGTGGAGAACATTCTCCGTCGAGAAGTGGAGGAAAGAATATTGTGTTGGCAATCAGTGTCGCCACATGTGAAACAAATAAATGTAATAAACATGTTACATACAGTGTTAGTCAATATAAGGTTATGTGTTTGTGAGGGAGTGAGGGAATCGTATCCCAACACCCCCCTGCGATTCAAAACGGACGAACGAATATATAAGTAAAAAAATGTGTCACACACTGTATGTGTCATAATCTGGGTATATTTTATGTTTAACACACGCGGGTTTTTGATTACGAACATGATGAGTTTTATTTATATCATGTTTTGCTAAGAAGGTACTGAAATCAGAAAGGAATCATGATTCTTTCAGAACTGTAGTTTCAATGATGAGGTAAATCATTTAAACAGATAGCCTGTTTCCAGTCCTAATTTTAATTTCAAAAACAAGGTAAAAATATGGAAGTTTTGGTAATACAAATCCAACCTTGTGACTGGCTATCCATCACTGCAAAGTGCACTAAATTGGACTCTGGTATGTTATTTTGTCATCTATATATGTTTTACCTGTGGTAATTTTTAGGTGTGATTTTGTGTTTTGTCTTATGGATTTGGTTGTGGGGACATAAGGTCACCCTGTCTGGTATATCACAACTTAAACCAAGTATAATTTAATTTTATTTATTATGTAAGGATGGGTAAATGCTGATGTGAGGCGCATAGAACGAGGATCGAAAGAACTTGAGACTTGTGTTAATTTAGAGGTTTATTACACGAATGAATAACACATTACAAAATGAAATATGAAATGGAGAAGCAACAGCAATGTACGATCGAAAGTAGTAGGGGGAAAGCACTTTGTGACGAGAGTGTACGCATGACATATATATAGTGATCGTGATGATGATGATGAAGAACGAGTGAAGGTGGGATTTCCGTTACAACACCCCCCTGAAATTTTACTGATTGAGTTCTTCATAATCTTTATCGCTGAAAGTAAATGAATTAAATAAAAAATAAAAAATATTAAGTACAGAAATGAATATATGCATAACAAAAAATAAAAAATAAAAAATATTGACATCGTATTATTTTAATATTGATATGGTAACTTTGTGTTTCTAAAAAAAATTTTTGGTTTGCTGTGCTTCGAGAGTAATAAAATAAGAATAAATAAATAAATATATAAAAATGGTAAAATACATGCAATAATAGATTAATATGTGATGCACAATAATATATGGTTATCGAAACAAAAGAATAAAAAATAAAATAAAAAATTAAAAAATTGGTAACATGCAAAAAATTTTCGTATACATTGATGACTAATACATAATAAATTCGGAAGTGTGCTCAAAAAATATTCTCGAACGTTTACGTCTATACGATATATAAGAAGGAAAGAGAAAAAAAAATAATCACGAATAAATAAATTAACAAAGGTTTTATAAGGCACACGATCGTTTATCAGAAACGTTACGTTTAACAAGTATTATCTGTAGTATATGACATGAAAAAGATTGTAGAATAATATTCATTGCGTCGCTTCTTTATCTTTCGAGTATGCTATTGTATTTGAACTGGCGCTTAAAATGTAATATGATAAAGGAACGTTTTCGACTTATCTTGTTTTGCGGTCATGTAATGAGTTTAATCTGTATTGTATTTATTGTCGGAGAGTTCTTTTCACTATTTCGTGTGGGAATATTACGTGTATTTCTCTCACGGTTGTTCAAAAATGTATAGGGTTTTTATTATTCGAAATGTAGGGTTTTTACTTGCTCGATTTTCTTGCTTTTTTCTTTGTTAATATTTTTGAGAGTTGAAGCCTTTATCTATTGCAAGTATTTTCTGGTAAATGGTATTGTTGAGTACATTTTTGCAGTAAATTGAAGGTTAAATTTTAAGCACTTATTTTCATGTTACGATCTATATTTTGGACTTGGGACGACTTGTACTTTATGATGATGAATTTCGAAATATATTATGACTTTGAAATAAATGAATTATTATTTTTGTATTATATTATGCATAGATGTTCGTTTCATTTAGTATTTTGACAACTATATTTTCGAATTTTGAACGATCTAGTGATTTTGTCAAAATATCTGCTAACTGATTTTCGGAACTGACAGTTCTAAAAAATATTATTTTTTCTTCAAATGCCTCTAAAATCGAGTAACACTTGATCATCAGGGCCCTCGACTTTTTCTGACTACCTCCCGAACATATTTTTTGTGTTGAAATATTGTCTTCCATTATATCTACACTTAATTTTTCACCTATAATTTCATAATTCATATGTTGTATTACTTTTATGGTATCTAATGCGTCATAAACCGCAATTATTTCGGCTGCTGTACTTGACGACGCGTGAATGGTTTGTTTACCGCAATTCCACTCCACTAAGTCTCCATAAGAAAATATCATAAAGCCAGTTATGGACTTGCCTTTTCCTAAATTATTTATATTAATATTATGTTCATCAACTTGGGGTGCATATGAGGCATCGATATAGGCCCGTATACCATCCCCTTCCGATTTGTATATTATATTATAGTTTTTTGTGGTGTTAATATATCTGAAAATTCTTTTTACATAATTTTTTAGAGTATTATTCGAGTTATTTTGAAATCAAGACAAAAAATTTACAGGGAATAATATATCTGGTCTTGTAAGTCTTGCTAAATATAGTAATCCACCTATCATTGACCTATATTCTGTGTCATCTACACCATTTTCAATTTTGTCTAATTTTAATCCCGTTTCCTTTGGAGTATTTGTATTTTTTAATTCCGAAACTCCAAACTTCTTTAACATTTTATCTATATGCTTGTATTGGGAGAGTATTATTGTATTATGTTCTATATTTCTATTTATTTCTAGTCCCACAAAAAATCTCGGGTTATTAATTATAGTAATTGTGAAGTCTTTTTGTAGCTCCTCATTTATTTTCGTAATTGATGACTGTGAGTTTGATGCAATCAATATGTCATCTACATAAGTTAGGAAATATATTTTTTCGTCATCATTAATTATAGTGTACAGACATCTATCACTTTTAGTTTTTGTAAAGCCCATATCCCTTACCTTTATGTCTAATAGATCGTACCACGACTTACTGGATGTCTTTAATCCATAAATAGACTTTTTTAATTCCAATACTTGATTGGTGTTGATATTTACACCTTCAGGTTTTCTTACAAAAATAGGTTTAATTATTGGTGAATTTAGGTACGCAGTTTTCACATCATACTGCACCATAATCAATTTTTCTTTATTTACTATAGATAGTAATGATCTTATCGTCCCTACTGATGCTACGGGGCCATGGGTTTCCGCAATATTGTATTCGGTTCTATCCTTAAAGCCTCTTGCTACGAGTCTTGCTTTGGGTTTCGGATTCCCAAATTCATCAAATTTAATTGTGAAAATCCATCTGGTGTCTATAAGTTTTTGGCGATCATAGTCGACTATTTCCCACACATTCATATCATCGAGAGAATTAAATTCGTCATTTATTGCTCTGATCCAATCATCTCTAAACGGGTTTGATTCTATTTCAGAATAATTTTTTGGAATATTATCCTCTATATATATTTTATTATATCTTACATTTATGTTCATGACTACAGGGTTAGTTATTCCTAAATCATATTCGTAATCTGACGATTTTATCATTAATGGTTTATTATTTATTAATAATGATTTAATATTTTGAGTTTCGTCTACCTTAACATCACATGAGATATATGATTTTGTATTATAGGGATCTTTAAGGCAGTATCCCGTATTTGTATAACCCATCATTATATTTTTTTCAGCTCTATGTGCTAGCTTCGGGTCAATTTTGTTTTTTTGTTTTGCTTTGGCTTTTGTGGCATTTTGTTTTCTGACTTCTACAGGAATGTGCCTGTAAGTCAGTGCTCCAAAGACTTTAAGGTTTTTAAGATTTGGTTTTATTCCATAAAATAGTTCGTAGGGTGTTTTATATCCTTCATTCGCTTTTGTGGGGGATCTATTTATTAAATATGCTGCTGTTACTACAGCATAGGACCAATATTTTATGTCGAGGTTGGCATCTATTAGCATGGCCCGTACTCTCCTCATTAAAGTTTGATTTTGCCTTTCGGCAACACCATTTAATTCCGGAGAATATGGCACCACATAATCAATTGTTATGCCAACTTCATTACAGTAATTTAATATTTTAGTATCTGTATATTCCTTGGCATTATCACACCTAATGGTCCCAATGGGGTATTCAGGAAATTTGTTTTTCATAGATACTATAATATTTTTAAATTCATTTGTGACTTGACTTTTGCTAACTATGGGCATGACAAACGTATATTTGGAGAAATGATCTATAAAGGTTAATATATATTTTTGATTTGCCACTGAGGGCGTGAACGGACCCATAATATCTGAGGACGTTATTTCTAATTTTCGAGTTGGCTTATTTCTAACACTATTGTGACCCAATCTTGAATTATTAGCAATGCAACATATTTGGCAATTAACAAAATCCTCATCTCTAAAATTTATATTTTCAGGAATGCCTACCGCTAAAGTTTTTAACTTTTGCAGATATCTGGCATTTAAGTGTCCAAGTCTCCTATGTATTATTATTTTTTTATTAATATTGTTATTTATTTGTGATTTTTGGTGTATTTCCTCAATTTCATTATTTTGATTTATTATTTCTTCTTCTATACCCCCCTCAGGTGACTCATTATTAGTATCATCCTCCTGAATTTCCAATTCTACAGTGAAATCATCCCATTCATCATCTATATTCTGAGTAACGGGGGCACATATTATATTATTTTCATTATTATCTATAGTATTATTTGAATTTTTATTTTTATTTTCGATATTATAATATATATAAAAAATTCCCTCTTCTTTTTTTGCTGTCATGATTATTTCAGCATTTTCAATAAAATATATGTTTGCTATATCCTTTTGTTGATCTATATTGATCATACCAGTGTTCGTAATCTTTATGGCTGAAATAATATCTAAATTTAGATCCGGCACATAATGAACATCATTTAACTCTATCAATGATTGAATTTTGCTGGAATTCTCGACTTTGATCACCATTCTCCCCGTATGGGTAGCATACAAAAAAGTATTTTTACCTGCACATTGCAATTTGACTGGAGTTACAAATTTTTTAACATCTACTAATTTATTTAAGTCAGATGTCAAATGCACCTCCGCAGCTCCATCCAATATTGCTCTGTGATTTAATATATCGTAATTTTCGTTATTATTATGTTTATTATTATTGATCAATTTATTCAACAACCATTCATTATTATTTTTGTTGAATTTTTTAACCATACAAGACATCTTCACTTGCTGTTCCGAACTGTCTTTTTTATTAGTATTTGTTTGAGATGTATTTGTTTTTGGGGGATAATTCCCTTGACTATTATTAAAATTATTATTGTTATTATTTTCCATTTGATTATTATTACCACAGTTCTGCGCTATATGACCTAACTGCCCACATCTGTAACATTTCGGACTATTTTGGTAATAATTTCTATTATTACCTCTATTGTTGTTTCCTCTGTAATTATTACCTCTATAATTCGATTTACCTCTATAACCATTTCCTCTATAATTTCCATTACCATTATTTCCATTACTATTCGAATTATTATTTTGGTTTTGATTTGGTTCATTATTGATACCATTACCATTATTATTAAAATTACCATTATTACCATTAAAATTATTTCGGTTACCATTTGTGTAACCATTTCGACCATTTCCGTTTCCTCTATAATTATTTCTACCTCTAAAATTGTTATATCTTCCCCTGTAATTATTCCTATTGTAATTATTATTATCATTTCTATAACTATTATTGGCTTGGTTATTATTACCATTTTGTTTTTTCAAAGTTTGATCTCTGAATTTCTGATCAGAGTCTTCCCTTAATATTCTCTTAAAATTGTCTAAATTTTTTTCATTTGAAGGTAAATTTTCGTATTGTATTTTTGCAATTGCTTGTTCGTAACATAAGGCCAATTGCAAATTTTCCAATTCCTCTGATTCCGTAACTTCTTTACCACTATCTCTTACGTCAGTTACTAGTTCATCCCATTTTTTTAAGAATCCCTTCATATTTCCTCCAGGCTGAAATCTGAATTCCATCCATTTTGCCTTTGCTATATTAGCAGTGACGGAAGTTTTTGTGCCATAAATATTATCTAATTTTTTAAGCATATGAATTGCTGTATTACAATCTCGTATTTGTTTTGTTATGTCATTAGATACTCTCTCTAAAACAAACGCTTTGGCGTTATCCTGCATTTTACAGTAGTTGATCATATTTTTATCTGGCCGAAAATTTAAATCATCAATATTATTTATATACGATTGTAAAAATTCGTGTTCCCCAAAGATGTCGTAATATCCCGCACCTCGGATGGCAGATATAATCATTCTACGCCAATCCAAATAATATTTCCCATTAAAAACTTTTCCAAGTGGAGCTTGGATAGGTTTAATTTCGTTCGGGGATGCCATTTCTTCTTCTATTTTATCAAAACCTAACAAATTATTTTCTTTATTACAAATCGGTGTATATTTTTTATTTTCAATTTTTTCTTTTTCAATTTTATTTATTAAATTTTCCTTTTCGCTTTTTTCAACTTTATTTCCTTCGATATCTTCCAGTTTCTTTTTGTTATTTATTAGTTAAAAAATCTATTCATAAATTTTTCCTTTGATTTTTCTGAACTATAGATTCTATTTGAAAAATAGTTTACTGAAGATTCCACAATTTTAATGTATTTTAGACTACTAATGTTTTCTATTCTTCCGGATATATCTACTACAAAGGACTCCAATACTATTTCCCCTGTAAAATATGTGACGTATGGTAAATCGTAAGTTTCAATTTTTATATCTATAACTCTTTCACCTTCAAATTTATTAATCAATTCTTTCAATTCTTCCTTTTCAATATTATATTCACCTAATTTTCCTTCACACAAACTTATTATCGGGGGCATAAAAATTTAATTATTACTTAATTTTCTTCTTTCAGACTCAGTTCAAAAACAGAATTATGCAAACACGAAAAATAATTAGCCTCAACAAATATTACCTTTACAAAAAAAATGAAAAATTATTTTACTTTACTTTCTTCTGTTGCGCTGACGAATAATCCTAGTTTTCTGCACTCTGCTGTCTATCGTTGTACTACCTGCTTAAATTTGGTTTGGAGTTGGCCGAAAAATTTGGGTCTTCGATTTATGGATCTGCGATGAGTCCTCGACGACGGGAGCAGGTTTCCTTGGGCTGTTCCTTCGATCTCTTTGGCGGTCCTTCTTGGTTTTAGCGTTCAATGACTTCCAGATTCGGCCGTTATTAAGTCGGGAACTTCAGCTTCAGATTTATGGTTTAATTTTGAATTTTTTCATAAATCAAAAATAAATTAAATTTCGAGTTTAAATTTCTCGAGAAGAAAAAACAATTAATTCTTCATGTATTATACAACAGAAAACATAGAAAGATTTTCGCGCAACAGTAAATAAATTTAAAAAAAATTATTTCATTCGTTTAAATTTGAAAGTCTCTCCTCATAGTTCTACCGCAGCGATGGCTACCATGATGTGAGGCGCATAGAACGAGGATCGAAAGAACTTGAGACTTGTGTTAATTTAGAGGTTTATTACACGAATGAATAACACATTACAAAATGAAATATGAAATGGCGAAGCAACAGCAATGTACGATCGAAAGTAGTAGGGGGAAAGCACTTCGTGACGAGAGTGTACGCATGACATATATATAGTGATCGTGATGATGATGATGAAGAACGAGTGAAGGTGGGATTTCCGTTACAACAAATGCTAATTACTAATTTTTTTAAAACAGATCTATAAATTAGTGAACTGCTCTTTTTTTTGTGGAAGAATAATCACTTACCCATATTGTTGACCTATTCGTGGATTTTTTATCATTTTCTACAATTCTATTGCTCTTTGATAACGGAAAGCTTGTAACATTTATTGTAGTTGACCCTAACATATAACCATATGGTTTTCATAGAAGTACTAACTTTTATAGACTATTAAAATAATGATAGTGTTATCTTACTTTAAAACTTCTTTGCTAAATATATTCTCTGTTCTAATTTTTCTAAAACAAACAAATTGAATGTTTTATGCGAATTTCACACAACTTTCTGACGTTCACAGCTATTTTCAGTGAATTTTACATAAAATTCATTTCTGCAAAATATGTAAAAAATATAAAATTTTGGTTAATTGTTTCTTCACAAGTTACGTTTTTCAATGTTTATTTAATAGAAATGTCTTGAAAATTTTACTACGATCAGCTGGAGGTCAGAGAATTTTATGAGACTCATAATTATAATCTATACGATTTCATTTTCTCAGTGGGAGGTTTATTATTGTTTTTTGGGGAAGGTAGAAGGTAGATGAGATGATGAAGCTCAGTCTTCTACGACCATAACTATAATTAAATTTGTTTTTGTAATTTTCGTAAATTTATTTCAACGATTCATTTAAATAGTTTTAACCTCCTTGAATAAAATATAACAGAAAATTTGATAATAGAAAATTCTCCAGACTATGATTATATATTCAAATATTTTTAAAGTTTATAGTTGGTAGTTGGTACAGCTAAAACATACCGATATATTATGTCATGTTACTTCTAGCTGTTTGTACTTATAAGCGCTAATAGGGGCTACCAGAGTATCTGGCGCCCAAAAATGAATTTTACCTCTCCAAAAATTTTTAAATTTTTTTTTATCTCTGAGACCTTTTAAGTACTTTTAGGGATAAATACGCAACACCGGGTTCTACACAGATAGAAAATTGGAACTTATGAGTAAAATAAAAATAGAAAAAAAAGCGGTCATCCAATTTTTTTTTGTGGCCTACTCCCTAAATTTCGAACCCTTTACCCTTTCGATGGCATATTTACAGCTTTGAAGTGAAATTATGAAATTTTGTTAGTTCATGAAACATAAATTTTTTTCACAAATTTCTAGTTATGACGCCAAATTTAAACCAAATTTTTGCAACATAATAAAAAATCATCTTCATTGTTTTTATTGAATTATTAGACAGTATGCGCGACCTTTACATGAAGTAGGTAGCCTATTTCTTAATTTCGAAAATTTCTTAGATGACCGTTTCGAAATAAATACCTGATTTTGAAAGCACAGAAAATTGAAGAAATGTATATATAGGCTTCTCGTTTCTTCGAAAATACCATATTTAATCATTTTGATATCCTATTTAAAATATAAATAAAAATAAAACAAAAAAAAAAAAACAAAACCAGAAAAAAGTGTAAATTATGAGGACAAATGAAGAAAGAATTTGAGAAAAAAATGGTCAGAAACTGAAAAATCTTTGAAATGTTTTTTCTCTACTCCTTTGCCTTTTTATTTTTCAACTTATCAAAAAACTATAATAGAACCTCTTATTCGTTAAAGGTTCTTTCAAGATTGTTTTTTCGCATTTGTGAACGGGTAATAGGCAGGCGCCTAGGAAGAAGTATCACTTGGGGGGGGGGTTGTAATGGCTTAATTTGTACAACATGTTTTTCAAAATTTATGGTATTTTCGTCAAATATTGAGAAATTTATAACAAAGAGCCAAATTTTCAAATAAGAAAAAAAAAAGTTTATTGTGTAATATTCAAATAAGGAAAACCTGGATGAATTTATACACATGTACATAGAGAAAGACACAAACACATATATACCTAAGGTAACTTCTTTATAAATAATTACTTGTTGTACAGTCAAGAAAGTTGCAATTATGGATAATTCTATAATTAATTGATTTATAAATATAATTTAGCCTGTGATAAATTCTTATCATTAACCATTTTTTTTTTTTTTTTGGTACCCAGGTTGCGTTTTACATTCGATTGTCATTTTTCCTTCCTTCTTTGCAATGTTTTTTCCAAAATTATTGATAACATAATGAAATATTTTCCTTGTGTTTTGTATTTAATCTCGACATATCAATAGTATTACCAAAATTGATCGGGCAGAAATGGAAATTCCATGCTAAGAAAACAATTTTAATAGTTTGTAGCAAGATATATCAATTAATTTTTTTAGTTATCAAAATTTGATAATAGAAACAAATAAAAATGTTATCACATTAAACGTAATTCGGCCTACTGATGCTCTCTTTTTTCTTTTATTTTCACATTCCCCCTTCCCCTGAATTTTTTTATATCCTGAAAACTGATATTTGAGAATAAGAAACAGTTTATATTAGTAGTTTTAAAAAGATTTAAAAGACATTGCCACATATAATTATGTAAACAATCTACAAAACCTTTCCTGCTAACAAGCTATTTGAGTGATGAAGAAAATTTTTGCTTCAGTTACCTATTAGCTTTCATTTTCAAATGTAAACAAAAAGAGTCAAATTTTAAAGTACTACCCTAAAAAAAAATACTGGTTTATGTATCACATAATAAAATATGAGAAATCAAACTTTAGCCAATTTTGAAGCCACAACATCAAATTTGAAATGAGCACCCTAAGAAAGGACTCCTATACCTATAATAAAATCAAACGTGAATTAAAAATTTTTCCCAATTTTACAGCACCTTTGGGTAGAAGAATAAGTTGAATGAAAAAATGTATGTAAAATTTTAAATCAGTAATCTCCAAAAAATACATAATGATGTATCACATAATAAAGTATCACATAATAAAGTTTATAAACTCAAAATTGGCCCCTGGGGGTCAAACAATGGGTCAAATAGAAGAACAAACATCAAATTTGAAATCAGCACTTCAAAAAACATACCTACTCATTGATGTATTACACAAAAACATAAATAAATTCAAAATTTACCCCTCTTATCCTTCAAGTGGTTAAAGAATTGGTCCAATGAAAAAATGAAGAACAATATTGTATTAATCGTCACCGAGAGACCAATTAGTATAAATGTTACTTATTAAGTTGTTCTTTTTGGTGACTAGATGGAAATAATTAGATTATATTAATATTGATAGAAGGAATTAAAACAATCTTTACCTATTTACCATGGAAACATTAATAGAAGGAAGAAGAAAAAACAAGAGGTAATATTATTTGGGATAGAAGAAGGTGAATTATTAATATCATCATAATACATTTACTGGTACTTCAAGTAAAATTGTTATTTCAAGGATACATGTGAGGATGATGACGATAAAGAAGTAGAGGAGGAGGAAATGCATATTGAACGTAGATATGGAAGTTTTGAAGCTACCTACATTTCTTCTTCATTAAAGCAGCAATGATGAGAGAATTTAGTGGCAGAGATTAAAAAATTTCTTATGTCTAGATAATGTAAAAATGTGAGGAGGATTTTGATTTGTTGGATTTTGTCATCATAGATAATATGTTTTTTGGGTGAAGGTTCAATGAACATCAGTATCTGTATTCTCACACGTAATTATTTTTCTCAAACAAAGTTTCGTATCATTTTACTTTTAATTTAATAATTTTTACAACAGTCAATTTTTACATCAGTCAAATTTTACAACAAATTTGCAACAAAATTGGCGATGGGGGGGTCACACCCCTTTACACCTCCCTTGCTGGGCCCCTGGTAATAGGTTTAAACTGATTGAAAAAAAAAATTGATCAGGTTGAATATTAGAGCTATTCCATTATATGTTCGACACATAGAATAAAGTCTATTTTCACTGCCTCTTTAATTGGGCAATGAGTATTCAACGTTTGCATTTTTAAGGGTATGATCAGCCGAGGGTATCCGTGGATGGCAGTCCTCTACCAATGACCCGTGTGATTCGAACTACTGTCCTGCCGAATGGCGTGTATCGTGCCAAGTATCTCAATGCCTTATTTTATGCATTTGGACAATATAGTAGCCACGATGCCTCTGAACAGCGACCCATACAATTTAATGGTGAGTTAAAAATAATTAAAAAATATCTATTTATTATTTTATTACAGAATGAATTCAGTTCGAACATCCAACACTATTTTTATATAGATGCCTATTATATACTTAGATTTTATTTATTTGAACACCTACAGACTGGTGCACTGATTAATGCTACAATTTGGTTCTCAATAAATAAAAGCAAATAAATAATAAATAAAATAAATATGGAGTTACTCATAGCTAGCAGGGTATTTGTTTGAAGCATTTTAAACCATGCTTTTGAGTGTATAATAATTTACTAAATTAGCCTATACGCTTCCAGGAAAATGAAAATAACTGACGTAACCTTAAATTGTGAACCAAGTACTAGCCCACGGCGAGTAAAAGATCAACGCATTATTTTACAAAAATAATTCATGTATAAAAAGGAAAAATTTTACAAAAAAAAAAAAAAGTATAATGTTACTGTTAATTTGAAGTAGAAACTCTGGTTAACTGAATAGCCAAAAACAGTGAACATGGTAAGAATAAGAAATTGCAACTCGGTGAAAAAATCAAGAGATAAAATTTCATCCTCCCTCAATTTCCGAAAAAAAAAAGAAAATAAAGAAGAAAAAGGAAAAAAAATGGAATTATGACACAATATGATCATTTGGTGTAGGTTTTATCAAAAATTGGGTTTTTTGTAATTTCTTGACCATTTATCAAGTGATTGCAGTGACTGAGGTTTCATTCGAAAGTTTCAACCTTTACCCACAAAATTATTTAGAATTTCTCCTATTTCAATCATCCTCTCAATGCCAGAAAGGGAGAATTTGGAGATCTTATTTGATACAATGTACAATGCTGTTATAGATTGCATCAGGGGTTGTTTTAGTCTGTATCAGGCTTACAATTATAGATGAATTATAAACAATCACAGAAAAGATATAAAATTTTGATTATTCTGTTCTAATATTAATAAGAATTAAAAAACTTGAGGTAATTACGAAATTATTTAGGCCGGTATCCATATAGTTGACACTAAGTGTTCCCTAACTTGAGAGTTTGTTTTTAAAATTGCTGTGAAGTTTCAAAAAACAAGGAAGTTAATCTGAGAATAATGAGAAACGTAGCTTCTCCAATGACAAACTGTATTAAGGCTGGTATTCATATGGTCGACACTAAACATTCACTAACCTAAGGGTCTGTTTTTAACTGACGTGAACCTACAAAAAAATAAATAAATAAAACAGTCTGGCTGAGAACAATGAGAAACGTAGCTTCCTTGTGACAAACTATATTAAAGCTCTGATAAAAACTTAGTTTTACTGACAAATGTAACGGAGAACTGCAAATTTTAAACTGACACTTAGGTTAGTGAACACTAAGTGTCAACTATAAATATCAGCCTGTTCACTAACCTAAGGGTCAGTTCAAAACTTGTAGTTCTTAGCTATATTTATCAGTAAAACTAAGCTTTTTTCATAGCTTTAATGTAATTTTTCATAAAGAAGATACATTTCTCATTATTCTCAGCTAAACTATTTTTTTCACAGCTTCAGTGCAGTTTAAAAACAGATCCTTAGGTTAGTGAATGGAGTCAAAATATTTTACAAAAAATGAAAAATTTTCTGCTCAGCTGCGTTATAAGCATATGGTATCCTTCATTCATAACTAAAGCTATTGGGAATGTGGAGGCTCCGCAAGGAGTGCTAAATTCACCTCATATTATCAACAAATTGTCGGAGGATAATCTGTAATCGTACCAAATTTTAATGATGTAAACTCAGTTTTAAAAGAAATTTTTGTATTACAAAATCAATACATTTATACCTACTTTCATTATAATCTTGGTTTTGGCCAATTACTATCTTCACCACCAGAGTGCGTATCTTTTGCCTCCACTTTCCAATTGAAATTAAAACAGGTTTTGGTAAAAGGTGCCAAGGTGCACCCAGCAAATAAGGGCTATGTGTAGTGGCAGAGACACTACAGTTGTAGGCACTTATAATTAATATGTGTTTAACGTCCAAGGGACATGAAAATATACGTCGTCACACACCTATCTCAAACACTAGATTTGTAACGACTACAGCGACCTCCTCAGCCCAGTCATTCACCTACCTACATTTCTTCTATAGGCGAGTTCCCTTTACGCCCGCCAGGCGCGCAGGAGATCGTGAGTGTTCCCACCCACGATACTATGCAGCCACTGCCTCAAATTAAAAAAAAAAAAATTATTATCTTTTGGAGAGTTAAAAATCTTAGTCAACCAACATTTGTCACATTTCTCCTCATTTCAGAAATTTCATAAGAAAAAAAATTGTTGTTTCTTATCATTTACAACTGCCAGTTAATAGGGTATTGGCACATATTATTTCACATCCCTTATACGGAAGCCATTTGGTATAGCTTTCTCACTCCCTCTCTCTCTCTCTCTCTCTCTCTCTGTTTCTAACACATAGTATATGCTGGCTGAATAAATATTGATTTGAATATTTTATTTCACAGATCCTTGTTGTGAAAATGGTAAACCTGTTAGTCCATTGCCATACGAGTGTTTGCTAACAATAATGCCTCCAGATGATAAATTCTACTCAAAGTTCGGCGTTACGTGTGTAAATAGCTATCGTTCGACTAACACAAGATATCTGAACTGCTCAATCAAACCGATAAATCAGGTTCTAAACTCTTTTAATATTCTATCTATGCCGTGGCCTATACTGAAAAATAACTGCGGTACGATATTATAGGCCTAGATTTTTAAATGATAATTCTAATGTTTGCAGATTAATCATCAAACATCCTTCCTAGATGTTTCCACTCTTTACAGTGCCAGCCTCGAACAAGTCCGAGTAATTAGATTGTTTAAAGGAGGTTTTCTCAAGGCAAATAAAAACGCTAATACCAGTTACCAAGAGTATCCTCTAATAAGTTCAGGCACTGCACAATGTCCGTTTGGTGGAATTACGCCGAATGCAGGAGATCCGTGCTTCCTTTCTGGTATTGCGATTCGGTTTTATTTGGTTCAAAATTTTCAATTTTTTTGTATTAATTTATCATCTACAATGATGACATGGCATAGGCAGACATTCATTACATAAGTTTTCACAGACTTTTGAAATAATATATATATATATATATATAATATGTATCTACCGCATTTTAGAGTATAATTTTGCAACATATATACGCACTAAGAAGGAAATGAAACTTTTGCTTATAGTCTATTCTTAATTTCTATAACTTACATCTATTTGTAATTATTTTTCTTTATCTAAATGCTAATTGGTGGGACAAATTTTTGCTGGAAAAATAATTAATTTCCAGCTGGTGGAGATTTCGAACTTAGGTAGGTATTTATTTCGAGACCGTTTTTTATTCAGTTATCACCCAAATTATAGCGCTTCATCCAAAAAAACTATTTGTGGGAAATGTGTTCAGATTTGTCGGTATCGACATTATTGGACCAAAAAATAGACAGTCTATAATGCAAGACCTTACAAAGAGCACTAAAATTGATTTTGGTTGTTATCAGTTATCATTTATAAAGGTGATTTTTTTTTTAAACTCGAGTTTCTTGCAACCTTATTCTTTAAAAATTCGGCATTACTACTGCACTGTAATAACAACGAGGCTCCTTAATTGGAGATTGTCCAGTGCAGACTTCTGAGGTATTTTTTTAAAATATTGAAAATGTTTAATTTCACAGGATACGGGCATGTTTTAAAACGGTATAAAAATTTTCCAATATCAACAATCAACAATGAAGTTTATTTCAGATTTTGGATGTGGGACTTTTGGGGGAGGAGTTTTAAATGTCTTCTAAAAGTATTTTTTAGATTAATTTTAATTTAACTTTTAAGTTTCAATTTATTTAATTTCTTCAATCGCTTTTGAAAAAATAGTTGTGACAGCAACTTTGCCTATGATTGATTAATAAACTTAAAACAATTAGACGAAGTTCCAGTCAATATTTAATGACTTCAATAAAAAATTCTAATGTAACATAGTACAGATTATACTAACAGTTGCATACTTGCCTATTGAGCCTCTTAATAGTTATTGGTTACAACAGACTGTGTAACTAAAATAGTTACCAGAGAAGTTTATTAAAGAAGATAACTGGTTAGAGGTTCTTCATGAAGTGATATCACACTTCATTTACAGTAAATAGATCAACAACGAATTTGCGAGCAAATGAATTCAAAGTCATGGTGAGAGATGGATGATGTTATGATTGGCCAATGAGATGATTAATTGATTATCCTCCCTTTAATTATGCAATTTGGTCAGGATATTTCTTCTGGAAAATTTGAGAAGATTATAGATGAGCCTAGGTACAATTCAAGGTAATAATTACTTCTTGTCTTTTAAGCATAATGTATCAACAAATTTGATGGACAAATGAAGGTTATGACAAGTACAGACAAGAATGTGCGAGTGAGAGAGCTATATTGGCTGATGCAATAACATTGTAATGTGATATCTGCATTCTCTTTACTACATTTATCATCATATAATCTTAAGTGTGATTGACAGTTGACGGATGTGATGATATATGAATATGAGTGTTAATTAGTAGAAATATATCGTTATAATAGTAGATAATTATTTTACACAACTAGGGAGGAAAGTAAGAAATTTATCAACTTGTGCAGTTACCTCACTTATTATGCTCATTCCGACCGAGTTGTGTATAAAAACAATATCTTTTGAAATGAGTGTGTACAGAATACAGTATTTGAACAGAATCTTGCTGGTTAGTGGGTCAAATCTCTGTTATGTTACAGAATATTTTTAAGAAAAACAAATAATGGAATTAATCTGAATGAAAGAAAATAAGGCATTTAAAGGTGTGTGGGAAACTGAGGAATCAATTAAGGATGAGAAAAAAAATTAAGGAGTGAGAAAAGTAAGAGTTATGGAATTGGCCATTTTTTCTACGCCATACATTCGTTGAAAATACAGCATTTCATACAAGAGAACGATTTTGAAGAAGATGAGTTCAAAATATCATTATTATAGGTAAATACTTCGAATATGTAGAACTAAACAGAGATTATTAAAACACAAAAAGTCAAACTTTTTTGCATTTCTTTTATGAATAAAATTTTCCATAAATGGTGTATAGCAATATAGTTCAACATAATTCAAAAATGAATTCAATCATTGCTGCTATAGTTTGAAATAAAAATATTTTACAAAGATTTGAAAACTATGTGTTCTCTCAAAAATATTCATGAAAATCTATCTTCCTTCTCAATTCATGGAAAGTTGGCAGAGCAATTTCTCTGTTTTTATCTGCTATGGATATTGTATTCATTGTTTAGTTAATCAATAAATAAACGATTTTACTGCACAACTGAGTAACTTTAGAAGTTTAGACAGTCACTATATTTTTTATTATTTTTTTATAATTATGTATTAATTACACAAATTACATTTCTAGGAGACAATCGTCTGAATCAAAACCCAGAAATTTTCGCAATGAATTGCATCTTTTTTCGTCTTCACAATTATATTGCGCTACAACTGAGCAAAATAAATCCCCAATGGAATGACGAACAGTTGTACTTATACGCAAGAAGAATTTGCGTGGCTATGTATCAACATGTATTTGGAGCAGAATTCGTACCTGCCATCATAGGTAATCATTTCAACATTACTACGGTGCCTTAAAATTTATCTCTATGCAATTCAACCTACTCATCAAATGATGGCATAGTCGATTTCAGCAGAATTGGATTTTAATTCAAACAATAATAATTTTGCCAAAATCAACGTGAATGGATGTCGTCGTTAAAATGTCGCCTTAATAATTTTGAGCTGGATGCCTAGATAAGTTCCTTTAATTTTTTCTTCCAGGATCAGAAGCAGCGCACGTATATAAATTGTATCCTGCAACTAGTGGTTATGCTAATGGTTATGATCCCACCATCAATCCACAAACATTCCACGAATACACATCGTCAGCGGGTCGCTCTGGGCATATCACAGTGCGAGGATCTTTTAAGTAGGATCATGAATATTTTTCTTCTACGTAAAGTGTCAAAATCTCATACTTATTGACTAAATTAGGAATAAATGTTTTATTAGGCAACGCGACATGTCGAATAGAATTAATTAGGTAAACTTAATAGGCCCATTAATAATAAAATTAAAAGTTGTACGTGATTTGATGTAGGAAAGGAAGATTTTTAATGGCCAATGGTAGGTGGGTACTAACTTGAGAAAATTATAGAAAAGAAGTTGGAGTAAAACTCTCGATATTTTCCCTACAAGCCACAGTCTAGCAGTTTTAGAATCACAGATTTTTAGCTTTTTACTTCTTTTGTTTACATTATAGAGACTGTTTGAAAGCCTATTAATAACAATCTCGAAATAAAAACTAGTAATGTGTCATTCCATCCGAAAGTACTTCCAATGAACCAATCTTTTAAAAGAGTGACTTAGAGTCATTCTACTTGGCAAAAGGAACTAGTTCCATTTTTTTTCTTACTCTCATTCATTCATTCCTTCATTCAGTTCATTTTATAAGGTAGAGTTTTACTTGATTACTTCTAGTTCAGTGAATCAGCATTTTTTTCACGCAGCTTTTAAAAGAGATGGATTGTAGCTTTTTAAAAGAGCTTAGTGAAACCCCCAATGAATACTTATATACCTATTATTGAAAGCCCATTGGAACTGGAAATATTATAGCATCTTCGAGTGGTAACACTGAATTGTCTTTGCCTATCATTGAGTCTAATTTAAAATTATGAAGATAAAGCTTACGCCATTTTAATTTATTCTTTTCACCTTTTAATTATAATGTAGGTCAACAAGTAAGTGTAGGTTGATATATAATGAATTTCAACCACAACAGAGTAGACTTTAGCAAGCTCATCCAACAGGAAAATTAACCCCATTCTCGTATATGCGGAAAAGACTTAAATTTTTTACTGATTCAAGTGTTTTCTTACAGTACATTTTCTGGATTTGATTAACGTAAAACAGGAATGGGTAGAATCAAAAACTAAGAAAAATAAATAAATGATAAGAGAGAACATAAATTTTTTGTTTTGGGCTAGAAAATTACAAGTTAATCTGATAACTACACCAGGCAAAAACAAAAACAAAAAAAAGGAACAAAAAAAAACAATGAAAATAATGGAGAAAAAATAGATTTACTGGAATTATTTATTTTAAAAATGAGGTTGGGTCTTTCTTCTTACAGTTGACAGTACCTATGTTAAGAACCTATTCACTATATAGTGTAAATGTAGCAAATATGGGTTACATAAATTTAAAATTATACAAAAATTCAAAAAATTCCTCTAAATTAGAAATTATGACGGAATCAGGAACAAAGCTATCCTTTATAATTATGATTAGAATGTTAAAAAGTCAATAAAACGAATTTAATTTTCGATTTAATATGAATTATTTTGTTCCTACCGTGACTCAAACTGAAGACTTCATAAAAGGTGTTTCTAAAATGTTGTAACTTCTGTTTTTAATATGGGGTACCTGAAAATTTAATTAAAAATCCGAAATTTGAATTAAGAAAATTCATTAATCATTGTTACAAAAGTCATTTATGACGTTTGGATTCAATTTATCTAAACGTAAAATAATTGATAACCCAGATTAGGTTTATGTTCTGAATTTCAATGTGATGGAAATAAAGAAATTCTCAAAATTTGATACGAACTTAAAGGATTGAAAACGCTGGAAAATATGAATAAAATGATTACCTAATTTTTCTGTTGGTCTTGATCGTATTTTGATTTATCAATTATTAGTATTTCCTTCTAAAGTTATGAAAAATTGTAATAAATTCATCGAGAGGAATGATAAAAATCAAAAAACACAAAAACTTATTTTATACGTGTTCTTTTGATTTGTTTCAGCGGATAGATACATTAATAGAACAATCTTACTACCTCCACGCAATTTTTTTCGGGCAGACTGCTCCAATAGTTTACGAGAAACATGGTACCCTTATTCGGTACAATCGGTATATTTACCCACTTAGTGCTGCTTTTTCAATATTTTAGAGTCAAAATTTTCTAAAAATGAATTAAACTTTGATAATATTACCATCCGAAAATTTCACTTCCTCACTTACCTACATAAAGCACAATTTTCGCTTTAAACTCAGAATTCTGGGGAATTCTAAAGATAGTGTGATTGAAAAAAAAAAAAAAAACCACTAATAATGAAAATAATTATTTTTGTAGTTTTCCTCTGACAAATAATTTGGTGCAAATGTGACGACTTAAAATCAAACGAAAATTTTCAGATATCAAGGACAGAGTGGAAATGAAGCATCTTACAGATTAAGAGAAAAATATTTCACTTTGAAATTTTTCTTAAAGACGGACGTTTTCTTGCACATAATTAAAACTTACGCCTTTCAAGAATGCGAACGCCAAGATAAATATTTTACCGAAGAAGTAATTTCATTTGAACATACCTACTAATATTATAACTTATTTGTAATTTTGATACTTCTTGGGTATCCAACAAAAGGTTGAGTACATAAAATGCAATGTCCATATATGTAGGAAATTAATATGTACCTAGTCAAATTATCATAATAAGTGCGGTAAGCTACTGTAATTTGTATTTGAAACTAAAAATGTTTTCAGATAAACAATTACTTGTTTCCACTACCGGATTTATCATATGGAAACGATTTGTCCACTTTGGATATGGATCGTGGTCGCGAATTTGGTATAGCTTCATACAATCGCTATCGAGATGTATGTGGCCTATCTACATTGCATCGTTTTGAGGATTTAGCTGATGAAATCATGGACCCGATGGTAATATAATCAACACCTTCTGTGTATTAGTTCGAAAAAGTATAAATTTTATAATTATGAAAAACCACAACTTTCCAAGTTTTTTTTTTAACCTGTTTTTTAATCTATGTAGCCTAAATAATATGATTAAGGATTTATTTTTACATTCCTAAGTAGTATTATCAATCTTAACCCTATGATCTATTGATCTATGAAATTACTACAACTACGACAATCAACGTCAACAACTCAAGTGCAAAATATCGACAAAAACAGCCAGAAAAAGAATAACAATGGCAACCAGTGGAACAGCCGATCTAAAAGCAGATTGAATGAAAATCCAAAACATAATAGACACAACTGATCAGGAGATCGAAGAGATGGCAGTTCACACAGGGGTCACAGTCCACCTCCCCCTAAAAACAGAAGATCTTTGTCCAAATTTTCCTCCTGAAACTCAGATGATAAAAACTGCTTCTCTCATAATAGATTTGACAAGGTTGCCACCAAATGTAACAACAGATTCCAATGGTGGGGCAAGATTTATAAAAAGTCTGAAGCATCAGACTAGAAGTAGGGGCCATCCTTGCAGCTGAAGACCACTCAGAAAATTACTCTAGATGACTGTTCTTAAAGGACAGGACAAATAAGAGATGGTACCCAATAGATTCTGGTGAAGACTTGAGTATATTGCCATCCAAAAAAAAACATAATGTACATCTTCCAAAATACTTTCTCCGTACTGTGAATAGTCAAAACCATCCAGCCTATGGACTTGAGATAACCAAAATCAACATTGATTTGCAAAGAGAAATGACTTGGTTTTTCCCAATTGCGAATGTTCCAAATTTGATCCTGGTTGCTGATTTCTTAGCACACTATGGCTTAATAGACATATCAATCTTCACCACTTCCAGTATCAATCCAAACCCCAAAACCACCCTCATAGATGGACTCAATACCAACCACCTTGACAAAGGGAACAGTGGAGCAGGAAAAACTATCTCAACTGAGTTTCCTACTTCATGCAATCTCACAAATCCGTTGAGAGTACTCTTGCTAAATGGGATAGGGATTAAAAACAGTGGTAAACTCAGACTAATTGCCTAGGCATACGATTAATCATTTTTTACAGCATAAAAACTAGGGAAGTAACTGTGGGGATTAGACTACTTGTAAGAGGTTATAGAGGCTCAGCCCCTCAATGACAGTTGTCATTGCAAGGTGACTAATTTTGTGCACAGCATGTTAAAATAATTGTAGATATATTTGTTTGTACTTGCAAATTTATGCAAGTACGTTGAAACATCCTGGTTGTGACTAATTGATAGTTCACATCATAGATGATGTCACAATCTGGCTTATCAGTGCACATGTTGTATTTTATCTATTTCCATAGGAACAATAAAATGCGTCGCAATTAGTCATTACATACACCTATAATATTCTTTATGTATTTGTCATTATGTGTGTGTAAGGAGCCATTGTATAAACCCACAAAATTGGCTATAAAATCTCCGATGTTCATGGAGGTCTTAGCTTCCCCATACTTTGTGAATAAAAAGTGGTGATTATTCAAAACTACAGAATACCTTCTGTTGAAGTATCTTCCATAATGTTAGAAACTACATGTTCTTCAGTTTCCAGGATGTGGATAAGTTGAAATCTTTATACCATCATGTAGAAGATATAGATTTGTACGTTGGAGGCAATCTAGAAAAACCATGTGTTGGTTCGACGGTAGGCCCCACATTCACATGTTTACTGGGAGCACAATTTTACCAATGGAAATATGGTGACAAAAAGTATTTCGAATTCCCAACAGCAAAATTTAGTCATAGTAAGTATTCGTAATTTAAAACAATTAGAGTGTTATAAAAATAATTAAGGAATAAGAAAAATAAAGTAGGGAGCCTGATATGTACGTATGGGATCTGAAATTGGCCACTGTCATCTTATACTACATGCCTCAAAAAATACAGAATTTTGTACATATGTTGCAAAAAATAATGGAAAACTAATCTGATGGAACAGTGATTCTGAAAATTCTTCGAACAGCAATCACCTATGTGTGGAACTTCAAAAAATGGCAAAAATTTAGAATCTGCTTGGAGTAAAATGAACATTTTACATGGATGTAGAAATAGGTGAAGGATATACAGTGAATTAAATATACTTATGTATGTGTCACTGTCTAAACTAGAATTTGGCCATTTTTAGTTTTGACTAGTCTGAACTAGAATTGGAAAGTGACTTTTGACCCTTCCAGTACTAACCAATCAAAACTAAAATTGGAAAATACATTAGGCAGTTCTAGTTCTGACCAACATACAATGTCAAAACCCGACATAAATTAAAACCACTTTTACCTAAAAATTTAGTCAAAACTGTTATCAACTGCCACCAAATGTGTAATCGGTTTTAGACAACTACCCCGTTTTAGGTTTTTTCAGTTGATCCTTATTGATGGTTAGTCAACCCCACAACCTCACAACCCCGCCAAAAAAGAAAAGCTATGTGATATTAGAAATTAAATATAGGTACTATAAAACCTGGACGTAGCAGTTTTTATTTTTAATTTGTTTCAAGAAAAATGCTGATAAACTTGGTAACTGGTTTTGACTAGGCACTATTAGTTTCAACTAGGAATTTATTGTCTTGTATTAACCAGTCAGAACTACAACCGCCTAATGCATTTTTCAATTCTAGTTTGGACTAATCAAAACTAGAAATGACCAAATTCTAGTTTTGACAGTAAAATATAGACTAGTAAGGCTGTGTGGGGACTCACTGGTATGAGGTAATGGGGCTCGGACCCCTCGACAACAGTCACTGCCCTAAAGGGCAGGCAAATAATCATCCTTGTAACGTTAAACACACAAAACTCGTTCGATCGTAATTACCTGTATGTACTTGCAGGTAATGTACGAGTACCAAATTGTGACACAATAAGATGATGTCACAATTTGTACACGAACTGGCCAGCCATCTCTTATCTCGATAGGGGATGATGCGACCTGCCCGTTCTCACCAACGTATGTATTCTCTTACGTACGTGTGTTTTTGTGCGTGTAAATAAGCCGTATATAAACCACCCGAATTGGCTCTAAAGTCGCCAGTGTTTGGTCTGGTTCTGGCTTACCCGTACTTATGTACGAAGTGGCTGAACACGCTTAAATTCTGTTGAATTTCCTTCTGGTGAGAATATCTCTCACGACAAGGTATTCCACAGGCTGTATTTCGCTTATCTCCAGAATATAGGATGAAAATGCTCCAACCCTAGGTATAGATTGGAAAAGGAGGGGCTCATATGTGCGACTAGTTTGAGTTTATTTCAATTTTCCTCGATGATTAGTAGGTATGCGATATTTACATTAAAAGTATTTCAGTCTAAAAATTAATGATGTAGGTAAATAAAGTTTAAAATAAAAAATTTTCACCCTTACATGTTTTTCATTTTAAATATTAAGGGTCGTTCTTAGTATTCCTTTGAAAAATTAGGGTTGTGTTTCAGCCTATGAGTGCCTAGACTTTCACCACACTGCAACTAAAACCCAATGTTATTAAACTAATCACAACTCCCAATTTTGGGACACTTTTTACAATTAATACATAGCTATTTTACAGCTAATGATTTTCTGTAAATGCCTTGTATTTTAGCTGTAATACTATTAATTTTCATTTACATCAAATTAGTAGCATGTTAGCTGTAGTTTAACCATAAATAGTGCATATCTAGATACCTAGATACCTAACTTTCCACATTCACTACACTAAGCGGTTCGTACAAAAATAAAGTCCTTAAATTTTTTACAAAAAAAGTTCTTCATACTTTTTTCATAGGCTCAATAATAACAACGTGGAACAGTGGGAGCATGAAGTAGGTGTGCACCCACACAATGTTTTATTCATGATTTACGAATACTGCGAAGCCTTTCATTTGAATGAGATATCTAAAAATTTTAATTTGGAAAGAATAGTTAAATATGATTTATAATTTTGAAATGAATCAATGACGACGTATTGTTGCTCCTAAAACTGTACCTAGCTGTTTTTGATTTTCAGCCCAATTGAAAGCTATACGTGATACAACTTTTTCACAAATACTTTGCCTAACAAATCCCAAATTGAAAAATATACCGAAGAATGCGTTTTACGTTAAATCTCACAAGTATGCTAAAATATTTTACAATTTCTGGTGAACCAAATTAGAAAATACCAATCTGCTAACGATGTCTTCAATTTTTTACAGGAACCCAGTCGTTCTTTGCAAAAATATTCAGAAAATACGTTTAGCCCTCTGGCAGGAAAAATGAATCGGCCGTTTTCTATGCAGACATTGTTTTTGTTATTCAACATACAGTGATCAATAAATAATATACTGTTTAGGTGTAGAGACCGTTTTAAGTTTTTTATCCCTTTTAGTTTTTAACTTGACCTGTTTTGACAGCAATTGTTTAACCTACGAATGACAGAAGAGAGTCAGTTTCAGGACCGTCCTGACCACATAGCAAAATGGGTGACTACCCAAGGTGGCACATTTTGGTGGGGGGCAAACTGAAGGAAGAAAAAAATTTAAAAACTAGTGCAGCAGCCGCTTCACTGGAAAATGTAGGATTTCAAAAAACCAGCCAATTACAACCAAAATTGGATTGCGTGAAAAAATTTTGGAAGGGAAAAAATTGATGAAATAATGAAAATGAAAATTTTAATTAGCCTACCTATCTAAAAATTAAAAAAAATTTATTTTATTAGTAGGGCGCATGAAATGAGGACAGTATAGAAGGATGAGGCCAGGTCACTAAGTGGGCATGTCCAAAATACAAAATCAAATGCATTTTGTTTATTTTTTAAATAAAAAACTGAAAAGAATGTGCTCTATGTGGACAAACTTGTCTGTTCTACCACCTGACTATCATGTCTTCATGTTTTAAAACTCTTGAAAGTGTGAAGCAATTTGTGAGAAACTTTTTTGTTCTCCATCACAACAAAGCTCATGTCCACAGTGCTACTAAACGAGATTTTTGAGCAAAAATGATGACAAAAACTCTCGATTTTCAAAAAACCAAAAAGTGAAAAATTTGGGGTGAATTGAAAAATTTAAAGATGTAATATTATGGGTCTCAGAGACAGTTATCAAAGATGACCATCAAAGCCTTCAATAAAGCTGGAAAATCTGAATGCTGAAGTGTAATGGAGAGATTACATTGAAGGATTTAACCATTGTTTAGTCATTTTTTAAAATAAATAATTTGTTTAAGAAATAGATTACAAACTTTATTGTCACACCTTGTAGTGTGAATGGGTTGTGTGGGGATGAGTCACTACTCTCATATGAGGATATAGGCTCAGCCTATCGACAACAATCATTACCTTTGGTGATAAATAATAGTGCATCGCACTTTAAACAAAATCTATGTTTGTTTGTACTCATCTATCTTTGTACCCCTTTGACTATATACATAATGGACTGCGCATACTGATAAAATTAACATTGGCTTACATGGAGACACCATGAAGGCGTACATTTCATTCAAAAGTTTTGTTTTTTCAGGATTCATCAAATATCATATGTCAATTGATTAAATAATTTAGAAGATTTGCATTGTCATTTTACAAAATGAAAGTATTTTTAAAATTAAATAGTGTCATTTATTCCTTTTTAATATTCATACATGAATTCTCTTTGAAACATTTTTTTTGTTCATATCTTCCGACTCCATTTTAAAATGTACGATTATAGATTGAAAGTCAGCAATCGTATTTGACAGACATGAGAATGAATAAAAGATGATCAGCCAAAAGCTGGTAAATGAGCAAGAAGTTAAAATCTAATTACACAGAAGCACACACAAAACATCACTAATGAAAGAATACTAATTAATTTAATGGCGACAAATTGAAAAGAATTCATAGGTGAATTCTGTTCGAATAGTCGCTGAATCCTGATCAATTTAACGGAGACGAATCAAAGAGAATTCATGTTGCTGAAACCTGATTAATTTAAAGGCGACAAATAGAAAAGAATTCGTAGGTGAATTCTGTACGATTTATTGCTGAATCCTGATTAATAACAATTTATATTCACAAACTGTTAATATATAAACCCGAATTTACAACTGTTGATCTTCAAAGTATTTTAGCCATAACTAAATTTATTTCAAACAAATAACCTGGTTAAAAATACATTTAATTTGAGAATTTTGATTTTTTAATATTGTGAAAAGTACAGTTTGATAAGGGAATTAACTTTTGAACGGATTGTACATTTCATTGGGTTGGCTTCAACATTTTATCAGTATTAGAAGTCCATTATGTATATAGTCAAAGCTGTATCCTGCCATCTGCTTGCTACGTCATCAGCGAGTGTCACGATTCATCACCAATTAGTGTGAGTTTGATTGACGTTTGTGTGTTATTTTATCACGTGCCTTGTTGTGGGACTTTTTAAATAAGCTGAGTCTATCTTGGCGGGTTTGGGGTGAACCCCATAAATCTTGTTAACTGAAATTTTAAAATATAAAAAAAAACAAAAAAAACAAGCAGTGCAGTAATCCTCCCTATGAAACGTAATTGTTTTCTGAAACAAAAAGATTTAAATAAATAAATAATAAAATAAATATGTACAATTAAAAAATATTTCAACGAGACAAAATCTCGAGGAAATTCAATCTTAGTCAAATTATTTTATTTATTTAAATAATTATACATCCAGTAACACTCTCCCATGCAATATGAATTCATTTACTGATCTATTGTACATGAAAACCAGTCTTCTTGTTCTATAATTAGTCATATACTAATTAAAGTAAATATAGCAAGTAAACAACATTATAACGCTTGTTTTTTGTTGTCAGGTAATAGTAGATTACATGACAGGAGCAGAAAGTATGCTATTACCAAGGGTAAAATTTACGGGGTGAGGCGAAGCTGAGTGATGTAATTCCCGAAGGTAATGCATAGGTACTGTTGTGATATGCCAGGGAGGCCTCTACAACCATCCACCTTCAGTCCCTACAAAATTCTTTGAATCAGCTTTCTTTTTTAAAACATACAAACCATGGACTTTAGAAGACTCATACACAAAGGACAGTGGCCACAGAATTACCACTGCCCAACCGGATAGCCTGCCAGGTGTCCTTGGACTCAAATTTATACCATGCACAGACAAAAATTTTTATGTCTATAAACCATAGGTTTTTCAATCTCCATGGAATTTACTTACTTGGTTGATATTCTTGATTGAAGACACAAGGAAAAACCACTAAAATCAACCCATTTGCCCAAGGAAGAAAACTCAATACATGATAAATTCACCAATCATGTTTAATAACATAAAATTCGTCTGTTCAGACATAATTATTTTACATGTTACTTCTTCAGTAACAGAAAACAAACTGTGCAGTGAAGCACTAACATTTGGAATATTTTCAAGAAGAGAGAAAATTAATTGAAATAAAATAAATTAGTCCAATCTTGTCCCCTATACTATTTTAATTTTGGACTTCAATAATTGTTGGCTTTGTATTTACGTTTAAAGAAAAATTATTATTTAATTTTAGGGAAAATTTGTTTATCACATAGGTGCGGAAAACAGTCGTTTTCCACTCCTGTTGTTTCTTACATATTGCTGGCCTGCAATTTACTCTTTTCTAACGCAAAAACATCGTCTGTATGACGTATTTTCCACTCGTCTAAAATTAAAAAATTAAAATATCGAAAGTGTCTACCAGTATGCTGCGTAAAAATTACGTTTAATGAAGTGTCAAGGAAATTCATAACAAGCTATATTGAGAGGTTATAAAATACGTACGCAAGTTATTAAATGAAAAAATGCAACATAATAGCATACCAAAAACAACAGGGTTCCTCCTTGTCAGGATCCGAATAAGGATACCAAATTTTTGTGTACCTAAAGGGAGCTTTATTAACAAATTTGTTTTAAAAATTTCATTCTAATGCGCTACTTCAATGTATTATTGGAAAAAAGTAAAACCATAGTACTATGAACGGAAAATATTAGAAAAAATGCAGCCTATCAAAAAAGATCAGTAATTTTGGTTTCTTTCTCGATTACTTTCCTATCTATTTTAGTTGGAACTTCAAAAAATTCCAATTTTTTTAACGAATCATCCTTTTTCTCAATTTTCATCAACTTTTCTGGGAGATACAGTTGAGCATGTAACTACTCTAATACGTATAACTCCCTGTATAGATGAATTTCAGCTAAATTTGCCAAAAGTCTCCGGGGAAGGGTGTCATGAGACGAAAAACAAACTACTCGAGACCGTGAGTCTCAATACCAGATTAATTTTAATATGTGGACTTTATTTTAAAACCTACTTAAAAAACAAATCTTCTTTATTGAACGAATTCGAATTGTCAGTAAAGATACCTACATGCCGTAAAATAATATTATTTGCAAACGTAGATGCCGAGCTTTTGTTTTAAATCTTGAAAACAGCTGTTCGTAACATAATTACAATGTTATTTGCTTTTTTTTTAATTTCAGGACCATAGGTTAATCCACTTTAAATCTCACACGGTACCTGTTGCAGTTGACTTTCTCCGAAATGTTTTCAACCAAAATCTCAGATTTTGTTGCTATTTTCCTTTGGACGTTGATGTTCATCAATATGGGAGTTATTCGATGTATTCATCAGCAATTTTGCCCATTTTTCAAAACACTCAAGCCTCCACCGTGAGTGTAAATTTTTTTAAGAAAAACAAAATGCTTACAAGAAATATTAAAACTTTTTATTTTCCTCGAAATAAAGTGTGTATTTTGCAGAGCCAGATGGAAAGTGTGCACCGGAATTACAAAACTGTGACCCCGATTCGGTTTTCTATACGAACGATGGATCGTGTAATAATTTAAGGTATTCGTACTTCGGACAAGCATTGTATTCATTTGAGAGAATATTGCCAGCAAATTACTCGGATGGTAAGTGAATTACAGATTTTGTAAATTTTGTGGATTTCATAGAATAAAATAGGTATCTAGGTAGGTAATTAGCTATGTACGTAGGGGTACCTAATCTACCTATATAAATAAAAAATCTTACCATTTTATATTAGTCGGGGGTTCTGAACCTGTTTTTTGAGTGTACCACTTATTTTCATTGAGAAACTTTGTGTACCATTCGATGTTTTTCAGGGCTATTTTTACCGACTGCCCACGGTGAAAGTTATATTATGTTTGGTATGTCCATCTCCGGAATTACCGGAATTTTGTTTTAGAAGGGTGTAATTGAAGAAAATGAGAATTTGAAGATTGAAAAAATTATTGTCATAAATTTGGGTATATCCACCAATAAGTGCTACTCATTAAGATTAACGCAGTCGACTTTTAGTGTATTTTCCAAAGGAAAATATAATTATTGCATTCAGTGCAATGACGGGACCTGGGGTTGAGACCTGTGGAAAAGCGCCGATCCTGAGTCGTAGATCATGAATATATAGGTCACTCAAATTCTTCTGTACACAATATATATATATATATATATATATTTCCACTTTTTGCTCATTTTGGAACTTTTTGGAAGTCTGTGAATCCTCCGCTGTTCGACCTATGACAATGAAACTTGGGCTAGTGTTAGAAGCATTCCTGGGCTACACATTCGTGTTAAAATTTTTGAATTCATTCGTTAGTTTTTGAGGAAAAGGTTCTCAAAGTGTTGCAAACCCAACATGTTGTCATCACAATAACTCCCGTAAATTTGTATATTTTGATTTGAAATTATTATGGTAGTTTTAGACTATTTGGGACTGATTTGGTATTGAATTTGAGCGAAATTGGTCGACTGGTTTACGAATGGCAACCATTAAAAATTTGACACTCTCTTTACTGATTTTGGCATTTTTTGGGAGTCCGTGGAGCCTCCGCTTTTTGACTTATGGCAATTAAACTTAAGATAGTGTTAGACGCTTTTATGGGCAACATATTCGTGTTAAAATTGTTGAAATTCATTCAGTAGTTTCGGAGGAAGGGGTTCTCAAAGTTTTGCAAACCCACAACGTTGTCACCACGATAATTCCCGTAAATTAAAATATTTTGGCTCCAAATTTTTATGGTAGTTAAAAACTATTAGGGACTGGTTTGGTTTTGAATTTGAGCGAAATCGGTCAGCTAGTTTTCGAATGGCAGTGATTACAAAATTTGACACTTTTGGAAAATATACACTTGCTGTGGTTGATGCGCGGCAGATATTTTTTTTTTTTTTTTAAATAAAATTTATTATTATCTTTCCATATTTGTATGAATGGAGAATAATATTCAATTTCAGCATTGTTAAACATTTACAAATAATATTATGTGCGCGAAAATTTCTCTCTCACTCAGACTTTGCTTACCACGTAGCTAAAGTTTAAATAGATAAATATTGCTTTTAAAATAACAGATTATGTACATACAGGTATTATTCATGGGGTTATGTGCTTTTTCTTTCAGTTTTTTGTTTATGCATTTTTTCAATAGAGAATGAGCAAAATGAGTTCATTTCCGGTAATTTTAAAAACTACCATTTAAATTTTCTTGTCTATATTTTATCGATTCGTAAATAATTATTTGCGATAGGTACATGTTTAGTAATTTTGAAATAGGTGACTTTGACACGAGTGTGATGGAAATCACACAGTATCAGTCACTCACTACATAAGCACTTGTCGCACACTTTTTTTCGCAACACCCCTCTAAAAAAAAAAAAAAAGTTGAACTAAGAAAAAATTAAAATACCTTTTATATTTCCCTTTTCATCGAATACCCTATGACGTCCGTGGATCATTAGACTCACTCGAGTCCCACCCAATCAGCCGTAATAGGTACTGTTTTTAAGTATATTTTGTGCGAAAATCTACTTATTAAAACTGCCTGAGTATTCGGACACAGTGGTCTGAGTGAGTACGTTTTTCGTTTCATGATCTTCTGAGCATTTTGACACTATTTTTGAGAATTCATTTGTTTTTAATATGTAGGACCACTTTTGCATCGAGTCCATTTCAGACGTAATTTTGATCGGATGGTTTCGAAATTTGAAACACATATTCTGATCCATCTAAGGAAGAATCCTACTGTTTTTGGTCTGAATCGGGCCCATAGTCTGTCCGATAGGTCAATTATTTTTGAACATCGTACAGGTCGCTATTTTCAATCGATAAATCTCAAATTTGGTATACGTATGTGTTTGAGATCGGAGATAATCCCCACCAATTTTGTTGCGGATAGACTTTCGGTACGTCTGGTAAAAGCGATTTTGTTGAATTTTTGGCAGATTAATGGCTCTAAAAGGAGTAATTTTCAAGCTATAGTCACAAAATTTGGTACAAGTATTGTCTTGAAGTATATCTAACATGGTCTCAAATTTTGTTCTTATTGGTGTTATGGTCAATTCCTTGGGGCTGTTGGAGTTGTTAATTTTTCATGTTATCTCAATAAAAATTGCAATTCTCTTACAATAGTCAAAAAGTCTGGTACAAACAGTACTTCTCATACAAGGACCTAGACCTACCAATTTTGATTTTGATTGGTCAATTTGTTCCCAACCTATTTGCTATTCAGTGTGATTTTTCCTCTTTTACTCTTCTGATAATGGTACTGAAAAATTAATTTTCTAAGCTCCATTGAGAAAAATACTCGTTTTAACCTATAACAACTCAATCAAATTTCCCACCTATTTCCGTACACTAGATTTGAACACGGACACTAAAATCTCTGCTAATATTTTTGTAACCAGCCTGTAGACAACTGCATCTACCTCGTTCTGCAATGTATGAGATTTTTTTCACATATAATTTTTTAACCTGACCGTTCAGGTTTTAGCGATGGGTCCCCAGCCAAAAAACGACAGGAAAGAGCGACCCAAAAGTAGCGCGTATATAAGACCACACATTATAATAAGCGCGTATATAAGACCACACATTATAATAAAGACACTGATTGTATATCGAAAGAGGAAGAGTGAGAGGGGGCTAAAACCTGAAGGGTCATAGGTATTTTACATTTTAGCCGTCAGGCTCAAAGTAATAACATCCCGGGGGGGTGGAGGGGGCGGAGCCCCCTCCCGAGGCGCGAAGCGCCGAGTTTTTTTTATGTAATTCACAATTCTCGTCACTAAAAATAAGAGAACCATCAAATTATTTCCTAAAATCGTGCTTATTAGAACTTGGAATAATTTTTCATTTAAAAAAGAAATAATGATTTTTGACACAAAAATTAAAAATTCATTCGTTAAATATTTTGAAAACATTATATTGAATCAGCATATTTTCGCACGCATCGTATTTGTGTGATATTGGTAATTTTTTGCAAAAAATGTAAATATTTTACATATTACTTTATTAGAAGAATGTTGGTTATAGAGGTGATTTTCAAACAAAGAAATTTATTTTTTCTTTCAAAGCTTGCTGCGCAAGTTTTTTTTTTTTGTTTTTTTTTACAAATTCTTTATGGACTTATGGTGTATAAAATAACGCACGCGCATAAGCTGGTGTATAATGAATTTATAGGCGATGCATAAAGAAACGCACACCAGTGAATAAAGTAAAAATGCACCATAAAGAATTTACTTTATGCGTCGTTCCAAAATCGTCCGCCTCATAAACCGTCAATGTGCCCATAATTTTATTGTTCTACTTTATTGACAGGTGTTGCAAAAAAATAGAATATGACGGGAAGGAAATGTTTTTCACCGTTCTAACGTTTTTTATTAGGTTTTAGAAAAAAAGTCCATTATTATTGTTGAATCAGCTGTTGGGATAAGTGTTTAACGTTACACTTTGTTTTTTTCACTCCCTCGATATTTTCATTCTTGTAATATTGTTGGTTGATCAGACGTAAAATTTTCACACAGCAGTATTTTTTTCACAACAGCCAACTTCGATTATTATAAGGTACCTACGAGTATCTATGTTTTTTTATTCGTTAAAACTATCTACATGTAGTTCTAACGCAAGCTCATTTTTTTAGCATGTAAAAGATTGTTTGATGGTACCTAATTATAGATAATATTCGTGTTTTATTGGCAAATCAATTTGGTACGCATAATTGGCCATAGTTTTACTTCAATTCCGTGAAGAAATTGAGAAAATTTAAAACGGTATTATGAGGATAAATTTTTATACAAAAAAAATGAGAAAAAATGAATATGAGTTCCGAAAACTTAAAATTTATTACTCTTTTTCCTTTTTACCTTTTAATTTTTTTATTTTTTAAAATGATAGAAAAATTTCTCAAAAGTCTTCATCTCAGACGGCTTAATTAGTGCACTCACTTTCGCTTTAGACATTTGGTAAACCTGTTGCTTCATAATGTAAAATAGTTTTTAATTTCAAATTCAGCTATTTCCTAATAGAAATAATTATTACAAACATCCATTTTGTTTTGATGTATTTACCTTCATCGAATCGTTATGTTCGAATAAAACCAATAGTGTCTGTTCTATTAGACACGAAAATTAACACTTTCAACATTGGTGTTACCTTCGGTGTCAACCACGATGTTATTTTTGTACAATAACAATACTAAAAATTATCAACTTGGCGTACTTTTTGTACATGAGGGTAACACAGGACAGCAAATCCTATTCTTGCTTGTCAAGTACCTAGTTGTAGGAAATCAGGGCAAAGGCAGAGTATTTTGTTTATAGGCTGATAAAGGTAAGAGATCACTGCTATCTGCGACGAGGCAGTTCAGTGATAGTGCTGTTACATTTTAGTAGTCTTTTGGGATCAACAATTTTTTAACCCCATCGCATTATTTGAGGTAACCTGATATTAACCTGGCGCTGACCCAGTGTTTGGTGTTACACCTACTCTGACATGAAAACTTTGTGAGTAGAACAAACCTACAATGATAGTAACTCGATTAGACTGAGTAAATCATCACATTTGCAAAAGTAAGGCCTCAGCTACACTTCTGAGCACTGAATGGTAAGTGGTGAGTATTGACTTTGTTTACAAAATCAAATGTGTATCTTGCATGCAAGTGACCATGCATGAGCTGTGAGCGGTGAATATTAATGCTTACTGCACCCCTTACTGTTCAACATGGGCATCAAATTTGTTTGATTTTAGCACTCAACGCTAAACATTTTTCTCTTGTTATCATACAATTTCATTTTCACCACATTAAATTATACAAATTGCACGGCCACCTTGCCATTTTAATCGTAGAGTGGTAAGTGGCAATCACTCGCCACTTAAAGCTTACCACTTTGAAGCATGGTCGAGGCCGAAGAGTTATTGCCACCATACACAACAGAAAAAGAGACACAAGTAATGTAAATCAGTCAAGGACATATATAAGGGAGTCATGGGGTCTGGACTACCCTAAGCAAAGAAAAGAAATAAGTTCAACCTCTAAAAATTGGGTGTTCTTATCTATTTGGCAGGGGGGATCAGGTGAGACCCCTAAGAATGTGTGGTCCCATCCTCCTTACAACAGAGCCCTCTACACTCTTGAAAACAGTCAAAATATTCCTACTGAAACCTAGTCATAAATATGTAACCAATAGCAAATCAACAGACAAATGGTCTGGCTTTATAACTTATATACCATCAAGTTTTCCCATTTTGAATATATAACGATACAAGTGATGAAAAATATGGGTTATTAAGTATTTTCCTGAATTTGTGGATAAGCATTTGTAACATCATAATGTTACTGGGAATTCGAATACTCCAAGAAACTCCTTACCCAACCTCCACTTAGACAACAACCTCAGTAACCATTCATTTCCCATTTACTCCCAGTAAATTAGCACTTATGCTGTGCTGATCTTTCATTTTTCTCTATACATTATTTTAATTTTAGATGAGTAGAAATTAAGTCATACCAATCCTGTTTTTGATTTAAAAAATGCCTATTTAACGTTCAGATTCATGCTACAATGTTAACGAAGATAAACAGAGGAGGAAAACAACCATTTTCCGCTGTAGTTGTTTTTTGCGCCCGTGTCAACCTAATTACTGATTTCTAATGAAAGTAAACAGAAGTGGAAAATAACCATTTTCCGTTGTAATTATTTTTCACACCTGTGTCAACCAAATTTGGAGTTTTTTCTTACTTATTTTTCTATTTATATATATATATATATATATATAAAAAAGAAGCCAAATCAAAGGCTATGAAACATTTATAGTGAGAAGATCATTATAGTCTCATCTAAAATTAAAATAGTATACATGACCTGGTTGGACAATATGTGATCAATTTGGGAATTACGTCACTCGGCTTCGCTTCACTCCCAAAACTTCACCTTGTTAATCCCATACTTTCTGCCCTTTTCGTATAATCTACAACTCCCACCTCCTGTCCTGTAACCCACTATCTCCAGCAACACCTAAGCTTTCCAAACAATATTCCTCTACTATTGTGCGACTCCTGCTTTTATTTGGATAATTTGTGACTACAATATATTTTCTACGATCTATTTGGAACCATTTAATCTAACAAACTCGGCCTAAACCCAAGTATAGGCTAGCTATTAGCTAATGTAATATGTAGCCTACCATTTAAAAAAAAAAAAAGAAATTAAAACAAAAAGTTATTCCTAACCTTTTTCATGAAATATACCTCGATCACAGGCTAAGGGTTGAGGAAGGATTTGTCAAAGATTTAAACCATTCATATAGTCCAACATCTAAACTAGCATTTAATTTTTTCTGGATAAGGTTAAATTAATTAATAAGTATTCGATGTTTGCCATTTTTTAAGGATATGATCAACCAAGGGTGTCCGTGGATGGCAGTCCCTTACCAATGACCCGAGCGATTCGAACTATAATTATGCCGAATGGGATGTATCGTTCCAAGGATATTAATGTAATATTTTATGCATTTGGACAGTACAATAGCCACGATGCATCTGAACATCGACCTATACAATTCGATGGTAAGATTAGAAAATGGTCAAAATATGTTAATCAAATTCATCATGAAGTAAGTATAAAATCTATTTAAACATCATCATTTGGGTCTGCTTCGTCTTATTCAAAGCACAATCAATCACCGTTTGATGTGGATTGAAAAAACATAGAACTGGAGGTGAAAATTTCTGATTTTCTGAAAATTTTCTTAGATGCGTTCAATGTCAATTCGTGTACCCTGTAAACTTCAGTATAAATGACAGAACCTCGATATAAATCTTACAAAATTTTGTTCAAAATTGAGTTAACTATATCGATCACCTGTTATTGTGTCAAAGAAGAACAAAAAAATACTTTTATTCGGATAGATTAGAATAGTTTTGATTTCTTCAATAATCGGTAGGTTTCGGCGTAAAAAATAACGTACCTACTAAAAGCCACATTCTCCCTGCTGTGGAAGCCCCCAAATATGGGGGTGAATATGCCCTCAAAACGGTTTTTTACATTTATCTCAATAAATATCAGTTTTTTCGCAAAAGTAGTACACCATACAAATGTTTGGCATAAAGTTCCCTACAAATAAGGTCATATTGATTTTAGTCGTCTGGTGCATTCCTCTTCTGTCAAATGGAACATTTTCATTGAACACTGATATCATGAGAACAGTTGCTATACTGACCAATAACTTTCACTTATAATAACACAATACTCACGATACACTCATTTTTTGCATGAGTGTCAAAATGTGGTCCAATGCCACAAGTTCTTCATATTTTGTTTTTTTTTTTTTTTTTTTTTTTTACTACCTGAAATAAAAAATTTATGAGAAAAAAAATGGAATAGCCACTTAGAAATATTATTTTTTTCATTTTAATTTTTCATCAGTTCTCAAGTTTTCTTGAGACTTGAACGGGCTTTTCATTTTATCGCGGACCACCCACCCTTCTCATCAAATCTGAAAAAAATTACTGGAAAATTTTAAAAATATTCTTTTTCTTTACATTACTGTTTGTAACTGGAACCTGTAAAAGGAAAAAAAGTTGGGTAATTATTCCCTTACCCCAGTCACACACATGCAAAAATGAATGCGTTGTATTATGTCATTAAGAGTTAAAGTTATTGTGTAAATATAGTAAATATAGGTACCTAATTATGGTTTCAATGTACAATGAAAAGGTACAATCTTTTTCCCTCATTTGGCGAGGGAGGGGGATTTCAAATGATTAGAATGTATATAAATGTTTTTATATGAAATGTAGGGCCAAAATTTACATGCTGTACTAATTTTATAAAAAAAATTGATATTTGTTGAGATAAACGTGAAAAATAGTTTTGGGGACATATCTACCCCCATATCTGTGGACACACATGGAGGCAGAATGTGACTTTTAGTATGTTTAGACTCCAAAACTAACCAATTAGTAATGAAGTCAAAACTATTCTAATTTGTCTGAATAAAAAACCTCTTTTGACCAATCATTTGTGATGCCAAGCAAAGAGTAGGTGATTTTGATATGAGTGTGAATTTTGCAAAATGAGCAGAAGACAAATGCTGCCGGTCACACAAGTATTAATCACCTACCCTGCAAATGATCACACACCATTTTTTTCAACACCCCCCAAAAAATGAAAAATGAAAATATTTTTTTATTTTAGAAAAAAGTAATAATGAAGAATTTTCCTTTTTTTAACTAAAAAATTTTTGCACCACTCAGTTGAGAAAAAATTACTTGAAAATTTTTTTAAAACCAAATTGTGGGAACCACTATACCTTGTACTACATAAGTTACATTTGTCAGTTATAGACGGCGGTGAGATGGCTGTATGATTAAGTTTGCCGCTTTAAGCTGGCAAATATGTAGCCTAGGTTCAATTCTCCCAGCCGAAAAAACCCACACAAATAATTAATTTAATAATTTTGCTTTGGAAAAAACAAAACACTGAGAAAGTAGTCGAACTGAGCAAAACAGTAATCAAGCTGTGCGAGAAAGTCAACTTAAAAATGCGCCTTTTCCCAACATTATTCTTTAACGTCGAATTGAAATTTTCTACGTCTTGTTCAGTTAAGAGGCATTAAAAAACATATTTTTTAAAATAATTTTTCATGCTTTCTACCTGCTGAAACATATTGCTTTTAATGATGTTAGCAAGTGCACAAAATTTTGTAGTTTTGACAAGAGTCTATGAAGAGAGTGGGTTAACCAAATTTTATATTATCTACATAAAAAACATACTAAAAATTGCGGATGTTGCGAGAATAATTCTACATTAGAATTATTTCTACAAATAAGATAATTTCTAAACATTATCTTTTATTAATTTCGAACTTCAAATTATTACAACACTTTAAATTTTAACTTAATATTAATACTTAATAATAGCGAGACCTGATATCAATAACATCGAGTATGGACCTTAACATTTCTACTTGACTGATAGTTCAGGAATGAATATGTCTTCAAATAGAAGACAAGACATCACTTTCGTTTTCTTTGTTATAGATAAAAATGGCCGACCAAAAAGGTGGCGTGACGTAGAACATCTGCCAAATAAGATGACTCTTCATTGTCAGCATATTCAGTGGTGTTCATCCTTGAGAAGCTAGGTATCATATAGACAGCTATTATTCCAAGAACTAGGAATAATAGTTGTCTATATTTGTTTGACATGTTTTTGTGAACAAACTGAATCGTCTGCAAAAACGGGACGGAACAGTGGAAGTCTTATATTACTCTCTTCTCATACACTTTTTCCAAAATCCTCTTTGTCTGATCACAAACACTTGTTAGTTTCTGTGGGTAAAGAGGTACTTATTTGGTGTGGGCACGGAGATATGATAACGACCTCACCCTCAAAAAAAGAGTAAACAAAATAAGAGTGATTACTGTTAAAAGTACCAACAATTTTTTTCCTGGACCCTCCATGGTCGCCTTCAAAAAAAAAAAAAAAAAAAGCCAATTTCCCGCCTGTTTATAACGGACTTACTATAATGTCAACTATATTATTTCTTATAGGATCTTGTTGTGAAAATGGTAAGCCTGTCAGGCCAATGCCATACGAATGTTTTCCAACAATAATGCCACCGAATGATTATTTTTACTCGAAATTCGGCGTCACATGTGTGAATTCTCAGCGTTCGATGAATACCAGATATTTAAACTGCCCAATTAAACCCATACGACAGGTTTGAAATGTCAATATTATGCCATACATGCATCGAAAAATACCAGCTACATTTTTAGAGGATTCGATCAAAATTTTTCAGATTAATTTTCAAACAGCTTTCCTAGATCTTTCCATTCTTTACGGTTGTACTGAAGAAAGAAGTCAAGAAATTAGACTCTTCAAAGGTGGTTTACTAAAAGCAGAGGATTACGACGATACCGGTTACCAAGAGTATCCTTTTATATCCGGAGGTCCTGAAAAATGTCCTCTCGGTGGAATTGAGTCGAAAAAAAAACGAAGCCTGTGCTTCTATTCTGGTACGATGATTTTATTCACTTGAAAACTTTGTATAGTATTATAGTTTTAATTTTGAAAATTTGAGAAAGATTATAAATTATGTATTTTCTTACATAAATTTGTTAGTCTTTCATATTTTTAATATATTAACCCTCCTCTGAAATCAGCAAAAGTAACTTTAAAATAATGGTATACAAAAATATATCAAATAATTTTGAATTTTGAAGTAAAATAGAATGCGATTGAGATGTGTAAAATGATTTTGAGATCTTGCCTATCATTGGAGTGTAGAAGAATTTTTGAATTTGAATTTTTTCAAGTACAAGCGAAGAAAAAAGAATGGAAGAATGAAAGAATGAGAATCTTCACTTGCATTTCATGACAAAGAAAATTTTTTTCTTTTTCCAACAACCAATATTTAAAATTTTTATAATGTTACTTATTAATTTTCATTTCAACGTAATTATTACCTTATAATTCTGTTGGGACTCAACACCCCTGTTGGGCGCCATAGTAGTTTGCTGATAAGAAGCTTTAAGACGGGATGATAGACTTTTTTTTCTATAGGTTTTTTTGGTGATTTTAGAGAATGATATTTTTTGATAGGAATCATTTTACACGTCAATGCGAATGATTTTTTAGAATAAATTACGGCAAATAAAATTAATGCTTGCATCTTTAACTCGAAACCGCCACCATAAAAAGCATTAATTGAGGATTTATTTAGCATTGTGTTTAATGGAGTCGTAACCATTATCCCGTTTTTAGGGGTGAAGAAAAAATCCGCCAGTTGTTAGCCACTTTTTGTGTCGAGTCACAACATTTTGTTATATCACGTAAATTGAATATTTGAATGACCTCATCTCTACAGGAGACAATCGTATTAACCAGAATCCGGAGATTTTTGCCATGAACACAATATTTTTTCGTCTTCACAATTATATTGCCACACAGCTACTCCAGATAAATAAATATTGGCGTGACCAACAACTCTATTTAATTGCCAGACGAATTTGCGTAGCCATGTACCAACATATATTTGGAGCAGAATTCGTACCTGCTATCTTAGGTAATAATCTATAATAATTTCGTATCGTATTTTGAGAGAAGTTTATCGGAAAAGGAACATAGAAATTTAAGCTATTTTATCCTTAAAATAACGAATTTTTGGCAGAAAATTTGAGTGAAAGTCGAAAGGCGTTTCAGTTTTTCTTAAATTTGTATGAAACTCTGTTATATATGTAAATATTCAATATTACTTATTTTTCGATGATAATTGTTCAATTAGAAACCGGATTTTATATTTACCTTAAGGGAGAACTTATTTTTTGTTCTTTACAACTCTCCCAATTTCAGTTAATTTTTTAGATAATTAATCAATCACTAAACATTTTCGCTACCCTCAAGTTGTTTTAAATTAGGTAGGTAGCTAATGGTAGAACGAAGTGCATTATGATTATTACACTTTTCTACAGTGTACTGCCTTAAAATTCGTGTGTATGCAATTTAACCTACTCTTGAAAATTATCGTTCGTGGTTATTTCATTAATGTAAGAGATCAATGCCTAATTAGGAACCAAAAATTAATGATAGGCTATAAAAATTATTAATTTCACAGTTTTAAACCACCTATTTGAAGAAATATAAAAATTTTTAATTTATTTTTCAAATAAGAAAATAGAATTATGCGGCCCATTCTGAAAGCACCACTTAAGCTCAGCAATAATGCTTTAGATACAAAGGTATTTGATCATTTGTCCTCTTAAATTTGACTTACAAACCGCGATATGAAATATTACCAACAAATAGTGATGGGTTACCAAATTACGTCAATTTGTGGCCTTTTTAAAAAATTTTCAAAAAAAAAAAAAAACCGCTATTTTTTTAAATTTTAATTTTTCCAAAATTGATTTGTGTAATTTCATTAAAGTCGAAGTACAAAGATATCTTCATTAAAACATAAGTTATCAAGATTTATGGCGAGATAAGTTCCTAAATTTTATGTCACAGGATCTGAAGCTACATTCTTGTACAAACTGTATTCTGCAAGTTATGGTTACGTTCTTGGATATGATCCTTCCATAAATCCACAAACTTTCCACGAATACACATCATCAGCAGGTCGTTCAGGACACAGCACAGTTAAGGGATATTTTGAGTAAGATCCACGAATTAATTTCTCAATTGTTTGTCAAAAATTTATTCTTAATGACCTAATTACAAATCAATATTTCATTATAAATCTACTTATAAGTATGTCAAATCAGTCAAAAATTTTGAGAAAAGTAAGTGCATATATATAGAATGAGGGCACATCATTACATAGAGCCACCATGTAGAAATATGAAATATAGTCAATCAGTGTCACTGGGAATGGGTGAAGGTTTGGGTTCACGCGCCGCCATTGTCAAAAAATGGGAAGAAAGAAGTTCAAGTTACGACTGAACCCATTATGTAGCGACAGTTATAGGTTGAAAGTAAGGAGGCGAATTTCTACATGAGAGGCTTCAATCATATATTACTGGCTATCCAGTAGCCCTATCTTACCAATGACTGAAATTTAACATTGTACTAACATGTGACTTTCGTACTAAAATATGGCTATGCACCAAAATGTGAATTTGCACTAAAATGTGACTTTGTATTAAAATGTGACTATCTACTAAAATGTGACTATCTATATACTAAAGTGTGAGTTTGTACTAAAATACGGCTTTTTACTAAAATATTACGTTATACCAAAATATCACTTTTTAATACTTAAATGTTAGTACAAAGTCTCATTTTAGCACAAAGCAATCATATTTTAACAATATAATTTTGATAGTTTACTGTTACTTTGTAATAACGGTATCAAAAATAACGCTATAGTTATAATTTCATTGAACTTGTTCCATTATGGTAGTGTGAGCGGTACCCATAAAAAAATTTCAACGATGAAGAAGTGAAAAAAAATCAGAATAAATGGCGAAAATAATTTAGGATTCTGATGGCGAGAGTTCCTCAAGAACAACCAAAACCCTAACACTTCTCCAAGGCTTGCAGTGGGGAAGGTTACACCCCCAAATATCACTTATCTATTACTAAGGCACTGAAAATTTAAATAAATAAGCCGAAGAGTGAAAATAATAATACGTTATTCCATGTAACATACAACATATTATTATTATTAGCTGGTTTTCACTTTTAATTAGGATTTTTTCAGAGCTTTAAGTCAGCTTTTAAATTAACGTCCTTTGATGATTGGCGGCACTGATCAGTTTGCAACCATCATTATTTTACAGGCCCACGTATTTACCAAAACCTGGTTACAGTAATTTGTTAATTTGTATGTTATAGCCAGCTACTAGAGAAGTTCGACATGTTTTCCGTTTTCTTCCATAAAAATAAAGCTAATATGTGAGGGAAAATTTTCGATTAAATGAAAGTTTAGAGTAGGTATCTAATTTGAAATTTTTCCTCGCAGTATTTCTCAATTTAATTTGCCCAGAAGTAAGACACCGTAGCCAATCAATTCAAATGGCAAAATGAGCAAAACTATGATGAGAAATAATGGGATATCAAATTATGTACAAATGCGTTAATTTTAACCCACAAATAATTTCAGATATCGTGGACCAAATGGAGAGACTGATGCATATAGGCTAAGAGAAAAATATTTTTCGCTCGGTTTTTTCTTGAAGAAAAACGTCTTTTTGCATATAATCGAAACGTATGCCTTTCAAGGATGTGAACGACAGGATTCATTTTTTACTGAAGAAGTAATTTTATTTTTAGCATAATTATATTCCAATCAAACTTTGTAGTTTTCAACACCTCGTAACCCACCAAAAATATTTCCTAGCCTATGACATACCTAATATATGGTCATCTAATTGAAAAAAAATCCTCAAAATTGAAGATACATTTTTCGACTCTTTCATCAATACCTACCAAGACTAAATTGTAACATTGCTGGATTTAAAATTAAAAAATGTTTGCAGTTGAACAATTTCTTATTTCCACAACCTGATCTATGGTATGGAAACGATTTGTCCAGCTTGGATATGGATCGAGGACGAGAATTTGGAGTGGCTTCGTACAATCAGTATCGAGAAATCTGCGGCCTGTGTAAATTACGTAACTTTGAAGATTTAGCAGCTGAAATCATGGATCCCATGGTAGAGTAACAAATATTTTTAACGCACTAACTTTTAACTTTTATTTTTATTCTATCTTCATCCAGTGGTGTACAAGAGATCTGACAACTTCGCACTACAGTTTGCGTCAAGGTGCTAGGCTAAAGATGTTGCCAGCAGTTGCACATTGGTAAGAGAAGGTGTGTGACGACAAATACTTTTATAGTTATAGATTCTGCTGGCTCGAGGATTCGAACAAGGTCAACTATATTCCATCTGCCTATAAAATTGGACCACGGTATCCACGATGCCACAGGGCCGATGTTATAGGCGGATGTAATTTGGGTGTACAGTTACCACACTACCCCCAGTACCAATGGTACAAAAAGCAGGATCATCAACAAGCAGCTGCGGAGTATGTGTGAAGGGACCCCAAACCTTGAGCACAGTTGCCACAGCTCGAGTCTGCACCCCACTCCATTCATTGCCAGAGGGTAGCAGGAGGAGGTGAGGGTGTGCAGCAAGTGAGTTCCCAACGTGTCCGAGAGATAGTGCTGTTTGCTATGTTCTCGGTATCAAGTGGAGGTCACCATTTGTAGGGTGTGTTGGTAAGCAAATGCGCACATCTACATTTTGACCTCATGTATATGTGAGCCTAGCTCAGAATTAAAATTAGACTAATGGTGGTGAACCAATAGCCTGTGAACCAAAAAGTGTGTTCCCCCTAAATGATGTAGGGACTGGCTACACAACCTACCAGTGAGTGCAGTAGTACACTCATCACCACTGGTAGGAAGTTTCCACAATTGTCTACGGATGTTAAATACACAATATAATGATAAGACTAGTAGGATCCTCCTATCATTTAGTATTGGATTCCCAGCCACCCTTTCTTGCCAATATGTTGATGAAACGTGTCATGATTATTGTCCTATGAATTTAAAGGTATATAAATATATAGCTGTGAATCCAGTGAAATCGAATAAAACTAACGTTCATTTTACAGCTTTAGGTGAATATTACTAGCACAGATTTATGTGTTTATACCTGGGTGTCCAGTACTAGATGATCGAAGGTAAAATCACTTTACCCACTATACTTTTAGCTATGTGCTTGTTGCTACATATGGTAAAAAGGATTAAAATCCAAGAATTTTTAATAACAGAATAATATTCTACCTATTTAGAAAAGTGTACACTGTATGGCTAATAAACAAAAACATACCTCCCTACATACTGACATGTAAGTATAAGAAGTTAAACTTGTTTTGGTCTTTTTGAATGAAATTTCAACCTCATTCAAAACTGTTTATCTACGTTCATTTTCTGGGGTGATCGTATGAATTTCTTTGGTACTATAACATCAAGCACTAATTTGATGAAATTTCTGAATTAAAAGAATGGACATAATATGATGTAATTTTATTCATGTTTTCCAGCTCACAGTTGAAAAAATTTTTCCCAGCACCCCATTTTCATCCCCTACAACAGAAGACTTCCTAAATTCAAATTTTTTAGACATTACATTCATTGGGAACTTATATATTACACCTGATTCTCAGGCTCAAATGCAAGAATAATACTTAAGTATCAACAGTGACTTAAAAATAACTTATCTTAACAAAGTTATAACTACATAATGTTTATTTATAGATGTAATAAAATTGATAATGGAAAAATGTAAGAATTACGTAAGTATCATTTTAATTGCATTCGACATTCACTCAAATTTTACTGCCACAAATTGCAAGATATAGAACATGTGCTGGAAGAAATTAAAAAAATTAATTCAAAATTCAATGCATGTTTTGGTTTCCAGGATGTGTATAAGTTGAAATCTATATATCGTCATGTCGATGACATAGATTTATACGTTGGAGGTATTCTAGAAAAACCCTACAAAGATTCCTCATTGGGTCCCACATTCACATGCCTCTTGGGGGCACAGTATCACCAATGGAAATTTGGGGACAGAAAGTATTATGAATTTCCAACTGCAAAATTTAAACCTTGTAAGTACTAATTGAATGGTTATTGGTAACCTCTAATAAAAATGTTAGCTAATTCATAATATACATAACTTTTTTATAATTATTGTCTTGAGGATTTTGACATTAAAGTACAGCTTATCCAACAAAACTCATCCAAATTTTTCTCTCCATAAATGGTGAAGATAAATTCTCAAATTAACAAACTAAAAATCTCCCCTCTACTTTTGTAAAATCATGGCATCAGTGAAATATATAGCTCCTAATTAGTTATTAGGTAGGCCAAATTCAACACATATAGAAAATTTCAATCAAAATAACCCTCTTTTGTTGTCATTCCACAAATTAATTACTGACAGAAACGGGCTATAACATAACTTTTTTACAACATGTGTACATAGTGCTGTATTTTCGAGGCATGTATGGCGAGATGAAAGTGACCAATTTCTGTGCTCTCACTTTTCACATTCCTTAATTTCTTCTTTTTATGTATTAATTTCTTTTTCTCACTTTTGACTACTTTTCTTCACTCACTAATTTCATTTTTTCACTCCTTAGTTGTTTTTCCCACTACTTAATTCTTTTTTTTACACTTCAATGGAGAAACGAACTTGGTTGTTTGTGTAAACATCAACATGCATAATGGCCCTTTTTCATTGTGACATTTTGTAACTTGTGTACATGTAAATGGTGCTGTGAAAAAATAAACAACAAACAGTTGAGAAAAAACTACTGTTTCTACACTTTATAAAGAAATGAAAACTATTTTTGATGTTCCAAACTGCTTTCGAAATCTTGTATTTTGCTAATCAAAATCAATTTAATAATAACCTCTTTTTGGTGTATGAGCTGAGAAAGAAACATTGGAACAACTCCCTCCATAAAAAAAAAAAATTCACAAAGGAAAAAATCTATAAAATGATATGTAAAAACACAAAAAAAAAAGTTTTCCATTATTTTGCGTTTTTTAGTTTGTTTATTTTCAAACAGCTAATGAAGATTAAAAAATTATAAGGAAAGTGGTTTCAAGATTTTTCCCTCTTTCCAGTAATGCTAATCCCAGCTTTCTCACTTAAATAGCGGTTGAAGAATAATTGAGTGAAAGAAGAGAGGTTTCTGGATTTTAAAAAACATACAATTTTCCACTAACTAACGTTTTTTTGTTTGTTTATTATCAAATAATCGAAGACTGATAAAAAATTGTATGAAAAATAAATTCAAGTAAATTTTATTCTCTTTCCAAAAATACCATCTCCAGCTCTCTGGCTTATATAGTGACTGAGGAATCATGAAGTGAAAGAAGGAAGGTTTCTAGATTCCAGAAAACTGCAAATTTTCCGTTAGTTTACGTCTTTTTTGTTTGCTCGGGGTCAAATAGTTGGAAATAATTTTAAAATTATATGGAAATGTTGTAAATTTTACCCTCTTTTGAGCAATATAAACTTTAATTTTCTAGCTCAATTAGTAGCTGAGAAATCATTTGAGAAGTTTTTTTCAAAACTCAAATGTGTAGAATTGAAATGACAACTTGACAAACAGTTTTTCATGAAATAAATTGAATAAAAATATTAGAATGCCTGTATGTTTAATAGCTGTTGAAATATTACTGTCGGTAGTGGTGTGTGTAAAATATTTTTTGCAACACCTTTTCATAAACTCCATTTTTATGCGCATCTTGGATGTATAAAGCAGGCAATTTTAGAACCATTTAGGACTGATGTATAAAGTACTTACTTTATACATCGGTCTTTACTTTATACATTACTTTGAGCGTATGCATAATTTTATACACTGAGTCTTACTACTGTATCAAGCCTACATCGTCATTTTCTTTCATTTTTTAATGAAAAAAAATTTTTTTTTGTTAAATTTTCTCCACTATAGGGATTTGAATCTATAACTTCATTATTAGACTAGTGCCATAGCCACTACACCACTAAGTTTCGTTGAATCATTGGAGATAAGTAGTTTACGCTTATATGTTTCCCATTTACAAAAATATTTTTTTATTTATTTTTTTAGGGGGAGATGTTGCAAAAGATAGTGTGTGACGCACGCGTACATAGTAGGTGATTGATACTCGTATGATTTACATCACTCACCTTTGGCTCATGCTGCAAAAGTTACATTCGAATCGAAATAGCCTACTTTATACACTTGTATCATAAATAACTATTTCACACTTTTGTGCATCTTAATCCTACACAACTGTGTGTAAAATTAATATCTACTTCACAGGCCAAAAATTTGTTAGATTTCAGTTACTATACCCACGTACATGTAAAGTTGTAGTTCTTGTAAATATGTTGTGAAAATACCATTTTTGCAACACATGCACAAAATAACGAATTTTACGTGTATGTATAGCGAACGTAAAGCAACAAATTTTTGAACTGTGAACATAAATTTCACAGACGATGATTTTACATTTTGTTGCGCAGGATTTCGATGAGCGAGAGTGTGTAAAATATTTTACACACGCCACTACAGACAGACAAATTTCAACAGGCACATTTCATTGATTTTGTAACGAACAACGATATTTAAATAATCAGCAATAATAGTCCCTCACTCATTCCCAAAATTTTAATTTTTGGATACTGATAAAAGAGATATTTTTGTAAGTATGTTGTTCGGATTGATCAAAAATTAAAATTAGTATGTATCAGCGCATTTTGGATTGAAGAACCTAATTTAAAAGTATGTACATATGATATACATCAAACATTATCTATCGAATACATTTTCAATAAATTTTCGAACAAGTATTAGATCTAATATTAAATTAGTATTTTGTTAATTACTTCGACCATATACAAAAGGGACTGCGCATACTGATAAAATGTTGAAGGCAACCAAATGAAATATACATTCCATACAAAAGTTTTTTCCCTTATCAAACTGTGCTTTTCACAGAATTCATCTACGAATTCTTTTCGATTCGTCGCCGTTAAATTAATTAGGATTCGTCGCCCTTAAATTAATTAAGATAATTTCAGTTTTTTAATGTGGTACACATTTCTACTTTCACTACGCTGAATTCAGAGTAAATTTGGAAAAAATTATTTTGGTTAAATTTTCATTAAAAAAGGGTGCTACAGCCAATCACAGAAAGAATACAAATTCCTATAGCCAATCACAATTTCGAGGGAATATCAATTAAATTAATATCGATATGTAATGTTTTATCATAAGAGTATGAAGAAATTGGTGTTGATCAATAAATCGATATGATATCTAGGATGAAATGTGTACCACATTAAATGTTCTAGTTCGCTGACACCCTAAAGCGCGGTTTTTTTTTTTTTTTTGCATTAGTTTCAAAAAGTATGGTGTGCAACAAGTGCTAGTGGGCTGTTTTACCTCGTGTGAAGTTTGTAGCACTCTCCTTCGGCTCGTCAACAAACTCTTCCCACTTGATAAAATAATTTTCCACTTTACGCACTTGTCACACAATATACTATTATGCAACAAGTGTCGAAACGAAGTTTTTACTTACGTGAAGTTTGCAGCACTTTCCTCTGGTTCATACCAACTTCTCACTTCTTGTGGAACTACCTACTTTCTGCACTCGTCATACAATACAATAAGGAAAGTTTTTTTATGGGCTTAAATATTCCATAAAAAGCCAAAATATGAGAAAATGTACCGCAAAAGTTTTCCTCTTAAAAATATAACAATATGTGTGTCAAAGTACAGAATTCTTAATGGAGAATAGTATGAAAGCAATTTAATACTGACTCTGAAAAATAAATAATAGGTACGCACACAATAAAAACAAAATACATGAACAAAATAAAACTTTATTTTGGCTTAAGCACGGTAATTTACAAAGGAACGAAGAAACTAATTGTTAAAAATAATTAGATGCATTTTTACGAATCGATTTAAATTTAAGTCCATTGTAAAAAATATTCAACGAAAATAGGAAAATTGGCCAAGTTCGCAGTAATATGCGTTAAAAATGTCCAAAATATACAAAAATATGCATTTAACTCGAAGTATGCAAAAATATGCTCTATACATATGGAACTCATATTATTAAGAATTTTATGAATTGCAAAATCAACGACAATATTCTTTATAGTAATCAACAATTAAAAAATGTTTTTGCATAAAAAAACTCTCCCTAAATGAAAATGAATCCATTTAACATAGAACTAGATAAGTCTTGACCATTTCTTTTCTCCATTGGTTTTGAGTTAAAGATGAGTGTTATTGATTTTATTTCTCATCATTCGTTGTAAAGAAAATAGGCCCCATTCGTGGTCTAATGTGATTTTTATGGAGGAATAGTGGTTTGACCAATCAACGAAGAAACCCACAGAAAAAATGCACATTATCTCGGTTCCAAGCTTCTTATCAGCAACCTACAATAGTGCGCCAAATAGGTGCCAGGTCCCAATTACAGCCCTTTCGTGCACCTGTCATAAATTATGAAAAAGTTAGCTATATATGTATTATCTCAAAGGTTCATCCCTATTTATTTGTGAAGAGAAAAATTGGAAGCCAATTTTGAATAAAATATTCAATCTCTGTTCTAATTTGGTTATTCTTCGGATTTTAATGATTGTCTCATGAAAAATTAGGTTTTGTTTTCAGTTCCCAGTACATACTGAATAAAATTAGTACCTATAAGACCACTCGTCGTTCTCTATGATATAATGGCTGCTATCGTAAATACGAATTTTATTTTAATTTATAAATACACAGACAAAGTCTTCCATTAATATGAAATAGACATCTAAAAACTTAAATTCCGAAGGAAAACAATTGAACCTGATTTCTGATTTCAAATGTACCCATCAGAGAATGATACTCTTAAAATTGAATCGTTTTTTGGCTTTCAGCACAATTAAGAACGATACGTGACACAACTTTTTCACAAATACTTTGTCTAACAAATCCCGGATTAGAAAGAATACCGAAGAACGCATTTTATGTAGAATCTAACAGGTTATAGTAAATTTGTGTAGTGAAACTGTATTATAAATTAGTTAAGCAATTAATTTAGCGAATACATATCAAACTTGTAGCACTGTATTCAATGTTTTATGCAGGAATCCAGTCGTTATGTGCGATGATATACCGAAAATAGATTTAATCCAATGGCGAGAAATGTAAATGGACCGCCGTTTTATGTTGACGAAAAATTCTCATAATTTTATAACTTAGTATACAATCAATAAATATTACGAATGCTTTGACTTTATTCAATAAAATTTTCAAATTTACGCAGATCGAGGTAACATTGAAGAAAATGAGGTACCTAGAAATAGTTGCACATATAAATGTCAATCATACAAATTCACATTAAAGCTTATAGCTATCCAGAGGAGTTTCTCTCAATCAAGCTTGACAAATTGATTTTTCGTGGCTATTATCTGACAGGAAAAAGAAAGGAAATGCCATTAAATTATCAATAATGTGGGAATATTATTAAGTAATGGAAACCAAAATCAGTAGTAGGTCTGAGACCTGGACTAAAAGTAATGTTTTTTTTCTAAATTCCGTGATTATTGGATAAGAACTGCGATCTTGGCTAAATTAACATCAAAAATTGGACCCTCCAGCTGCCCTAAGGCATGAACTGTAAAGCCAATCACTAAAAAATTCAGAAACATGTTAGAATAGTTTTAAATCTGTATCGGTTCCAAATTTTGAGACTGTTTCGTGAAAATTACTCTTTTTAGAGCCATGGACTGCCCATACATATGCCATAAAGTCAATTCGCACCAAAAATAATGGGGTTCTTTCTTGGCTAGATTCAAATTTATGTACCAAAGTTCGTGAATATCGGACAAAGATTGGACCTGTATCGCGTTTGATAGACAAAGGACTATTTATAATTATATGTATAATTATATCGATGTTTATTTCTACCCTTGTGAGACCAACGTAATAGACTACCAGAGACCCGCAGTTTTATTTAAATAGATAGACACTTGCGGTTTCGAATATTGTGAAATTCTTCTACATGCGTAGTACTTTCTTCGAAAGCAGATGAACAAAGTATAAAAATTTAATGGAGAAATGCAAGTCACCTATGTATAGCTCGATGTATCCTTTTCGCATTTACAGTGGGTTATGAGCGTCTTTTCTGCGTATCATCAATTCGGGTATCCTTTTTTTTTTTTTTTTTTATTTGAATTGTAGATGGAAATAGGCAAACAACGTTTTCTAGAGAAGTATTGTTTAAGTGGATTTTTGAAAAAAATATACGTATTAAAATTGCCTGTGTATTCGGACCAAAGGTGGGAGTGGGTACGTTTTTCGTTTCATGATTTTCTGAAAATTCAGGCACTAGTCTTGATAATTCATTCTTCTTATGTACTCCCTTTTGCGTTGAGTCCATTTCGAGGAGTAATTTTGATTGGATGGTTTCGAAATTTGAAACACATATTCGGATATATCCAAGGAAGAACTTTATTGTTTTTGGTATGGATTGGGAGCATAGTACATCCGGTAGGCCAGTTTATATAAATTTTCTATTGAACAGCGTACAGGTTCAAATTTTCAATCGATAAAGCTAAAATTTAGTATACACATGTGTTTGATGTCGAGGATAATACTCACCAATTTTGGAGTGGATAGGCTTTACGATACGTCTGGTAGGAGTGATTTTGTTGCATTTTTGGCAGACTAATGGCTCTAAAAGGAGTAATTTTCAAGCTATGGTCCGAAAATTTGGTACATGTATTGATTTGAAATATGTCTATCAGGATTACAAATTTTATTCCCATTGGTATTATGATTCATTCCTAGGGGCTGTTGAAGGTGCTAATTTTTCATGTTATCTCAATAAAAGTTGCAATTCCCTTTCAATAGTCACGAAAGTTGGTACAGACAGTACCTTTTATACAACAATTAGACCTACTAATTTTGGTTTTAATTGGTCAATTTGTTCCCAACTTATTAGCTATTCAGTGTAATTTTACCTCTTTTATCCTTTTGATAGTGGTCCTGAAAAATTCATTTTCTGGCCTTCATTGAGAAAACCGTTCTTTTCAACCTAAAACCAACACGATCTCAGAAAAAAACCAATTTTTGTCTACTCTCTACCCGATGCAGTGTACTAGATTTGTACCCAAACACTTAAACCTCCCCTAATATTTTTATAATCAGAACGTAGACAACTGCACTATACTTCGTTTTGTAATGTGGGATATTTTTTTTTCATATAAATTTTTTATATATATATTGTGAAAAGCGATCACCCCTAAAAAATAAAAATAATTAAAATTTTTTGGAAATAATAATAATAAAATAAAGTTCTAATAATAAAACGACGTGAGCGTCCTTGGCTAGGCTAAGCACTTAGCCTAGGTACATATCTCGAATGTAATTTCTCCCTCTTTCAATCTGCTTTGTTTCTATTTTTGTTTCCTACACCACTGACTTTTGTCACTTCCCACTGGTGGTGGTAGCCGTATAATGTGTAGAATGTAATTTAACAACCCCTGTTGTTTGCTTCCCAGACTGCTTCTCTTACAAATTATCACCTGAAACATATCACTCTGTATTTTTCTCTGTTCATTTGTTTTGGCATCCATCATTTTGTCTTTAAATAGTAATGGTTGATTTTATTTTCGTTTGTTGTTTTGAATTTTTCTATTATATGATGTATTTTTTTAACATGGTTTAATTTTTACCCACGGGCATGGCCAGCAAGTTTTGTGTAGTGTGTGCAGCGATCGCTACACATGAGAAATTCCCAAGTGGTTTTTGCTACACATGGGAAATAATTACGTTTACACACAGTTACTAAAATCAAATTTTCTTTATTCTGTGTAAAATTTGCACCAAAAAAAATTTTTTTTTCTCTACACATGGGAAAAAGAAAAAGTTAACGACCCTGCCCACAGGTAATGGGCCCGCTCAAGGAAATGAATCGTGGTTAACTATGACAGGATCTTCTCTAGAGATGCCTTCTCCGACATCAGCTATTTGGTAAATATTATTCTCCATATTTTTGTTGCATGGTATAAAGTGTTTCACACGATCATCTGGCTAGCCGAGCAGGTTTATTTTGTTGATGGAAATGCTCTCGGTTCATTAATTGAGTGTTGTTTTTTGAGGAATTTGTGCTGGTTTGTTTTGGGTTGAATATTACCACCCGGGGTCACATACCACAATATATATATAAAAATAAAATTCACAATTCTCATCCCTGCAGGAAAGAAAAACATCGAATTATTTTCTAAAATTGTGCTCATTAAAACTTGGAATAATTTTTTGTTTAAAAAAATAAAAATGATTTTGACACAAAAATTAAAAATTAATTGATAAAATATTTTGAAAAAATAATACTGAATTAGTGTATTTTATCACATGCATCGTATTTGTGTGATATTGGTAAGTTTTTTCAAAAAATATAAATATTTTATATATTATTTTATCAGAAGTATGTTAATGGTGGTGGTGATTTTTAAACAAAAAAATTCTACTGTTTTTTGCGAAGCTTTCTGCGTAAGAGTTTTCTTTTATTTTACTCTGTATCATTTGAAAAGATCTTCTAAAAAGCTTTTGCATTACTCCCAGGTTGTGGCATGAATGTTCATAACTTCACACCTATGCCTAACATTATTTCGGTGGGTTAACTGCCATAGTAGAATGGCCAGTTGTGATAAAAATCATTATAAAAATAACAACACTAAATTTCGTCCTCGTTAGTTAAACGCGAAATTAGGAATTCACGATACGGACGAGCAATTTTTCTTTATACTTACTTTATATTTGTTTTCGCACATTATCTACTCAACCGCATAGAAACCGTTTGATTTAATTACAAATGTATACCAAAACCATATAGACGAATTCAATGACTTCAAAAATAATTCACAATCATCCTATCCAGGAAGTCAGGTTCCAACCGAAATTTTGGCTAATTTTTAGGGTCACACTATCGTTCTCTATTTTTGGGGGCTCAGAATTTTTTTAATTTGGAGGAAAGCTGTTGACTACCTGCTGGTTTTCAAGCAAGAAGTGTCTACAAGGAGGAAGTTTTAACGTTTCGAAGGCATCTAGAAATATACACATGTTCAACGATTAGTAATTAAGTGATTGGGTGTTTAAAATACCATCCATATTATCAGCGTTAATGGTCAGCTACATTCGATACATACTAATGATGAATAAAATTAACAATTACTTAATGGGTTTGATTCGAGCGCCAACGCACAAGTGAAGGGAACCCTCTTTAAGTAATTGACTATACCTTAAAATAATTTTCAGACGAAAATTGCTTATTGCTCGTTCTATTTAAAAAAATAATACAGTTGTGGTAAAAAAAAAAGGTAGTCCGTAATGAATTAAAGGAAAAAACAAAAACAAAATTCATAGTAAAAAATTACTGAATGTATTGCGGAGAGTGGCTTGTAAAATGTTGTTGTTGAAAATATTTTTAATTTTTTTCATCAGTGATACATGTATCAGTGACAATAATGAAAATGACGAGGGTAATAAGTTTCATTTTCTTCACTTAGACAATATATTACATCCAGGTATCGTATAAATTTTTTTATGTCTATAAATTAATATTTGTCAAAATTTTTTTTCATAAAACTTTTTCATACCACCTGCATCAAGTATGAATGTGTTGGAATAAACTAGAGTTGAAACATTTGGAGGCTTAAATCTTACCAGAGTTGGTAGTCACCATCTACCTACGGAAATAATTGGTTTTTTTTTTTTTGAACAGCCAGTAAAATTTTCACTGAAGGCATAATAACAATGAGGAGAAATGTGCTAATATTATTTTTCCCAACTGCCTGAAAATGAGATAATGTGTTTTACCAGGTTTCTGAAATTTTATGTGCGTTTACGCCAATCAATTTTCATATGCTACAAAAACAATTCTTACACCATCTGTTTGTATTTTTTGTGTGAACGTCTTAAGAAAAAAAATAAAAAATAGAATTAGATTTACAGAGGTCCCGTAATATAAATTTGAAATTCGGGGCTTTTTTTGATTTTCAAACAAATGGACCAATCACAAAATGAAATTTTAGTTAGTGTGCTGTGATTGGTTTATTCATAATCGTCTTCCTATACATATATTGCGTATCTTTTCTACTTGTTTCAACTTGCTGATATTACAAATAGCCACACAAAACATAATTTGAAAACTGTTTGCGACCCGTGATCAACGTACGCAGTCTGTTTTACTTGTTTGTTTTTTTTTTTTAAATTAGCTTGTTATGATACTATCGCAAAAAATACACGATTTTATACGTCTAAAGTAATCTTGATGAGACGAATTTCAACTGGGTGTCAAGAAGTACGAATTCCTGCATGCCCCTTACAAATTAATTCTAGTAAAAACATCCCATGCACGAACACTTTTGATTTCGCCTACTTTACGAACTACTTATTACACATATTGTACTTGTGTAAACGAGTAGGCTAGCTTTCTTTTGTTTTTTCCCATCTTCATGCGTCTTTTTTCTGGTGGGTATTATAAAAAATGGTCTGTGGTACATGTGAAAGTGTCGTCATACATGTAACAATCTACTACTTTGCATGTGTGTCACACACTATTTTTTGCAATAGCCACCCAAAAACATACCACCAAGACAAAAAAAAAAAAAAGAAAAACATTTTCTCTATTCATTCCGCTAAAAATCTTTTAATAATTTAAGCAAAAGGTAATCAAAATAAAAAGTGCTCATGCGCAGCAAAGACTGCAGTGCGAGAAGTGAACAAATTTGCAAGTGCGAATGAGTAAATTTGTAATTTTTGGATAGTTACAAAATCTATTTGTCAAAATTTGAAAGAAAAAAAATTCATGTTTTTAGTGAACTAGAATGTTTTTAACTTTAAATAGCACGTTTCTTAAGCTTTATTCTTTACTTGGAAAAAAAGAGCAGAACTTAATTTTAGTTCCTTAAGCAAGATCTATACATATAAAAGTCCAGCATATGCAGAGTAATACAGAGTGCAAGTAACATAGATCTTATTGAACTATAACTGCTTAGTACACTTGGCCTAAAAATAGGCATTATCAGTATTCAGACAAAGAATAAGAAATTTGGGCTGCCTGGCAATTTACATACTTACATAGCAGAATGGAGCAAATATCACTAAGACAAATATACAGCCACACAAACACAAAGAAAAGTAGGTACCAATTATCATTACCACGCACAAAGCAAACTTCACTTATCAAGCCATGGAGTAGAATGAAAATTGGTTCCTCCACAGTTGTTAACTTCATTTTTTTCACACATAATTCAAGCATAACTTGAGAAAAAATGACAAAACAATCTGAAATTTATTACAAATTATATTTTAAGGGATGAGGAATTTGAAAATTAATTTAAAGAACTTTAATTCTATTAAAAATTGGTCCTTCGCTTATCAGTTTATGATATTGCAATTTTCACTTCACCGCTTGATAAATGAAGTTGGTTTTTCCACGCAGTTAAAGTTCCTTATCCTATATTGAAACATCATTTATATCACCACACTCAAAGTCCATTTATTCTATATGATCTATGGGAAGAAATAGCACAGATTTATACACTATGTTACAACTTAAATAAGTAACAGCTGTTTTCAGCCGTCTGTGCTTCCCCTTACCACACCAAAGTAAACAAATTGTAATCAGTGTATAGAAGATAGAACAGATACGGACTTATGTAAGTTTTAAATACAAAATCATTAAAAATCACAAGAAAATTAATTTTTTGTCCTGTATCAATAATTTTTGGCATCCTGATTTCAATCTTGAAGGCTGACAGACCATCCATACCAAATATAACATCAGATAACGCATAAATAAACATACAGCACTTATTTGAAAATAATTTTGTGCATAAGAAATGCATTGTACACGATTTTTTTGCCCACCAGCAAGGGAAATGAGACAACATCTCAACAAGTCTTGAAAATGAATGCTCAACATAGCAAAAGCAGACAAATTATTTATCTAGTTTATATATTATAATGTACTCATCTTTGACAAATAGAAAACAATATCGATTCTAGTCAAAGAAAATAATTACTTATGGGATAAACATTAATCAGAAAAGTAAACAAGTACCTATACAGAATATAAGATCTCGTTCAATATGATGATGTAAGCGAGTGTAACAAAGTGCAAGTAGGTATAAAATAATGTATACGAATAGTTGCGAATGGAAAAACAAAAGTTCAAAAGTAATATAATAGTTTTATATGTTCGAAGTGAGGAAGACTAGTGTGACCTAATAAGATCTGTTAAGCGTGGAAACTTAGTTCAACACTAAGTATACATAGTTTGAAACAACCTTTTCAGAAAACTAATTCCAAATTTTTATAAATAGAACAGCTCTTTATTGAAAAACCTATATGTACTGAATACTAAAACTGCTAATGATTAAATTTTTGAAAAAAAAAATGAAACCGACTGTGTAGGGACATAAAACATAATACAACTAAAATGTTGAAAACAAGTTTTCCAGGTTTTATAATAGTAATTCTTTTACAGAGTGGAATTACAACTAACATAGTCGTTGGCAGAAATACCTTCCACATGACATGTTATAAATATACCTATAGTGCAAGATTTTTGAATGAAGTAATGTAGATCCCTTCATATTAAATATTTCATGACACAATTTTTTGTAAATTTAACATTAATTTAACAACCTCAAAATTCATAGCATTATTATCTCTATTCAAAACAAGGGGTTTTATTTATTAAGAATGTTTAAATTCCTTAAATGTGCTGTTAAAAACTCTCCACTTTCTATTTGATTTCAATCAATTTCATCTTAGGCTTAATGATAGGTACTTATGAAATAAAAATTCATTTAAATATCATTTATTGCACAATTTAATTAGTGAGAACCAAACAGTATTGATTTTCATATTAATATCAAAAGGTATTTCTACCAGAGACTGAGTTAGTTGTAATTCCACTTTGTAAAAAAATTACTATTATAAAACGTGGAAAACTAGTTTTCAACATTTTAGTTCTATTACATTTTATGTCCCTAAACGTAGTAAGTTCCTTTTTTTTTTAATTTAATTATTTAAATAATTTTTTATGAAGTGCAAAATGAAAGTTTCAATCGGTTTTACACAATAAGAAGAATTTACTCTAGAAATGACAGATAATTGTTGATATTGTAATATTTGAACAAAACTGAATTTGATTTTCAGTCTATTGTTTTTTTCTCAGTTATGGCAATTCAAATTTATTTATTGTTCAACAACCAAATTCTAATCAGATGCCAGAAAAACAAATTCAAAATTTAAAATTGATTTTAAATACTGTTAGATCTACTATATTGAACTATATTAATAGTAATAGTAATGATAATTTAACAAAAAAGGAATATCAAAAAACATATGCTATGGTGTATCACGCAATAAAATGTGGAAACTCAAAATTGAGCCCCTTTTATGGGCCACTGGCAGTTAAGGTATGGGTTGAATGAAAAGATGAACACAAAATTTGGACTCGGCACCTCAAAAAACATATTTGGTGATGTGTCATACATTAAAATATGAAAACTCAACATTAACCCCTTTCTGAGGCCCATTAGGGGATTAAGAATGGGTCAAATGGAAAAATGAACACCAAATTCGGACTCATCACCTCAAAAAATATATTTGGTGATGTATTACACACAATAACATGTGGAAACTCAAAATTGACCCACTTTTGGGGCCCACTGGAGGTAGAAGAATCGGTCAAATGGAGAAATGAACACCAAATTTGGACTCAGCACCTCAAAAAACATACTACATTGTCAAAACTCAAAATTTTTCTGGCAGACTATTTATATGTGCATAACTAAGGAAGGCTACTGAGAGAATTGTGTCATCTGAAATATTTATATAACCACAAGAAATACCATATTCTAGACACTTTTGGGTGATCCAATCAGCATGTATTATTCCATTTTATTTTGAATTGGGACTTGTGATTGGTCATCTTACTTTTTTGATGAAAAAAATTCCCAAATTTTGAATATAATTTTTGGGTTATCTATGGGGAATTTTTCAGATTTCTTTGGCCAGTGTTATCTACTCACCGTATAAAAATACCAATTTTTTGAACCATCATTCGTATTTTTACGATGAATATTGAATGCTGCAGAGTGGCACAAAATTTCATTAGATTGTCAGAAAATGGGTCAAACACAATACCTCTTTCTGATGCAGTTGGTAAAAGGCAGTTAATTTCTTGTTAAAACTCTCACAAGTCACAGTTTCAGTTTGTTTGTAACCTTCAACCTTTTCATACGTTTTCTTTATAAACCTTATGTAGCACAAATTACGAGTGCCTATCAGAGTTGTGACGTAGAATAACTCGAGTAATTTTTCCGTAAAATTACATAAATTTACACGAGTAGAAAAAAGGATTATTTTACATGGATGAGTAAATTTACTTGCTTCTTAGAAATTCCAAATTCGTATGCGTGCTAAGTATACCTATCAAATAAAAAACATTTTCAGGGGCAGATTTGTTATATTTAAATTTTGAATTTGGAAAATAAAACTTTCAGGAATACCTTTAACTCTATCGAAATTATTAAAAAAATTTTCATTGGACCTTTTAGAAAGAACTATGATTTCCCCTTCAGTGCTGTGAAATAGGAGTATTGAAGGAAAAATGTAGTCTACTTTGTTACAAACTTTATTTTTTCCTCCAAAAGCCTTATTTTAATGTTTATTTTTAAATTTTAACATCAAAGTAAGACAGATTTTTTTGATTTTAAATTTCTATTACTGTTTTTTTCTCTTTTTCCTTTCATTTCCCTTTTTCTATAAGCTACCTCTACTATATCAACGTTTTCAATATGATATGAATTTATCGATAAAGTAAAGTTGTTTCTCTCATGAAATATTATGAAATCTGCCCCTAAAGTGTATGCTGATGAACACTATTACTTATTGTGTGCTTGTAAACGACTCTGAGCTGTATTTTGAAGAACTTTCAAGCAGTCAATGCATACAGCACAGTGTTTGCCATCGATTTTAATTATATTGAATCCAAGTGTATTTATAACAGAACCTTTAAGATGTCCCATAGTAAAATGAACTGATAAAAATTATTGAATAATGAAATTAAAACAGCACATCAGCAATAAAGATCAATTAATATAATACCCAAAACTCCCAAAAGTTTAATAATTTAGAAGTTTTGAATTCTCTGAAAGAAAAATTATGTAAAAAATAGATGATTGATAAGAATTGGAACCTTATCAGACATTTACACGTAATTTTACTCGATAATTATTATATGTAATTTTACGTAATTTTACTTTATTCTACGTGTAACGTAAAAAAAGTTTTTTTCGCGTGGAAGAACAACTATGGTGCCTATACAACTTATGTTTGGCCTACATTGCTTCAGTATGTTTTTTTGAAAATTTTTCATTTCTATGTCACTTTATTCTACTACATTCATCAGTAATTTCCATTTGGAACATGGTATGGTTATTAAAAACTGTGCCCTATTTTTCTATGTTTCAAAAATATGAAGAATCAAACGAAATTCTAATTACCTATGGTTTTAGAAGATGTAAGAGACCTTCCAAATTTTTACCACTTCACCAGACAAAAATTCTTTGAATGTCTGTAAATAAAATTCAAACGACTCTTATCAATGAACATTTTTTTTCAGGTAGTCACGATAAAAATCGATGTCCTTTCTTTGACAAACGAGTTCAAGGTCAATCGTAAGTAATTTAAACAGAATTATGCCGTCCTTATGCATCATAAGTTTACCTTAATTAGGACTTTGAAATTTTTATTGAATGAATTCATCTTATTGTTGTATTTAAACGCCATGCAGATCTTCAGATCAGAATGCTGCAGACGCAGCTTGTGCCAAACCATTCAAAAAATGTGATCCAAACGACGTTTTCTACACAATGGACGGATCTTGTAATAATATAAATATTCCTATTTGGGCACAAGCTGGCACTCCGTACGTAAGATTAATGGCGGCAAATTATTCTGACGGTAAGTTTATAGTAAAATATTTAAACATTGGAGAAGGAAATTTAAGAGAATATTATTCTAAAATATAAAATATGAATGATGCAATGATTATTTTTCCCTTAGAATGGTAAACTAAAGCATTGATTTTAGCTGTAGATGCAGAAATCACAATTTCGCTATATTTCGTCCAAATCTAAACAAAAATCGGCGGGGCCATTGTAAGAAAATTCGGGCCCGGGGAGAAAAAATTTATGGGCTACCTAAAAAATTTAAAATCGCAACTATTTTCAGGTGTAGAACCTAGAACTTATCTTTGAAAGGAGTTTTACAATACTGGGGAAGCCGATTTTACTCGCTCTTCGTACGAAAAGATTTTTTAGAGGTTTTTCATAAATGTAGTTATGTTTCTTTTTCTTTTTGATGTATAAACATTCTGGGGCTCGATCTAGGTAGGAGCTAAACGAGAATTACAATTTGCCTAACTCGCATACCTTACAGTATTGTAACTCTTGATGTGTAGGTGTGTGGTTGTGAGTGTGTGTGCAATGAGCACACGCACAACCACACTATTATGTTTACACAACAATCTTTGATTTTTTATCGTAAAAATGGATTTAAATTGCCATAGAATATGAAGTTTGCAATACATCTGCAAAGACGTGTAATTGGCAAATATTGAGATCATAAATCCCCTTGTAAAATTGTCTAGGTAAGCAATAGTTTATTCTTTTCAAAAGGTCATATAGGATATCTGTTGCTATGATTTGTGAGTTGTCGGGAATCTTTTAGTCCCATTATAGTCCTTTAGACCATATGATTTTCATGGAAGTTATGGATGGAACAAACGCTAGTGCAAACCAGCTTATAGGATTATAAAAATATGACAAAACTCTGAAGAATGAGAAACTTAGTCCAAGGGGACACAAATGGCTTGGGATTAGGCATGAATAACACATCACACTCCATATCCCAATATAGGCCTAACACTTTAATAAGTGGTTCCTTTAAGGAAAATTCTGTATCAAAGTCCTTCCTTAAAGACATGCAATTTGTGTCCCACTGCGCTAATTCCATTGAAATGTTGTTAAACAATTTTGTTGACTTATTGTATAAATCTTTAGTCTGTTTGTATGTGGATATGGATACTATCAAGTTGTCGACGTAAAATTGTTCTAAAAACTTAGTATGGAAATCCATGTCAACTAATTGGAAATGATATAGGTATTAATAATGCAGCTAGCAAGAAAGGAGCCAAAATTATTCTGACAGGTACGCGACAAAATATGAACATTACTAAACTATTAGAGTTCATTGAATTTTCAGGATCTTTAATCCAAAGAGAATCATCTGAATGTAATTCGATATGGTGGAAAGCTTTTTGATGTCGGAGATTATTGCGTAATGGTCTTTATAAAAACTTATGGGTACTGATACTAAATTGGATAAGAGAACTACCCCTTTATGCATACAGTCATTTAGCAAGTGATTAGACTTCTTTGATTTGGCAATCTGTCAAAAACTACTCTGAATAGAGTACTTTTTGTTGGATCGTAGACACCCTTATATGGTAAGTAAGGCGCCAATTCGATAGGTTTGATCATTTCTAACACTATGAATGAATCAAAGTATTGATTATATCTTAAGAAAAATTGTGGCTTTTTTTTAGCAATTTTGGTAATTGTCTTTCAAATTGTTTGAAAGCTTGATGAAGTTAGTTTACTAATGGTAGAGGATTGCATTTATAAAGCCACCTAATGCGATATCGATTGTTTACAAATTCAATGTTTTTGTAAAACAAACATAATTCTTCGGCTTCCACTTCAACTTCAACTAAATTATTGATTTCAATCCCTAAAATATCTAATTTCTAAAAATTTTCAATGCTTTCCAGGGATGAGAAGAAGGAAGGTTTGAATATATCACATTTGGTAGGAGATCCCAAGAATCCTCCTAACATATTTCCCAACTCAGTTTCAATTATGGTTAGAGTTGGTGACAAGTACTGGATGTGCTTTATAAAAGATCACATATATTCGTCACCAACTAATAAATGAATTATGAGTCATCACCCCTAGAAGTGAGTTCATTTATGCTAATGAATAGTGACCTAATTTTTATTGCATAGGAATTTCAAAATTACGAACATCTGTTGTTGACGGTAGCCCATTACCACTACCCAGAGCGATTAGAGCAGCTGTACTCCCAGATAAAACTGTTTTCTCAAAAAAATTAAATATTTTCTTTTATGCATTTGGACAATTTGTTGATCACGACGTCACCCTTTCACGAATGATCGAATCACCAGGTACATTTGCAAAATAAAGATTTCAATCGTTCATCGGAGATGTAGGTTGAATTTTTATGCCTCTAAGATGATGTGGTGCTCACAAAATAGGACATTTGATAATTTATTTTTCTTTACAGAACCGTGTTGTATGGATCATAAACCAGTGCCAAATATGTCAGAAGATGTTTGCTTGCCAATCATTGTACCTAAGGATGATCCGTTTTATTCCCATTTCAAAGTGACTTGCATCGATTTTAAACGTATGCAAAATACCAAGGCTGAAGGATGTCAAGTACACCCTATTTTTCAAGTTCGTAATCCATGAATTTCCTCTCTCTTTCTCCTAAATATGTCCAATCAAACATTCCAAATAGACGGTTATTAAAATATGAAATTGTTTTAGATAAACACCCAAACAGGAGTTTTGGATATGTCAGTTACCTACGGAATAAGCGATGAAGAAATTAAAGTCTTGAGAAAAGGCACTGGTGGTCAATTGAAAGTATCAAATGACGAAAGAACGTCGCACCAAGAGTTCCCATTAATTATTTCAGGTCCAATATGTCCATTCGGAGGAGTTGACAGACGAGCAGAAGGGGAATGTTTTATAGCAGGTTAATATAGAAGAATCGATAAAATTATAAAAGTCTTCAGAAATATTCTATCTAGTTGACTGTGCTTCTGTATTCAAAAAACTAATTTTCAAAATTAAGGAAAAAATATATTTAAATGGGAGTGAGAAATTATTATCAAAATGCATAGAGATTCCCCCCTCCTCCGTTAAATAACTTAATAAGTTTGTAGGAGATAACTGAAAATGAAATTTGGATTGATGTCAATACCTACGTAATTTAATCACGAGGGAAAGATTATAATTTATAATCCTTTGTATCATTAATGGTAAATAATTATTTTATTTCGAAAAACTCAAGCACTGTATCTAAGTTTTGCTAAAAAACCAAGTTTTCCAATTCATTCGTACAGTAATTAGAAACCATGGGACCATTTGTTAGAACGTCAACAGAAATAAATGCATCCAAAAATTTCAAAAAATTACTACCGGTACCTAATTATTAATTTAGTTGAGAGAATTATATAGAGGTTGAGGACCAGAGGTGTAACAAAAAGAGAGATTTGATTGAAGTTACGTCCAAGAAGCGAATGTTTATTTTATAAGTTACATTAATTTAAGCAAAGTACATTTTCAGAGTAATGAACGAATGGTAACGGAAATGAACGAGTGAGCGGCGGAAGTGGTATATCAGTGTAGCCGCGAGTAGATATAAATAAATGTATTCGATATATGTTCGTGTGTTCGTAGGAGTGAGAGGGGAGAAGGATTGGTGGTCTCAACACCCCCCTACAATCTTTTGAACCGATCACGACTGCGGGTGTTACAAAAGTGTTTATAAAGTGAGTTTGTTACATTTAATTACAAATTATAAAAATATAAATTTAAAAATTGAAAAAGTGTACATATAAAATGGTAACTGATTTGGACGCTTGTAGTAAGTATATTGATTAATAAGTATGAATAAAATATAATAAATATGGTAACATGCAAAAATAATTTATATTAGGTAACAGGATAAATAACATGCAAATAGAGATAAAATAATAGATTATGTTTGTGATGTTTCAGACAAAATTTTGGTAAGGAAGTTGACTTTTTAAGGATCACAATTTGGGGATTCTAGGATTTTACTAGTAAGTAAGATATGCTGCTTACTGGATAATGCTTTTGTTAGTAAGTCAGCTATTTGATCTTTAGTAGCTATTTGTTTGAATGTGAAAATTTTGTCGTTATAGGCCTGAGCAAGTCCATAACATTTGATCATAAGAGCTCGAAGACGTTTTTGTCCTCCACCTGAGATTACATGAATAACAGATATGTTGTCTTCGTAGACAATTACAGGAGTGTCAATTAAGAAGAATTCACGATTTATTAGCCAAGCAAGTTCTATGTCCTCGAAAGAATCGTGAAGAGCAATCAATTCAGCTGCTGTGGATGAAGAAGCATGAATATTTTGGCGATGAACGCCCCAATTTATCAGGTCACCATACATGGTAATTAGGTATCCAGTTATAGATTTTCCTTTTTCTAGTTCAGACATGTTTATAGGCTGATCGTCAATGTCGGGGGCATAAGATGCATCGACATAAGCTGATATGCCTTCGGAGTTGGATCTGTAGACAATGGCAAGATCGATCGTGTATTTCAAGTACCGGATGATACGCCGTACATAGTTCTTTTTTGTGTCATCCGAACAATTTTGGAATCTTGACAGGTAATTGACTGAGAAGGAAATGTCTGGCCTTGTGCCTCTAGATACATATAATAGTGCACCAATCATAGATCTGTATTCTTTATTATCTGTGCCTTCAGATTTACTTAACTTGAGGCCTGTCTCCATAGGCGTTTTGGAAGGATTTGAATCACACATTTTGAATTTTTGGAGAATCTTTTGGATCTGCTGTTTTTGGGTAAGTTTAATTGTTTGTGATTCACGATTTCTTTCTATTTCAAAACCTACAAAATGGGTTGGGTTGTTTACAATTTTCATAGTAAAACGAGTTTCAAAGTGAGTGGTTATTTCATTAACCCATTCTGGACGATTAGTTGCGAGAAGGATGTCGTCTACGTAAATTATCATGAAGGCAATACCATCTGAGTCATCTTTACGTGTGTATACGCATCTGTCGATTTTTGACTTTGTAAAATTGGAATTTTGAAGATGAGAATCCAGTAACTCAATCCAATTTTTACTAGATGTTTTAAGGCCATAGATGGATTTTTCAAGTTTCAGTAATTTTGATTTTTCGACATTGCAACCTTGGGGAATATTGAGAAAGATGTCATTTTTGATTTTAGAATTCAGATAGGCTGTTTTGACATCATATTGAACAAGTTGTAGATTCAATAGATTGGTTACGGATAAGATCCATCTAATTAGCCAGAGTTGCACAACAGGTGCATAGGTCTCTGTCATAGTATACTCGGATCTGTCCATAAAGCCTTTGGCAACGAGTCTAGCTTTTGGGCACATTACTCCTCTGTCATTGGCTTTGGCCGTGAATATCCATCTTGTGTCAATAGGTTTGATATTATGTGGGCGATCCACAATTTTCCACACATTAAGATCTGACATAGATTGCAGTTCATCATTGATTGCCTTAAGCCACTCTTTCTTAAAAGGATTTTGGAAAATATCACTGAAGCTTACTGGCATGCAATCTTCTATAAACAAAGAGTCTTCAGATGAGGCTTGTTTTAGCACATTGACCCTATAGATTGCCTCGATTTCCTCTTCTAAGGGTTTAACTTGGAGTTCTTCTGGTTTATCAGTGAAGTCAACTAATGTTTTCGTCTCATCAAATTTAACATCGCAGGATTTGTAGGATTTCATTTTAATTGGATCTAATATCTGATAACCTACATTCGAAAAGCCGATCAGAATAGTTTTAAGGGCTCTGGGCAAGAATTTTGGGTCGAGATGCTCCTCTTCGTTCTTCTTGGCTTTGACTGCTGATTGCTGTCTTTGTTCAATGGGAACGTGTTTATATGCAATAGCACCAAAGACTCGAAGATGGGAAATATCGGGTTTAGTACCGTATAATTTTTCATAGGGTGTTATGTTCCCTAGATTGACGCGGGTCGGACTTCTATTAATTATATGGGCGGCGGCTAATACAATTGTTGACCATAATTTGAAATCAATTTTTGCGTCGTATAATATGGCTCTAACTCTTTCGAGCAGGGTTCTGTTTTGCCTTTCGGCTATTGCGTTTAATTCGGGGGTGTACGCCACGCCATCATCTAATGTGATTCCTTTTTCGGAGCAAAATTGTGTCATTTTGGAGTCGGAGTATTCTTTAGCTTGATCAGTTCTTAATACAGAGATAGGATCGTTGGGAAATTTTGTATTGAAGGATAGATAATACTCTTTAAATTTATCGAAAGCCTGGGATTTTCTTAATATTGGAAAGGCAAGAGTATATTTCGAGTAATGATCAATAAAAGTTATTATAAATTTTTCTCCGTTGTATGCCTCTTGAAAGGGTCCCATGATGTCTGATGAGATTACTTCCATTCTTCTCGTTGGTCGAGTCCTCACGCCATGGTGACCAAGTCGGGTGGATTTTGCTTTTATACATATTTCACAAGTGGCAAAGTCATCGTCCTTAAATACCAAATTTTGGGGCATACCTACAACTACTTTTGATAGTGCTTTCAGGCTTTTGCCACTTAGATGACCTAATCTTCTATGCCAAAGAGTTTTAGTTTTGTTTATGTTTTTCATGTGCTTTCTATTTATTCCGACACTCTCTCCATTTAATTCATCCTCAGATTCGGAATAAATCTCCTGATTGACCGTATCCACTTCGGTATCTTCAAAATTTTGGGGATGGTCAATGTTTTCCTGCTCTCTTTGTGGATTGCTTGTTCCGGCCTCATTCAGTTCTTCAAAATTTTGTTGAGGATCATCTATTTGATCCTCCTGTTCTGCAGACGTACTAGGTACAGGCATACACACAAGCTCCTGATAGACCTTATTTTCCTCTTCTTCATCAACTATCTCATAATCAATGTAGTACATCGAACCTCTCTTTGGAGCGGTTATAGTAATTTCACCAGTGTTTTTATTTATGATGTCTGCATGATCTGTGTCTGTTATGATTTTGAATATACCAGACTCCATGATTTTAGCTCCTGACCAAATATCAAGGCTTAAATCAGGATCATAATATACCTCTTTTAGGTGAATAGTGGAAAATTCTGCGTTAGAATTGCAGACATTAACGTACATTGATCCAACGTGGGTAGGGTTTACGAATACGCCTTTTTTGGCACAAAGTGCTCTACGAGAATTGTCAACTTTGCGTACGTTTCTTAATTTTGAAATATCATTGACCATGTGGTCATCTGCTCCATTATCTAGTAACATCGTATGAAGTTGGTTTTTTGGGGGGGCGGTCTTTGATACTGTAGGGGGTTTAGGCCATTGAAATTCATCTTCAATGTCATCAAAACTTAAATGATTAAGATTTGAGTGTAACATCATAGAATATTTAACACGAAAATTGGATTTATCATCGGACTTTTTCTGGGAGTTCGTGTTATTTGAAATTTGGGGTTTCGAGCTACTGTTCTGGTTCTGGGTTTGTGGAGTATTACTGGCTGTAGATGTTTCATTAGGGCATGTCCTTGACATGTGTCCTTTTTTGTTGCATCTGAAGCATGTAATATCCATTTGGGATACATTATCTTTTGAAGAATAATTATTTTGTTTGTTTTGACTATTTTTGTGATCGTTTAAATAACTCGTTGAGTTATAATTTGGTTTGGAAAAATTTGAGTTATTATTATTATTTCGAAAATTTCTAAAATTTTTTCTATTATTATTCATTGGTTGATAGGATGGTTTGGGTTGATCAAACCCGGGAAAAGTTTTATTAGAATATTCAATTCGATCACATTTTTCTAATATCATTTTTGTGAGTCTGACAGTAGTTCGTTTTTCTACTTCTAAATTGCGAAATTCTGAGAAGACAGTATCAAATTTTTCGGGCAATGACATCATTAATTGATCTATTTCATCGGCTTCCGATAGGGGGTAATTAGCATCGCGTAGTTCTTCCACAATGGATGAAAAATATTCCAAGAATTTACGGATGGTACCTCTCCTTGGATCGAAGCGAAGGGACTGAAATTTTGACTTTAAGACCATGATGTTAGTAGCAGTTTGATTCCTGTATCGAGCATCCAATATTTCAAAAATTTGAGAAACTACATCGCAAGTTTTGACATGATGAAGGATTCTTTTGTCAAGTCTTTCGAATATGTGGGCTTTGGCCCGTTCCTGAGTTTGGAAAAATTTAAGCCATTTAGATGTTAGGCGTTCTTCGGATGATGTGTAAATGTAACTAGTTTCACGAGCAGTAGGAAAAATTGTGGAATGGCAGCCTTTACCTATAAGGGTGCTAATGATGGTTGCACGCCATCCCTCATAGCCATTTCCACGGAAAACATTTGAGATCCTATCATTATTTTCAGTGTTCATAATTAATGAATTGACTGAACTAAAAAAAAATTTAAAAAAAAAATAAAAAAAAAATAAAACAAACGGATGTCAATCCCCAGCAAATGCCGCAAGACTAGGATTGCCGTACCTGTGATAACCAAACAATTTGTAGATTTAACGATAGTATTTAAATTGTCCTTGTGTGTGTCTCGAGTAGGTCCACTGCGGGCAAGAGATCACACACGTTAAAGATGAGATTGGACGCTTCCCAATAAAAAAAATAAAAATAAAATAACAAGACTTTTTAACCCAAAATAATTCGTATTAGAATTCTATATTCAATAAAGTGATTAATTAAAATCAATAAAAATGAAAAGGTGAGGGTGAAAATGAATTAGCTACCTTCAGATCAAGGGAATTAGGAAGGAATAAAATTATTGAAAACAGGGGAAAATTTTGTTTGAAATTATATACCCACAAAATAATTCGAAATGAGTTTGTAGAAAATTAAAAAGGAAGGTGATTTTTTTTTATAAAAAAAATATTTCACCAGATATTACAAAAATTATTTCTACCGGTAACTCGTAAAAAAAAAAAATAAAACGAAATTCACAGTAGAAAAAAAAAAAATAAAATAAAATATTTAAAATATATTCGAATGAATGATTAATGGTGTTCGAGATAAAAAAAATTTAGGTGTTCGTATAAGAAGAAAAGTATTCAAAAAAAAAAATCGTTAATTATTTTCGACAAAATTGTGCAATGGCAAAAATTTTCAAGTTGCAACAAAATGGTGGTTTGAAATTGAAAAACCGCGCCAACGTATTTAATGAATGGGCGAAGATAAGCGTTCGTAGGTTCGTTGCACTTAACAAAAGGTTAATGTACAAGTTCGAACGAATGAACGAAACGACCCGTGCATACGTCACGAGTTGTACACTCCAAGACAAAAGTGGCTGCAAAAATTTGCACACGACTTGCCAAAATTTGTACTTAGAAAAATTTTGAAAAGGCCAAAATTATTTGAAATGAACGGTATTTTCAAATATACAGGTTAAATTTTGAATCGAAAGAGTTAAGTTTCACGAAAAACACGAAATTGAACACGAAAATATACGAAAAAATTACGAAAAAATTACGAAAATATGTTTTTTATTACCTTTTTCAGCAGAAAGTTCCTAAGTTATACCTTTTTTCACGGTCGATTTTTTTTTGTTTTCAGGTTCGTTTTCTGGTATTGATTAAGGTGGTGCTCTGGAACTGCTGTTTGAATTGCGCTTCGGTTGTTTTGAACGTACTTCGATGAAGATGTGAGTTAAATTTTTTGAGTTTTAAAGATGATACCAAAATGAAGTTGAGTTGTGACGATGAATACCAATTTTGACTTTGTTGAATTGAAGCTTTTACGTTGGTTTCAGATCAATTTGTGACTGCTCAAGGCGATTTACTTCCAATTGATGACTTCGACGAATTAGTTCATACACAAGCAGGGCAGACACTAATGAATTTACTAGTTTTCAGGCAACACAAGCAGGGTTCCTGAACAACTTAGCAATCGACGAGTCCTGGAATTTTCGATACACTTGGCTGGATTATACACAAGCAGGGCAAATCCTTTTCAGCAAACGACGAAACTCATTGAACGTTTACAGCATTCAAGGTGGAATTAAATTTTTCGAGAACAAAAAATTTTAAGACTCGAAAAAAAAATGGTAAGTTGGAACTAAGTTACCCAACACAAAATAAAATTACGAAAATATTAAAACACAATTATTCACGAAAGATTTTTTTTAAAAAATTTGACTTAAAACACAAAGAAAATTCACAAAAGTATAAAAATTTTAAATTAGTATTTTTTAAACTTTGTTACAGGTACAAGGATTGTTACCGAGCGATGCTACCATATAGAGGTTGAGGACCAGAGGTGTAACAAAAAGAGAGATTTGATTGAAGTTACGTCCAAGAAGCGAATGTTTATTTTATAAGTTACATTAATTTAAGCAAAGTACATTTTCAGAGTAATGAACGAATGGTAACGGAAATGAACGAGTGAGCGGCGGAAGTGGTATATCAGTGTAGCCGCGAGTAGATATAAATAAATGTATTCGATATATGTTCGTGTGTTCGTAGGAGTGAGAGGGGAGAAGGATTGGTGGTCTCAACAAATTACAAATAAATATCGATAGTTACATCGATATCTTTAACAGATATATCGATATATCGATTTTTTTCACCATCGATGTTTTATTGACATCAGTTTTACCATTTTCTTTTTTTTTTTGTTTTTTTTTGTAAACTATCGAAGGATTAATTACGAAATTTTAACCAAACCTGCCCCCATTCGTGAGTTAAAACGGTCTAGGTTTCATGAAAATTTCAGCCCTATCCTATTTGTACCTAGTTTTCTCAGATCTGTGAACCCAAAAACAAAATTAGGTCAAAATGAAGAATTGGTCTCAATCGTTTTATCATCTCATATAAAACGTTTAATTTTCGTCATGCTCACCCCGTAATCCTTTCGTGAAATCAATTTAGCGCCTCGAGTTTGCAAGCAGTCTGGGAAGAAATCACAGATTTCGCAGAAAGGTAACGGTCAGGGTCATTGAAAATCATTCAACGAACTCAATGGTTCTCCGAAAAAATTCGCTAAATAGAAATTTCGTTACATAGAAATTACAAAAATACGTAATTATTACTATAGGTAGGTAGGTATGTTTGATGTGGAAAAAAGTGCCGAACTGTTCTCATTTTTTAACAGCAGAATTATGTTTTTATAAAATTTCTGAACTGGTTCTCCGAAAAGGATAGTACACAAAAAGAGCTTTTGTTCTCAAAAACAGCAGAACTTTGGACTTTCAACAGAATTAATATCATCGTTTTGAACTGAAACCTCACTTTTAAAAGAAATTGTTGAGAAGATTGGATTATAATTTGCATCAATTTTTTTTTTTTTTGTCATTAATATATAAATCTGTTTTCTTTATTCAAGTTACTAAGATACTATGTTAAATACAATTTTTTATTCTTTCGTTAAATAGAAACGGTTTTGAAATAGAATTTTATGGTTCCTAAAGAAAATTTCGTTGAATTAAACTTTGTTAAATAGAGGTTCAACAGTAAATTTTAAATTTTATCTGACACCAAAGTTCATTATTCTAAGAAATCGGGAGACTCCGCATGGTGCCTTTTGCAAGAGGCACTATGGCACCGTCACAGCTCGCAGAGTGCACCAAAAAACGCCGCAGCTACACCAATTTTCGTTCGCCGCGTTATGCGAGAAGTGTCTTCCCCCATATTTAAGGCGTAAAGATGCCTTCCAACATCCTGTACTGCAGGAAGTATTACTCAGTGTGCGTACGGCGAATTCTATAAAATCTGACGGTCGTAAGATTTCTACATTGGCTCTTGAAACCGTCCGCCAATTAAATTATTTTCAATGATTAAAAAAAAAAAAAAAAAAAAAAAAATCGAGAAAGAAAGAAAACATTAGAGGGGAGTTGTGGTGGCTGCAAACCATCTCCAAGTGTCTGTTATTTGAACAAAGAATGAAAAAAATAATTAAGATCGGTAATATATGTAGACGAGCAAAGGGTGTCGAAAAGTGGGGTTCCAGTAGTCTGGAGCCTCCACTTCCAGAAAAAGTTTGACACATACAAATAGTGCGTCCTAATTGGTGGTGCTTGTATCGTAGCGGTGGAGGAGAAATATCCGAAGGGGAGGTAATGAAAATGTGAAACCTTGTCTCTTACGATGGAACTATCGAAATCGAATCCATGTTTTTCTTTTTCCTCAAAAGTTCTAAAAGAATAACCTAACGATACTGAAGCAATAAATTTGTTCAGAAATCATTCGGTTAAAAACGTTTAATACGGTTTATAATAGTCAATCCAGCAGTACTGTCGACTGGGATTTTGATATTATTTAACCGTTTTAAATTGGTTTGTAATATTAACGTTTCAGGTGACGAAAGGGTGAACCAAAATCCGGAACTACTAATCTGTAATGTAATATTCCTGAAACTACATAATTTCATCGCCAGACACTTGCAAACCATAAACACTAAATGGAACGACGATCGATTGTTTAAAGAGGCCCGAAGAATAGCCATTGCCATGTATCAACATGTGATAACATCCGAATATGTACCCACACTGATTGGTGAGATAACTGTGTATAGAATACACTTTGCTCGCAGCAACCACCGAAGTCGATGTTAATTCAAAACGTAAACTTCGAAGTATTTAACTAAGTAATGTAATTATTTTGTGTCGGCAGGGCCTAAAACTGCAACTCTGTATAAGATATTTCCAGCCACGTCTGGGTATGTCAAGGGTTATGATCCGAATTTGAATCCACAAACTTTAGCAAGTTATGCAGCTGGAGCCGGTAGAGGAGGCCATACGAATATTGTTGGAATGTTGAAGTAAAATAATACGTATAATGTTGTATATTTTAATTTATGCTGCTTATTTGAAACGTAAGTAGTAAAATATAATAGGTGGATACCAGGGGGCGTAGGAGGCAATTGCTCTCCGTTCGAAAAAAAAAAAATAACTAGTGTCAAAGACATTAACGACGTTTTTGGAAAACATCTTTTATGTATTCGCGTCAATATGCAATAAGTAGATACCTAAAACCTCAACGGGAGACCCCTTAAACCATGCTACCAAATTTTCAATTCCATAATTATGACGTTCGCAGCTGCCATATCAGCTGCTCCCGAGATAGTGCCCCTCACCCTAAATTTTAACATATTCAAATCAATATGCAATAAATCTATTTATTTGTATTTATTTTATTTAGGTACGGTAGGTTCCTATATCAATTTAAATTTTTTTAATTAATTAAATTATCCATTTATTAATGGGGCAGTCTGAGGATATTGCGGGGATCTTTAGGAAAAATACAATATACATGTCATAATTTTTGACTAATTATTAGAAAATTTTAGAACTGAAAATTTTAGTAGCCAGAAGAGTTGATGATATCATAATTTTGAACTTAGAAACTTTGACAAGAGAAGAGACTGATGACGTCATAATTTTGCCTGTTGCATTTTTTCTGTAACATTGTTTCTGTCACACAGTTTCTGAAATTATTAGACAAATGCATGAGTAGAAGAAGAATATGCGAATTAATGTTCATACAACATTTTAATTTAACTAAAAATCTCGAAGAGAAACGGTTTAGTAAGGAACATTGTCACAATTATTGTTACATTTTAGGCATCAGTGGCTAGTCCCACCTATATTATTGGAGAGTTTTAGAATTGGGTTAGTTATTATCTATGTGGTAATAATAATAATTATCGTTTGAAGCAATAGTCATCAAGTTTCTGTACTACGATCCTATTCTATTTTAAAATATTAAAAATTACATAATATTTTTTTAAATTTTGAGTTCATCGAAATAGGTAAATCTAGCTGTCAGTAATTCTTGAAAAGAGCAAGAAAAACATCATGTTCGTCATTAATGACAGTTTTCATCCATATATAACGTATTTATCTAAAAAGGAGACAAGTTGCGTTTGAAATTTTATTATAATATTCAGCACATTATGAGAGACGAAAAATTTTCCCATTCTTTCAAAACCTACCCCATTAATTAACTTCAACACTAGAAATTTACTGTAAACAATAATTTTACCCATTCTAGTCAATTATCATCACTACTTTCAAGTTTGCATGATGAAATTGAGGAGTAGGTGAATGAATGAACAAATAAGTGGGTTATGGTAAAAAAAACAAATGGTTATAAAAAGACCTTATATATATTGGAACACATAGATTTTAGTTCACCCTAAAAAGTTTTCCGACGCTGCCACCTTTATTTATCATAAAAAAACAACAACAAACGATGTCATTGAAAAAGAATGCATAAAAAATGTCTACCAAAAGAGAACAAAACTTTAAAATACCATTACGCAATTGAAAAAGTGCTTTTTTTTTATTTATTGCATTGTGTAAAATGTAATTTAGCCTGTGTGGGTGTGTGTATGTGTAGATACACGACACCACACAAACACCAATGCTGGTTGGTTGAGTGTATACGTAGTGGTATGTGTGGGCCGAGCCCAGTAAACAAGTTTAGCTGCACAGATGAAATGTACAGCCGTGAGCGCAAAAACAGAGTTTGTGGGTTTTACCCCACTGGCCCGCTAGGTGGTCAACGAGTGTGTAGTACACACTCGTTCATCAACCACCACCCGTCGCCACACCACTCTCCTCCTTGTAAGTTTCTGAAGAAACTTACGGTGACCTGTGATGCCAGTCAAGTGTGGCGCGGTGTTCACTACTACACTCTCAAATGTCGTTCACGTAGTAGGATCACCAGGTCTCTTTGGTTTGGGCTTACTGAAGTTTTCAGGGAGAGTAGGACAGGAAGGGCGTGTACGGGGCGCTTGAGGCTGGGGAGTGGGATGCACTCGAGTTCGTGATCTCATGAGCGGAGTCTGGGGACAAGATGTGGGAATGCTCATGAGGGGCGGCTGGTAGGTTATAGGTGGTGCCATTAAAGGCGGCATAACCAGGGCCTGAGGGTATACCAGTGCCGAGAGTTGTAGATGCGGGGGAATGGGAATTCCAGGGGGAGGCATCATAACTTGGGGAAGTGGCATCGGTGTTGTTGCTAGGGCGAGCAACAGGGTGTTATGTGCTGCAAGCACAGCGGCGGTAAATTGCACCCAGGGCTGCAGTGTTTGATTCTGCGACACAGGAGGAACCACCGATTGCAGTACAGGGGGCTGTACCACAGACTGGGCGGGCTCCTGTGTAGAAGTCAGAGATGGAGCGGGAGTTTGGGTCCAGGATTTGCCGCGTCTTTTGTCCCTTTTAAGCTCCATGTAAGAGAGGTCGCGAGAGCGAGCTTCACGTCGGGCGAGGCCACCTGCCTTACGGTTTAAACGGGGATGCTTTGCCGGTTTGCCATCAGCCAGGGGACTCTTAGCACAAGAGGTGGACGGCTGAGGCTTGGGGACATTTTCTGGCAAAGGTGTTGCCATTAAGTCGATAACGGACGAGTTATCGATGGCAGCACTTTCTGTCAGTTTGACCTCTTCACGTACTAGTGAGAGTACGCGTTGAGGGACCAATGTGGGGGTTGGGGGGAGATGGACAGTCGGGGACAGAGTAGGGTCAATGTCCATCGTTGTCTCTTTCTGGGCAGTCGGTTAGACCAAAGGACAAAGTAGAGGCGACTTGCCTTTCAGGACTGACGATGCCTTTTGCGTGGATACTGGTGCCTCCGCAACATTGAAAGTTGACAGTTGGGGGGACCACTTTGTTGCTGCAGATGGACGTTTAAAACCACTGGTACGCAACCTGGCAGTTGCTTTCACTCGGCGCTTCTGAAGAGGAAGTGGTTCAAACTGCTTAACCGTCTTGAGTAGCGGGAATTCCCGAGAGGGGAGGCCCACTGAGGAAGACAGTTGAGGACCAGGCAAGTTTCCCTTAAATTGAATGCGCTGTACAACTTCAGCGAATGTGCAGGTGTCAATCCGCAAATTGCCTAATTGTACAGCGGTCCGAGCGTGAGGAGGCATCTCCAACAAGTACGCAGTCTTCCTGGGCAGGGGAACAAATACCGGAGAACGAGAGCTACAGACAAGGCCGTGCTGTATGATCTCAGAGCCTTGAGCCGCCACTCTAGGAGCAGGCTGGTACTGTTGGAGGGGCGCCAGCAACAGACTCCACCCTCTACCTCCGCGTTGATCACCGTTGCAGTACTCGCAAAGGAGTACGACTTGCACCCTCTTGTGCAGGTCTGACAGAGGTAGGCATCACAGAATACTTGATCGGATGTAGAGGGTACAGGCGATGTCTGCTTCACCAGTAGAGAGGTGGCAGTAGCCATGGAGGAGGGAGATGGGACAACGTCAGTAGGTGACTTTAGGGGAGAGAAGGAGGGAAAGGGGGAGCGATGGTCGTCTACACGAGGAGACAATGGAGCATTGCTGTTACCACCCTCTGTTGGTGGGGGTGTAGCCCTTAAAAGGGCTGTTTCTTCATCTTCCAAAATCTCGGGCATGCTGGGGGAAAGAAGCTCTTGGGACATTTCACCATTCTATTACGCTCTGTGAAATATAGTTAAAAGCGCCTGATGAACAGCATTTGATGAAGAGTATATAACTGCTGACGCGTCAAGAGAAGAGTGAGTTTCTAAAACACAAATTTTACTCATTTTCTTGACCCTAACCGCCATTTATTTTCGTCTTGTAAACACGAACAAAGGTGAGATTGCGTCAGCTGTTGTTGCACATTAATATTACAAGTTCGTTTTGTAGGAGGGGCCAGTTCGTCTTCCAAGGAAAAAGACGCGTCGTATTTATGCGACTGGGTGGCGCCACGAAACAATTTTCGTAATATGTCGTCGTCTATAACGCTTGACTTGTCGTCAGTTGCGTGAGTGGACTCGGACAAGTGTGGGAGGGGAAGGGAAATCTCAATCGGTTTGTCGTCGAGCGTAGCATCAGCTGTTCGACTAGAAGACTAAGACTGGCCAATGGGGTGCGATTGTGTTATTTCCTTTGATAACGCTTCAGGATGCGATTCTTTATTTTGATCGTGTGTAATTTCAATCGGAGAAGAGTTGAGCTCGTCGTCTGTGTTTGGAGACGACGTCGAAAGTTGGGGTGAGGCATTTGGGGGTGAGTCGTCATTTTTAGGTAAAATGACATAAGATGACAAGTCAACTGTCAGTCCCCAAGGATCATCGACGGAAGTTGAGTCAACTTAGTCAGCTTCTATATCTGTGTAGACATAGGCTGACTTTAGGCGATCGATTGATACGCGTGTATGTCATCCTTGTATGTCAATCTCGAACCATTTATCCATATGATTGAGGACTTTGTATTGGCCGGAGTACGGTGGGTCGAGTGCCTTACAAGGTATATCAATGCGTAGCCATATGTTTTGAGCTGTTTTCAAATCAGCTGGGACATATGAGGGGGAGTCACCATGGTTGCGGGTGAGTTGGGTGAACGCATTTGCGCTTTCACAAATGTGTTGTGGAAGGTTGGTGCCGTCGATGGGAGTGACAACACTTGGTGGGCTATCTTCAAAGAAGTCAGCCGGGAGATGGAGCCGTAGTTGAGATTTTGTGTATTCCCAACTGGCGAGCAACTGAGTTGAATAAAGCGCTTTTGAACTGGTGTCCCTGGTCCTTTGTTATGGTTTCGGGGATGCCGAAGGAGGACACCCAGTGATGGACGAAGAGTGTTGCCACTCGATCCGCGGAAATATCCGTCATCATGATTGTGTGAGGCCATCGTGTGGCGCGGTCAATCATTGTCAGACAATGACGAGGAGCGCTAACTGTTGGCAATGGACCCATGATATCGATGTGCACATGCTTTAAGCAATCGGTATGGTGGAAAGCTTGGAGAGGGGCTTTGGTGTGTCTACCGATTTTAGCTTGTTGGCATGCGGTGCACTCTTTCGACCAACGTAGGCAGTCAGCTTGTAGGCCTGGCCAAATGAATAGATTAGCAATCAGACGGGCAGTTGTCCAACCACTAGGGTGCAAGAGCCAGTGAATCAAATTGAAGATTGTTCTCTGATATTTGGCGGGTACGAAGGGTCGTTTTTTCCCCGTGGACGTGTCGCACAATAAGAGTAACGTGTATCCGGGTACTCTAAACGATTCGAGGATGAGGGCAGAGTTGGGGTCTGTGAGGTATTGGGTGAGTTGTGGGTTGTGTTGTTGGCAAAGGGCCATTTCATTGTACGGCACAACACAGGGAGAGGTAATGGCGGAGATTGATATACGCGACAAACAATCTGCGGCTGTGTTGTCCTCTCCTTTGATGTAGCGAATATCTGTGGTGAACTGCGAGATATACTGAAGTTGATTTTGCTGGCGTGGTGAAGCTATCTCGCACGCCTGAAACAGGGCAGTTGTGAGGGGCTTGTGGTCCGTATAGACGGTGAAAACACGCCCTTCGACCAGGTTATGGAAGTGCTTCACCGCTGCAAAAACAGCAAGTAATTCGCAGTCGTATGTTGGATATCAGCGTTTGGTATCTGATAATTTGCGGGAGAAAAATGCCAAAGGCTCTAGCGATCCAGCACCGTGTTGATAGAGGGTAGCCCCTATCGGGTGGTTAGACGCGTCAGTTGCCAAGACGAGTTGTTTGGACTTGTCAGGATGCGCCAAAAGAGCAGCATTTGCTAACGCCTGCTTGAGGTTGTGGAAGGTGGTTTTGGCAGTGTCAGTCCAAATTATTGGGGTTTTGTCGCCTTTTTTATTGGAGTGGATAAGCACAAAGAGTTTACTCTGAATGTGGAGGCAATGTTTAATTGTACGCTGGTAAAAATTCACTATTCCGAGAAAGCGCCTAAGGTCATGAACAGTTTTGGGAAGTGGGAAATCGAGTACAGCTTGGACACATTTGGGAGTTGGTTTGATACCTGCGCTGTTGACTCAAAGGCCAAGGAAGGTGAGCTCTTCACGTTCATGTTCGGACTTGTTACCATTGACAGTGAGGCCAGCATTGTAAATACGCCGAATGACCTCGTTAACACGCTCTTCGAGCTCATCAGGGTTGGAGGTGGTAATGAGGATGTCATCAATGTACGCGTAAGCATAGTCAATGTCTCGCAACAATCCATCAATGTACCATTGGAAGGTTTGGGCAGCGTTTCGAAGTCCAAAGGGCATATAGGGAAATTTGTAGAGACCGAAGGGGGTTATTACGACTGTTTTGGGGATGTGTTCTTTGTTCATCGGGACTTGGTTAAACGCCCGCACGATATCTAATTTTTGAATAGTTTGGCACCAGCTGGTCTGGCGTGGAAATCCTTAATATTTGGGACAGGGTATTTGTTGGGGATAGTTTGTGCGTTGAGTGCTCTGTAGTCACCAAGCATGCGCCATGTTTTGTCGGCCTTCATGTGCATATGCAAGGGGGATGACCCGGCACTTTTGGAGGGTTGGCAGTCACCACGTTTGAGCATGGTTTGGAAGGAAAGATGGCCTGCCTTTAACTTCTCGGGATGTAGATGACGGGCATGGCAAAACACCGGTCAACCTACAGTTTCGATATCGTGGGTGACTTCGGTAGGGAAAATCCTCGGGCGTAAGTCTTCTTTACCAGTTACACCCGGAAATTTTTCAAGGATTTTTTGGAATTGACTATTTGAGTGGGCAATGGTCAGGCAAATTTCCAGGGGATAGTCGATAGGGCGAGGTTTACCTACTATGGCAAGTCCAGTGGTCTTATCAAGGAGGTGCCCTTTGCTGACATCGGGAAGCAGTTAGTAATGGCTAATGAAGTCTGCTCCGATGATGGGATCAGCGATATCGGCGATGATAAAGGCCCACTTAAATTTGCGTCAAAGGCCAAAATCTACCTGCACTAGCTTAACTCCGTAAGTACTAATTGGAGTTTGGTTCGCAGCGTAGATTTGGAGCTTAGCATTGCTTTTCCGGTCTTCAGTGGTTGGAGGTTTAGCTGATATCTCCGCGCCAGTGTCAACCAGGAAGTGATGCTTGCTAAGCAGATCTTCTACAAATAGACGGACTGAGGTGAAAATGAGTGGGAGTACCATCTTGACTGACTCGTTTACTCGTTTCCTGAACAAGTAGGGGATTTGGAATTGTGGCGGTCGCAATTTTGGGGTTTGTCCCACCACAAACATGGGGGGTCAGAACAGTTGTGCGATTTCCTCCCAAACTGTTGGTGATACCAACAGTAGCCATAGAGTGAATGGGAGGGAGAGCGGGTGTTTACCGGTCTCTTTCCATCGATGACTCGTAGCGTCATCCGTGGTTTTGAACAACCGGAGATAGAGTCACGAGAGTGCGATCTGTCTCTGGACCTAGCATCGCGTGAATGCAAATGCCTATGTTCGGGGTACAGGGCAGGATCTTTAGGGTGGTTGACAAAACTCACCTGTTTTCCAGCCAAGAGCTGTTGAAGCAGCTGGGTAATGGTAGCTAACTCCGAGGAATTAGCCGTTGGTGCTGTCAACAAACACCAATGCTGGTTGGTTGCGTGTATACGTAGTGGTATGTGCGGGACGAGCCCAGTAAACAAGTTTAGCTGCACAGACAAAATGTACAGCCATGAGCCCAGAAACAGAGTTTGTGGGTTTTACCCCACTGGCCCGCTTGGTGGTTGACGAGTGTGTAGTACACACTTGTTTGTCAACGACCACCCATCGCCACAGCTTGCAAATGGATTCATTAAAGTTAACCACCGTACCTATTTCAATAAGTGGTAATAACACATCTGTTTATATTATTGTTTCGTCACTATGATTTGAATTCCATGTTTGCAAATAGTATGAAATTTTAAAGGAAATGAAATTTAGTGAGAACGAATTATTTATTCTTCAATTATCGACCATAATTTTGGTGCGTTTGGAGCAAACTGTTCTGTAATTTAACAAAAATTGCAGTGTGGAATACCTTGTCGTGAGAGATATTCTGACCAGAAGGAAATTCAACAGAATTTAAGCGTGTTCAGCCACTTCGTACGTAAGTACGGGTAAGCCAGAACCAGACCGAACACTGGCAATTTTAGAGCCAGTTCGGGTGGTTTATATACTGCTTATTCACACGCACACAAACATACGTATGTAAGGTAATACGTACGTCGGTGAGGGCAGCCAGGTCGCATCATCCCCTATCGTTATAAGAGATGGCTGGCCAGTTCGTGTACGGATCGTAACATTGTTTGGTGATGTCACAATTCGGTACTCGTACATTACCTGCATGTACTTGCAGGTAATTACGATCGAACGTATTTTGTGTTTTCGTTTAACGTCATATAGACGAGTAATTATCCTGCCCTTTGGGGCAGCGACTGTCGTCAAGGGGTCCGAGCCCCTTTACCTCATACCAGTGAGTCCCCACATACAGGAAACCTTTTTTTTTTAAATCTGAAATACAATGGCCTTAATTTTCTGTTCCATACTAATACTTTTTATGTTTGAAAGCTTTCGCTGCTTATGCTAACCTATTCCCTTCCTTCAACAAAGACATTTCTCTACGAACTAATAATAAACTACCTAATGTTTTACTTACGCAGTTACAAAGGACCTGACGGTGAACCTGAATCATATTTGCTAAGAGACAAATATTTCAACAGTTCATTTCTATTGCGTAAAAATATGTACACTAATATTCTTGACGCTTATCTCAAACAACCTTGCGACCGACAAGATGAATTCATCACACAAGAAGTACCTAACATTTCAAATATAAGTTATCTAGAAAATCAAGTTTTACTGTTATGGTTCATCTTATTTAATAATATATATATAATAAGCATATATTGTGCAGGTATATATTTTTTTGTCATTTCTCAGGTGAATAACTGGATGTTTCATACATTAAACGAACCTTTTGGGTTTGATCTATCAGCTATAGATATACTTCGAGGACGAGATTATGGTTTGCCATCTTATAACAAATTCAGAGAAGCTTGTGGTTTTTGCAAATTACAAAAATTTGAAGATTTAGACAACGACATTAGACACTCGGAGGTAGGTTTTTCATAATAGGGGTGAATGATGTGATTATGAACAATCAAGAGTGGTTTATGTGATTAGATATTAAAAACAAATTTGTTGAAAATACTGAATGATCTAGCCTATGTTTTGTTTAGGTCAAAAGTTATAAACATGCTGTATTCACGACTGACTTACGCTAATTTTAACCCAATTTTCTAACAAATGGGGCTTTAAAATTATAGGAAACATGCTGGAAAGAAATTATACTCTTAGATCAGTGGTTCCCAATGTAGCATTGCAGGTTGCTGCGCGTTCCACAAAAAAAAAACCTCTAGCGCAGCAATGTTTCACTGCAAAACCCAGTTTTTTCAATATTTATATCGATAGTTATCAATATATCGATATTTCATTGCTAGTTTCAGGTTAAAAAATTACAAAAAACTATTGATAGTTATCCACATCTTATAGAGGTTATGGATCAGTGTAGCAGAGTAATTGTATAAAAGAAGTAAAGATGTACTCAAAGTAACGTCTCAGAAGTCTGTGTAATTGTAGCAAAGATGTAAATCATGTACAGAGAATGTAGAGTATGAGATATGCGAGTATGAGCAGAGATGAACGAATGAGCAATGTAACTATGTGTCAGTGTAGCTGCGAGTAAAGGTACAAAAGTATTTAAAGAAGGATAGTCAAGTGTTTACAGGAGTTTGAGGAGAGGAGGATTGGTGGTCTCAACATATCTTTAACAAAAATGTTGATGTTTTGTAATTAAAAACTACTTTTCCAGATATTTTTTGTTTTCCAGTTTTCTATAGAACTACTTAACTGATGAGCACCAAACTTCTTTCAGACCTGCTCCCATGCAATAGCTATCTTCTGTAAAAATTTCAGCCCTATCTGTTTGGTAGTTTTCTCAAAACCGTGAACACAACATTGATTCCAGAAATTTTTATTCTCCAGTTTTCTTGGAAACTACTGATTTAATAATTACCTAACTTCTAAGAAACTTGCATCGACATAAGGAAAATCTATTGCGAAAGTTTCAGCCCGATCCATTTTGTCATTTTCTCAGAATCCCAGAAAAACAACTTTTCCAGGAATTTTTTGTTTTCCAGTTGTGGAATACCTCGTCTTAAATGAGTATTCTCAACAAGAAGACAGCCAACAGCTATTTGCATGTTCTGCCACTTTGTACTCACATATGGGGAAGCCAAAACATGGGCAAACACTGGCAATTTTACAGCCAGTCTCGTGAGTTTATATGCAAGATTTTGGCACATATGCACTAATGCACATATATACATACACATATGATATTGTATCATCTAATTATGCTGTTTCTTATTAGTCAATAATAAGAAATGATTTTAAACATTTGCTACCATTCTGTGATATTGCCAAGATCTTTATCTGTCAATAAGTTATGGTACAAACATCATCTTACTCATATGTACATACAGGTAAGAACAAACAAATGTGCAAGTGTGTACTAAATTCATTTAACATCATAGAGATGAATAATAATCCAGCCTTTTGGTGGCAATTGTGATCAATGGGTACAAACCCGTGAACACAGTATTTTGAGCTATATATATATGGAAATGAGAATTCTCACACTCACCCGTTGATGCAAGCCAGTCAACTGTTGACAGTAACAAGAATTCTCATCCTTGTCTAAGTGGGTATGCAACTCTTCATATTTGCATGTTAATTTCTCCATACTGCCTTTGATCTAAAAGTAGGCATATTTTTGTACTGCATGATTCTTTTCTTCAAAAAAGGGCCTCAAATTTATGTTGAAACTTTCGCATTTTGGTTTAATTTTTTTTTATTTGTTTTTCAGTGTATATACTTGAAACAAAAAATAAAAAAATTCCCATGAAAAAACTAATGCAGATACTGAAATGAAACTTTATCAGTTTAATCTGGTAATCTTCCTGTACCATTGGGCCAAGTTTCATGATTTTAGAAAAACTTGTTACACTTACAATTTTTCAAAGTTTGTTTCTTTATGAATAATAAAATTGAAATCAAATATCAAAAATTTCTCAAAATTAGACTATTAAAGTACAAAGCTGAAACTTTGCATGAATGATGGAATAACTCACTTCTACAAGTGAATCAAGTTTCAACATTTGTATCTCTTTTTTCATAATTTTTACATTTGAATGTTTGGATTGCGTGACTTTTGGGTCAACTCGGTATATATATATATATATATATATGTGTGTGTGTGTGTGTGTGTGTGTGTGTGTGTGCACGTGTACGCGTATATTATACCTATATATACATAAAAAAAATTAGGTCAAAATGAAAAAATGTTACCAGTCATTTTTTTCTCATGAAACGGATAATTTTAACTATCCCCACCCCTAATTCATCCATTAGGTCAATTTTAATACCCTGTTTGTAAGCAAACTGGGTTCTTAATGTAACAATCAAGGCCAATGCTATGTTTGTTCACTGCAATTCAGTAATATAAACTTCATTTTCATGCTTCTTTGTTCCATTGTTCATTTTCTTGAAAATCTTAAACCTAAAATGTTAGTCTAAACTAATAGGCATGTAGTGGGAGGGGGTGGCTGGTTTTGCTGACTCCTTTGGTGTTCTGTTGGTTGTGGTGCTTCTCCATTTCCCTCTTAAAACGTCTTTTCCTACACCTGGCCATGGAGGTATCTGTACCTCTTTTACTTTTGCCTTTCTGTTGGTTTTTTTTATTTTATTGTATGACTTTTTTGGACGTCACGTGCTTATAGATTTATTTCAGGCATAAATATAGACAAAAAAAATTAGGTCAAAATTAAAAAATGTTACCAATTATTTTCTTTTCTCATGAAAAGGATAATTTCATCATTCCCACTTGTAACCCTTTTGTGAGGTCCATTGTAATACCCTGTTTGCAAGCAGACTGGGTAATAAAGAACTTTTTCAAAACATAGAACCAACTTTTGTAAAAACGAAAAATAAATAAATAAAAAAACAATAAAACTAAAAATAGACAAAACAAAACCTTTTAAATTTTCTCCAGCAAGATGTAAGGACTGAAATTATTGAAGTAGAGTTGTGTTACAAGATTATATGATGAATCAAAACAATAAACAACAAATTAAATGAAGGAATTTACTTTAATCAAAATTAAACAAATTTCTATAACTTACTGCAAACAGTAACATGCATGAGAAATACGTAATAAAGAGCTGTAAGATAAGGGACACAAATACGAATTGGGTTACAAATACAAATTACAGTCTTTGTCAAGGCGTAGTTGCCAAATGTCACACCTAAGAGTTAGAGGGATGGTGTTGCCACGTAGTGGTGTAGGTACCTAACAAGTTGGCGCTACCATTAAAAATTTTATCACACAATTAAATGGTATTGATTTATTTAAAGCTTATGGAACAAGGCTGTAATACCAAAAACAGAAATTATTTTCAGAACCTTTACTAACTGGAACCCAAATTTTTTTAAGGAACTGAAATTGAAAAGAAGCATGAAGAAAAAATATTTGGTAGAGCTTCTGAGAAGGGAACAAAAACTGTATTGCAATTTGGCACTATGTAGGTAGCAGAGGCAAAATCTGATTTTTTTATAGGCGGAGGTAAAAGCAAAATAAAACTAAAATTCATGACTGATCTATTCCCTTCAATTAATAGCCAATAATAATTCACTGTAAATTTTCAAGGTCATAACAACAAAAATCCATCGTTTTTACATATTTAGGGAATAAAATAGGAAGTGGAAATGAAATAAAATCGGAAGTGGAAGTAAAAGTGGAAAAAGAACCATATCTGATATAATTCCATTTCTAAAACAGAACGGAATAGAAATGTTTTTTCAATAGAAGTGAAAAGTGGAACTGGAATCAAAATTATATTTGATATATCTAGAAGTGGAAGTTGTTCTGGAAGAGAAACAGTTTGGATTTGTTCGTGGCACATGGGCTAAATGGATGAGTAACGAAATTTGTTCTCTGTTTAGCCTAACTGCTACAAACTTAGCCTAGCATGGACACGTGTACAAAAATATGCGTGCTGCTGTTAAGACGCTAGGATAAACATAAAACACGTGCCTATCTTCTGATACATGTGGATGACGTGCACGTTTAGCCTAACATATACACTGGCGATGCCTTTCATCAGTCGCTGGTTCAGGATGTTATAAAAGGTTGGCTGCCTTACCAAAAAAGTAACATACAGAACACGCAATTCCACATTTATACGCATGTGGGTTTAGAGGTGAACCCACACTTAAGAATCACTGTATTAGATTATTCAACTTATAATTTTCGCTGAAAACAAAGAAGAAAAAAAACTCTGAATAAAACAAAAAATAAGGTATAAAGTGGGTCTACTAATTTTGCCCTTGATAAATAGCTCTAGTTTCAGATATTTTTCTCTACTTGCTAATATTACAATAAAAAGGATATGTCATTCTCGTCATTGAATATATTCAAGGAGATTAAATGGAAAAGGCAGCACAATATTTTTTGATACCTATCAAGGATTTATCTTTGCCAAAACAGGGGTCCAGACCCCCAAGACCCTCCTTATATACGCCCATAAACTGATTGTCACAATTTTTTTTTACCCTTTATTTCAGAAATCTTCAACAAATGTTTTATTTTAAGTTGTTATACTGGTAACTGTATATAATAACTTTGTTTAATGGGACTACACCAACTAACACCAACCTACACCAGGAGGGCGATTCCACAAATGAAGGAATGTAATGGGACTTTGCGCCAAGTTTTACTTGAATATTTGTGAAGTATGCCTTTTGGTGTAGGTTGGTGTAAATTAGTGTAATCCTATCAAACAGAGCTAACGTTCACTGCAACCTAATTTTTGAAAGATTGCGTAACTTAAATTCTCTCTAATGGCCCTGCATTTCACTTAACAAGAAACATATATTGGACTTGTTTTGTGCAAAATTTTATTAGAAATAATTTTTGTCGAATAATTTTTCTTCTTATACTTGATCCAAAGTCTGCGAGATATTTATAAAAAAAAATGAATTTTGTGGTATAACAAGCCCCTAGGAGAAATGGCCGTAGGGATCATGCTAGACATTTAATATGTTTATTAGAACACCAACTGGAAGAGATTCGGTCGAAAAAGCCTTTGTCGGCAATTATGCTTACTAATTCTCCCTTTTTTTTATACCTTTTTTTCCTGGGCTAATACATACACCATAAATATTTATTTCAGACAACTGAAAAATTAAAATCGTTGTATAAATCGGTCGAAGATATAGATTATTACGTTGGAGGTCTTCTGGAAAAACCATTGCCCGATGGTACGGTTGGACAGTCGTTCGCCTGTATTCAAGCCGAATCGTTTTTCCGCTGGAAATTTGGAGATCGCCTATTCTACGAATTTGCACAAGCGAAATTTACCTTGGGTAAATACGCTCTTCACAGCTGGAGCTGAAAAACAATTAGCCCAGGTTATGTTCATTATAGTGTATTAAGTTAACTAAATACCTACGTAAAATTTCATTCCAGCTCAACTGGGTACGCTGAGAAAAACTACAATGTCTTCAATTATATGCTTAGTCAGTCCGTCGTTAAAATCCATTCAGAAAAATAGTTTTTTGATTCAGAGTAATCAGTGAGTATCTGGCCTATAGTACGAATGTTCTTCATTTCAAGTCTGAAAACATAGAATCTTGTAATTCGTGTTAAAATTTCACATTGTAGGAATCCGTTGGTAGACTGCAGCGATTTACCGAAAATAAATTTAAATTTGTGGAAAGAAAAATAGTTGTTATTATAGAATAGCGGAGATGATCGTTTTAAATCGTACGATTTCAGATTTTTATGACAATTATTTGTTCGATTTTATTAAATGTGATTCCAAAAACAATAAATGGCTTAGGCGATCTTCAAATTAAGTTGATTTTTATTTCACACATTCTTTGATAATAATAATTATGAGAAAAAAAAAAATATATAAGATTAGGTATTTTCTTTCCACGAAAGATTTTTGTTTCAACGAAGTACCTATCCTACACAGAACATGATTTTTATGGGAACCTCTGTCTCTCGATTATTTTCATTGTTTCTTCCTCCTTGATTGAAAAAAATTAGGAACTAAGTTTTTTGTAACACCCAATCAAAAGTAGGATATTGTTGGGTAATGTGGGCTATTTTTTTACTAAGTGTGAAAAATTTGTAGACGAGGCGAAGGCGAAGGCTACAAACTTGAAAAGGAGTTGAAATACCCCACAATCACTTGTCGTTCATCATATTTTTTTCAACTAATGCACAAAAAAAAGTATCGTAATAACTCCCTCTCCTAGTAAAAAAAAAAAAAAAAAAAAAAAAAAAAAAACTCAAAAGAATTAAATTTTATAAATTGTACTTGAAAAAACACAAAAACGGCTAGTTTTCCATTATTATAAGGAAAGTAGTTTCAAGTAAATTTCTTATACATTCTAGAAGTACTAGTCCTAGATTTCTAGCTTAAACCAGAGCTGAGGAATCAATGAGTAACAGAAGAGAGGTTTATGAATTTCAAAGAAAAAATTTTCTATCAATTTACATTTTCTTCGTTTGTTTATTTTCAAATTGTTAAAGATGATTAAAAAGTTAAACAAAAACTAAATTCAGGTAAATTTGCTCCTCTTTTTAAAAGTAGCAGAATGTAAATGTTCATTAAGAATACCATGGTATGGGTGTAGGTTCTCACTTGGAGAACCCTGCACTCATACCCTGTCATCCTTAATATTCATTTACATACTACTCACGTGTATACATACACATGTATGTAAAATGGGTTTAGCGACATGCAATAATTTTATTTTTCACCCCCCTCGTTCATCAGTCGCCATACTGAGATGGCCTTATTGGCAGAATTTACTCTCCTCATTCACCAAACCACATACCCTGTGGTCTCTGTTCAAATTCGATGTTTACCATCGAAATACCATGGCATTCTTATAATTACACACGTACTATTATATCTAAATATTTATTTTTTATGCGTAAGAAGTAAATATACCCAGAGAGGTATATTGTTTTCTATACGACTGTTGTACAGAAAGAAAATTATAACTTGTAAATTGAAAGGTCATGTTAATGATGATGATGATGATGATGATGATGACAACAACTATGACATCATCATCAAAGAAGAAGGTGATGTTATTTATTAAATTAAATAGTAATATATTTGAAAAAGTTTTTGGTCTGTCAGGGGATTTGAGCCCGACACATTAGAATAAAAGTCCGACATCTTAACCATGAGGCTGTTATAAATAATTAACGAGTTGAAGTATGATTCATCAGATGACATTTTTTCAGTGGGGACGACACTTGTTTGACCAACTTGTTACAAAGAAGCAGGGAGCCCTAGTCATTGTTCTCGTAATATATTGTTATTACTACCTGACATGAATAAGTGGATAATGTAGTTTTTTTTTTGATTTATCATTTAATTTTTTTCAAACTGGTAACCTTCATATACAAGAGCAGAATTTTCTTTTTTTGCAGTTATGATAGAGGGAGAGAAGAAGAATGCAGCAGATAATTAGTTTTGCTTAACTACATATATGTTGTTTCAATCGTTGAAACTGCATGCAACTTTATTTTTAAAGGATAGTAAAAAGAAAAAGCAACCATGTTTTTTTTGCGGATTAAAGTTTCTAAAGAATAAGGGATAAAAGCTGAGGTTTTTCACATGATTTTTCATAGAATTTAACAGCATAGTCCTTCACACATATTTACATAAAAAAAGAGAATTTTAAACAATGACAACAAATAGTTATTGGTGGTTTACTGTTATAAGTCGTAGTGAATTTAAATTTAGGGATAAAAGTGTTTCGGCTTTAATGAATCTTTTTAATGGCTATAATGCTAAATTCCATAAATTAAGCGAAGATTAAAAAGAAAAACCCCTTCATTCATTAGTGTTCTCCTTCATACTAAATGTTGACCGTATAGAATCATTTTAAAATTGATACAGTCAAATAGTACATGAAAAAAAATCTGCTTTTCACCTATTCCATGTTTTCTTTAGGTGTTCTAAGTAATAAATCAGCCACAATTGAAATATCAAATTTCGCTTTGAATTGACAAAATGATACATATGATACATGAAAATGGTGTATTCTTTCATAGCAAGTGCTATAAGCCTGTTGCCAAATATATAGCTCCATCAGGTCAAATGTATCACAGCTAGCTTAGAAATGATACCGCCAAATAGACACAAAAAAAATCTGCTTCCCATTGCGCCAGCTTTCACATATTCCATGTTTTCATCAGATATTCTAAGTAATAAAACAACCAAAATTGAAATATCCAATTTCACTTCGAATAGACAAAATGATAAATGTGGTACATGAAAGTTGTGCATTTTTTCACGGCAAATCCAATGAGCCTATTGCCAAAGCTGTAATGTGTTGAATAAAAGATTATAAAAATGATCTGGATTATTCTGAAGTTTGAGAAAATTCAATAAACCGAAATATCCATCCACAAACAGTAAGTGATAATAATTTGCGATGAAAAATTTTCCTACTACAAATTGTGATTTTTAGATCTGCAATCTACATATCATCAAATTTTGTGATTAATGCTAAACACAATGTATAGAAAAATAATGTCCCATATTGAATCGTGAATCTCAATAGTTGGTAATTAAACATTGGCATCTATTGTAGAATTTTATTATTGAATTTTGAATTTGAAAAATGTTTTCTACTTTTTTTAAATTAAGGAAGTTGTCGACTGTTACTCATCCAAGTAAATCTGTACTGATAACTTGATAAATTGGGCAATTTTTCATAAAAACTAAAAGGTCTGGTTAGTTTGATAAACTGTACTAAATTAATTACTTGAGCTGGTTATTTTGCATAATATCCTTTGCAACTAACTAATATGATAAATTTCATGCAATTTATTACTTTAACTGGTGGTTGTACAGTCATAATGACCAAATCATTTTAATTGAATAATGTAATTAATTATTGCACACAATACCCTGTATATTATATTACCCAACATGGAAGAAAAGTGAACAATTCCCAAGGCGAGAAATGTTAGCCAGCATGAGCCACAGGCGAGTGCAGCAGTCACATGAGTTGTCAATTATTCACTTCAACTAAATTGCTACAATATTTTTTGCAACAAGTGTAACTACAAATCCTGTATTTGAGACTGAGGGAATTAAACAATCAAAGAAAACTGAAGGAAAAAGTGAAAAATTACAATGAGACATAAAAAAGTAAAGGGTAAAAATTAAAAAAAAATATATACGAAAATAAAATCAAAAACCTACCCCTTCTCCCACCAACTTGGCGATCATAGAAAATTCTCATTTACAACTGATGTAAACAAATAAAAGAAACCTCTCCTCATCCAAGTAACTAGCTTTAGTAGCCTAGTTGACAGAGTGCCTGCTTTCTACTTTGAAGGTCTAGGGTCAAGGGATCGTATTCTCATTGCGACAAACATAATTTAGAAGAAAAAAAAATTAAAAAATTAATAGGTACCTATCTAATTTAATTAAACGACTGGAATAAGTCATAAAAGGTGTGGAGGAACTAAGGAATCAATTAGGCAATTAGATGTGAGAAAATAGATTGATGGACTAGATCACTGAGGAATGAGAAAAAGAAATGAATGATTGAGTAAATCGAGGTGGTAGCTAAGATTTGTGAAATGGGCCACTCTCGTACACCCTTAGATGCCTCAAAAATACAGCAATTCATACACAAGTTGTAAAAATTATTTTGAAGATTTGTCAGATTAAAAAACTTTAACAAATTTTTCTAACTTCTCTCTTTCCTTCTTTTCTTGCGCTAAAATTTGCACAGAAATTTTCATCAAATCTTGCTTCTGATTTTTGCCAGTCGCCTTCACCTTTCAGTTTTTACACATTATAGTGAAAATTAAAATGTAAACTACTTTAAAAAGGCTCAAACTATGTTTTATTTTTTGGTTCAAACGTTATAGTAGGCATAAGTTGATAACTCACAAAAAACATGTTTGCAACGGAATGATTACTAATTTATTGTTAAAACAAGATTAAATGCCATGACATTTGAAATTACAAACAATTTCATTTTTTCTGCAGCTATATTTTGTTGAAAGAAATTTTCCTTTATAGTTGCCTCTCTTGAACTCCTAGAACTTTACAGGATTGAACTAGTAACAGTGTAGGGCACAGATCTTTCAAAATTAGATCAATAGATCAATAGTTCAAAAGATCGTGAACTTAGATCATTAGATTATGATTGTAGATCATCCGATTACTTCAAAAAAATGATCTAATGTTGGGATTTAAAATTATTAAAAATTTTAAAATCTAAATTTTATAATTTGGCCGCAACTAACCAACACCGCTGCACACATATGTGCATCATCACACACTCGCATTAGCACACACAAGCGCACATCAGCACCCACACGCACATTCACAAGCATTATAACTAATATGTTGATAAATTTGATTAAAATAAACACACATCCGCACATGAAAACCACACGTGTGTGAGGATGTAAACGTGTATATGCGCATAGGTTCATTGCCCCCTCACTCAATAAAATAATGATTTTCAATTTAATACCAAAACGGATTATGGCAATTTTCCATATTATGAGCTAAAATGAAAATTTCCCATTCTGGTTTTATTAAATTTTCCATTACCCATTTTGAGAATTGTAGCGACTTCCTTCTAGTGGTGACAGGTGTATTTGTACACTAGCTGATAGGTTGTGTGGCCTGTCCCTACATATAGTAGGGCAAACACACTTTTTGGTTCACGGGCTATATGATTCACCACGTGTAGTATTAATTAACACTGTATTAATTAAAACTGAGATACACACACACTCATGTGCACGCACGCAAGGGGTCAATATTGTAGATGTTTGCCTGCGCCATAGTGATGGGAATTTTAGGTCTTTTTTAAAGTATAGTTCATTCAGTCTTGGTCACAAGAATGCCTAGTTCAATGAACTAGTTCATCATGACCTAAACAATAAGAATGATAATGACTGAAAAACTGTGAAAATTGAACAGAGATATTATGTTTGACTACTTCCAGCGGTAGTGGATTGTTGAATCATTTCCTCCGACTCATCTTATCATTTAAAAAATTCATACCAGTCAGGAACTAGTTCTTTGAGAGTTTAGGTCTCGGTCATTTAGGTCATTGAATTGTTTAGTTCAAATGAACTAGTTAGTAAACTACCGACCCATCACTACTGCGCTAACTGATGCACCCTTCAAGAATAAAATTATTTTGGAGGAAGGCATTTCTACCACTGAATGACGGCATACAAGGCGTAATTATTCTGGCTATGTAAGGTGTTTTCTTCAGCTGAAATAGAAGCGTATATACGCCTAGTGATGTCACTCATCAATTTGAAGGCGTAAATGACGTGTAAAATTTGACGTACAAACACTGCACATAGGTACTTCTGCCTTTTTTGAAGTCAGCGTAAATGCTACCCAAATTTCAGCGTACATCAACTTGACGTATGTACGCGATGTATATTCAGGTCTTTTATGAAATATACATACACCAGCGAATTATCTAGTTGATGTAGACAGACTGAAGAAGTGTATTTGGTAGCGTATGTAAGTCTGCCTATCAACTGGTTGATACACTCTACAAAATTAAGGTGTATGCTTAGGCATATTTTCAGACGCGTATTATGCGATGTATGTGCACTATTTTTAATGAAACATATTGTAGAGTGTATGTACACCATCGTATTAACTAAAAAAAATCGTATTTGGTAGCATATGTAAGTCTCAGCTTCTCTACGCTTGGTAGGCTTATTATTTGACGACTACACTCTTCCATTTTCATTAGGTTCGCTATTCAATATGCTCCAGAATACACCTAAATGGCTATTCATTGTGGCGTAATTCAGTTGATAATTATGCTGAGTAAGGTGATATTGACGTTTCTATTTACGCCATTTTTCAGCCAAGCGTACATACGTTGAAATAACGTCGGATGTACGTGGCGTTAGCGTCATAACAAACTTATTTCCGCCACATACATCAATTTGCAAAGCAGTCTTCAAGCCCGTAGCCTGTCCTAGCATTTCTTGAGAATATGTGCATGCATAAAAGTAAAAGCGCCATAGGCTATGGTTTTTTTTTTTTTCATCTTCGAAAAAAACGAAAGGAGTGAAAAAATTTTTTGTTTTTTTTAGCATCTATTTGTCAATGGAGGGGGGGGGGTACCTACGCCACTGCCATGAGTGAAAGTGCCCCGCCCCCCCCCAACAATTTCAATAGCCCTTGCTGATAAAATTGTTTGGCTACGGGCCTGGCAGTCTTATTTACGCTATCGGTTCTGTCAGTGTAATTTTGATAATAAAAAACGCTAAGTCTAACCCTGGCCTTATGCCTGGCATATGTCCGTATCACTTACAAACACTCATGTTTACATTAAACGTAATATGAAACGTATTCGCGTAAACTTTTACGCCGCGTACATAAGCCTTGTATACGTCAATGAAACGTTTACATAAACGCCAGGCGTACGCCTGCCATTTTGTTATTAAAAATACGCAGGCGGAAACGCCGGCGTATTTTTTTGAAATACGCCTCGATTTTGCCAGTAGGGCGCATAGACTACTACTTGAAATTCGGATAGTAGCTGTTTTCTCGGTACCAAAATTCGTTCAGAGCATTTTTTTTTTTTACTCAAGGACCGTTTTTGGCGATTACTCCTAACGTAATTATATGTGTACTTACCTATCGCACTTATTTAAATAATTCAAAATCTATAATAACCATAGGGCGAACAAAAAGGTGAGTTGAAGAGAGGAAAGTTTAAAGAGTTTAAGGAAATATTGTTCAAGGTCGTACGACGAATTATTGAGCGGTGCTCCAAGGGGCGTGCTCCCACATATGCATCGGCTTCGGCCTCAAAGGGAACAAAATTAAGCCTCACAAACAGAAATAATCCTCAAAAAAATGAAATAAATTTACACTTTTCGCAATATTCCACTGCGATTGTGGTATTCGAGAGGCCTCCAAAATGTAAAATGCATCGGCCTCCAAATTTGTAAGCGCGTTAGACAAACGTGTTCCCATTTCGATATTTTTTTATGAAATTGGCAGCTAGATCGCCATTTCAGAATATTAAGACGATACTGCGGTTTATCAAGAACTGTAAGGGTTTTTTTCTTCTTTATATTATCCAATTTCATACAAACATAGTTAAGTGGAAAAATTTGTTTAAAGATTATGATCTATACTTCAACACTTCATTACAAGCTTGTTCGTTTTTAAAACGTTAAAATATTTTTGTTATCGTTATATCATAGTTATCGACCAATACAGTATATACTTATAGGGTCACAACAGGAACCAGTACGTCACATTACAGTGTTTATTTCTCCCACCTTAATGAATACCTATCTCATTAATTTACAGACTAAACCGTATTTTTAAGCATCAGATTTTTCGCGTTTGTATTTCACCCGATTTCTCCCATTGCTGTCCTCGAATTGGTGGCCATAAATTTTCTTTACATTTTCCATGCATTACGAATTATAGAAAATGTTTTCAAGTAAAGTATTCGGTGTTTTATGCGCCATTTTACTGATTAAGGACTCCCTTGCAGCCGATTATGAGAGAAGGCGCTGTCCATTTTTAAACAAGCGAGCTGAAGCTCAACCGTAAGTAAACTTAATTATCTTGTTTTTTTTTCTTTTTTTTTCTTTTTTTTGTGTTGTATAAAATAAAAACGTCGGCCGCTCGCGTATTATTATAGTTCTTCAGATCAGAATGCTGCTGACCAGTTGTGTGCTCCGCCAAACAGAAGATGTGATGCGAATGATATTTACTATTCGTTAGATGGATCTTGTAATAATATAAATATTCCAAGTTGGGGACAGGCGAACACCCCGTATGTACGACTACTGCCAGCTAATTACTCGGATGGTAGGTATAACAAGTTGTACCTATATTTTTATTCATTTTGAAAGAAAAAATAATAATAATACCTATGTAAAATTCTTCACACAAACCGTATACTAAATGGTTCAAAACAAATATACAATTGTTAGAAATGAAAACACCTCGCCAAGAGCGTGGATAGCTCCATGGAAAGCGAGAGGAGGTCAACACATTCTCAACCATCTCTTCTGGCCCACCCCTCCTCCCCTATTGCAACTGCGCCGGCGAAAAACACTCAAACACCAGCTATTTTGTTTATTTCAAGCTTTTTTTCAAAGTTAAAGGGAGTCCAGACCCCAAAATATCCCACCTCAACTACGCTCGTGCACCTCTCTCAAATTTCTTTGACTTTCCTTTTATTTGAAGAATTTAAAGAACTGGGAGAGTAAGAAATCCATCTAATTTGCATGGTTTTAGGGGATAGAGCAATTTCCATGTTTTCCGTTAGTATTTTTTGTTTTTGCTTGTTTACCACCAAACGTTTCGGGTGATTTTTTTGTTTTAGAAAATTCATGTACAGCGTTTTTTCCAACTTTTTCTCGTTTCCCTATTTCTTTTCGAAGGTCTCGGGGAATTTTAACCACCGATCTCCCCGCGGCTGGATACAGCCCTGATAACGTATATATGTTTGTAGCTACAAACATGCGTATTATACATGCTGTTTTTTTTATCTCATAGGCAGGTAGGCATAGGTACTTATCAAATTTCTTTTTTCTTTGTCTTTTTTCTTCGTAATATTTATTTTTCTTTTTTATGAAATCAGCTCGACAAGTTACCAAGGCCTGCTTTAGTTGAACCGTTCACAAATAGGGCTCAATTCGTCGTATTTAGCCTAAAGGATTTTGTGCAACTGTTGATGATTAACTGATTAGCAGTACCTAGGTGTTCCTTCCCGTTTTTGCAGACGATTCAGTTTGTCTACAAAAACGTGTCGAACAAATTATAGACAACTATTATTCCTAATTCTCGGAATAATAGCTGTCTATATTTCACCTAGCTTCTCACGATCAGACACCACCAGATATGCTGACAATGATGTGTCGTCATCATATTTGGCGGATGTTCTGTATCACACCACCTTTTTGGTCGGCCATATTTGATTGAAACAAAGGAAATGAAAGTAATGTCATATCTTCATTTCGAAGATATGATCATTCCTAAACCTACAGTCGAGTAGAGACGTTAGGGTCCATACTAGCTGTTATGGACATTAGGTTTCACTAGTATTAAGAAATAGTAATAAGTATAATTCTAAAGTGTTTGTAATAATTGAAGTGAAATATTAATAAAAGATAATATTCAGAAATTATCTTATTTGTTGAGGTAATTTAAAAGTATTGAATTACACTCGCAACACTAGGTAATTGAATTTTATATCTTGATCTTATGTTTCAAAAAAACAAACCCAAAAAAATAGTAATAAAAAGAATTTTTTTTTTAAATGCCTCATCCCACCATTTGCGGCCATACAAGCCCACGAGTAGTCCACTGTTTAGTATTTGTAAATTTCTGTGAAAATTAATTTTTGAAGACAAATTATGGTAACACTTTACTTCAATAGTCCGAGACGGTAACATGTTATTCGAAAGTAGTAAAAAGTAAACACTTGTGTTTAACTTGTTGTAATAACCTAGAGAAGATAAGCTATTTCAAGGAATATTCTCACATAAAGAAAACCATCGTAGACTTTCCTCGTATTCATATAATTCGTCGATTATCGATCGGCAGTTTTCAAATGAATTCATGTCAAATCGTAATTACAGGGGGCAGACATAAGTATGATTTCATTGTAATTTTTCATGTAAAAATATCACTTATCGCTACTTTTTATCTAAAATTTTGCGAACCAACAATGACAAACAAAAATATATGTATATATAGAATAACATGAAATTCTAGTATTTCAAAAATAATGTTGTTCATAAACAAACATCTTTAATAAGAATATACGAGTGTAATATGGGGTGAGGGAAAAATGTACGTATGTTTTGAAAAAACTGCCTCTGGAAATATCTCTGTTAAGGACGATTTAAACTCACTGTTTCATTCTCTTCGATATAATTAATATCTAAAAAGTTGAGTGAAGAGAAAAACTATGCTAGCTATAGTTTATACTGTTTCTCCGAATTATTCTTTCAAAGTTTAAATTTTCCTAGAATAGAGAAAGTGAGTTTAAATCATCCTTTAGTCTGTTTACAACACTGAAAAAATCTTCTGGATTATTCAAAACGTGTAGAAAACTAGGCAAAATGGCTACTGCTTTTTAACACCGTCCGCCTCCGGAAGGGTAGTATGTTTGGCATTCTATTTCGAAACTAACGTTCGCTCAGCATATGTATTTACTTCATCAATTTTAATGAAACTACGAATAGTTTCCAACTGTTCCTAATAATCCAGCCAGTGTCCCAGGCAAAAAATGAAAAACGTAATTCAGTGAATTTTGGCATATCCGCCAATATGATCTACCTATTCAGCGTAAGGAGATTTAACGTAACTATGCGTTATGGTCCATTTTTCGACTGACTCTCTTTTTAAGCTCCAAGTGGACCTCCGGAAAAAGTTAAAAAATAATTTTTCGAAAAATTAAACGATACATCTTTGAATACATTTTGTTGTGGCGGTAGGTTCAAATTTATGATCAATTTTTGGATCGAACCACTCCTTGGGTTCCTGTTACCCCGAAAAATAAGTTAGAAAAATTGTTTTCGATAAATTGAGTGAGACATTGTGGGGAACTTTTTGAGGCAGAGAATTTAAATTCATGGTCTATTTTGTGATTGAACCACTTATTGGGGCCCCTGTGGCTCTAAAAAAGGTTGTATATTTTTTTAATGGAAAACATCTAAGTTTGATCAGAAGAAGATGATTTTCCCAGCCCTGCATTTTTTCTCATAAAACCTTTCCAAATTTTTGTCATCAAAAATTTTGTAGTAATGTTAGCGAATTCCACAAAACATTGTTTACCACTAAAGTTACAAGCTCTCTAGTTTACCAATGGCAAATTATTTACCCAAACTCATCAACTATACCCTCGCTGATCCTGCCTTTTACTTACGAACTGTGGATGTTCCAGTCATCGACATGATCATTGGTGCTGAATATTATGAACCCTGCATTCAAAATGAATTTGTACAACTTGATGGATTGTTTCTTCGAAAGACTGGATTTGGATGGGAAATTTCTGGACCAATCACTTCTACCCAGCCACCCCAACCCATTTCAATTATTTCGTGAATACCAAAACTACCTTTTATTGATAACTACTACAGATATGTCTTATGACTAGGAGTCTATTCCAAAATTTTTTTGTCCAATTTTGTTGACAGAGATGACCAATATAGAAGGGACGTGATGTCATCGAAATTCAGGAGCAGAGTGATTCCCTGAGACTTCTGGATTATCAAAAGGTGGTCGTCAATGGGTATGAGGGGTACCCTGGCAAGGAGCAGCGACAAGCGGTATCTGGAGGAGCTGATAATCTCGTAATTTTGGGCTTAGAAATTTTATGGGCAGTGTGAAGTATTTGAGAGGCCCCCTGGTGATGGTCAATAGTGGAAAAGAAGCTTAATAATGGTCCTGACAAAGGGAGGGGATTTTTATTTATGTTTTTTTTTAAACGAGCAAATTAAATGATAAATTTTAAATTTTAAGGGGCTAAATTTAAATTTACTGTCAATTTTGGGATAAAATTTTTTTCAAGAAAGCAAGGCAAGGCAGTAAAGCTTGGATAATGTTAAAAATGATAATATGAAAAGCTTTTGGTGGAATCAAATACATACAAGGATACATCACAAAAATAGATCCACAAAAAATGCAATAAAATTCCGTTAGAAACAGAAATTTGTACTTTGTAGATATGAAACAAAGAATATCGAATTTTAAAAACTTTCTTCTATCAGTTACGTACTTATCCATAATTTTCACAAATTATTCAAATATTACGTCGGATGAATGGCAGTATTGATAAAAAAAATTAGATACCTATACGGATATACATGGTATTTCCTGAGAAGCGTCCCAACTTGTATTGTTGATGGAGCACCCTAAAACAAATTTAAAAAGTTTTGGTTTACTATATCATCAAATTTTTCTCACCCAAAACTTTTTCTCATCTGAATTTTGTTACAGAGGAGTGATAAGGACATACTTGATGACCTATAAATTTTAATAACAAGGTGAGTGGTTTTAAGAGTCTCCTGGTTATAGGTGGGGATGGATGATGGCTTCGATGGATGCCCTGGTGAGGGCATGGCCAGAAGACATACCGATGAGGCGATGATGTTTCACATCCAATTTCTATTGCAGAGGAGGTGATGACGTTCATAATTATGGACTTTGAAAATTTAGTGTCAGAGTGAAGGGTTTTAGTGTACCCTGGTGATTGCAAGATATGAGCAATGTGCTTTAGTGGCACTCTACGTAATGGTATAATTGTTACAAAATCATACACGACTTTCTGATATTATAATTATGTATTTTAATAATTACATGAAAATATAAAATGATTTAGTTTGCACAAGTAGTAAAATAGAAAAATGATTTAGGATAAGAACTAAGGGTACAAGTAGGATTGAAAATTATAGTGGTGTTGTGGGAGATACTCGTTTTTAGAATATACGTAATTAATAGTGAGCTAATAAAATAACATATGTATGACACGAAGTGAGTGTAGTTAAAAGTTTAAGGAAAATTTAGAATGATGCAGAGTTGTGTGAAAAATTCACAGAATTAATGACATTACGGAATGGAGTACAAAAACTAAGTAATAATGAGAAAAGGTGATGTCATAGGCAACTCTTGACTTATACTGATGATATGTGATTATTACTGGTGATTGGTAAACAGGGAATATATTCCTAATGGTTTACGTAAAATGAAAAATATATTGCACGATAATAACTTGGAAATGTTACGAAATTTGAAAACGATATAAAATTATCACCACATTCTATTTGGGAAATGGATGATTTAAATCAGCAGTCTTCAACGCCTGGCTCACAGGTTTTATTTCCAATAAGAACTTCATATCAATTAATACATGGATAACCATTCATGAAAAACTAAGAAAATTTTTTTAATTTTCTACCTTACCCCCACCATAATTTGAACCGCCTACCCCAAATGAAGTGAGGCATTCGCTACACTTGAACCCCATTGTGGACGCCACTACTTCTCCTATATCGAAGCAACCTGATCTTTAAAATACCGTAAACCCTGCATACAGTGTACTCAGATAGAGGGACCACCCCCATAGTGTTGCCATGCTGACAAAATGCCTGGAACCATTGCAGGCATACATTTTACATTGTACTTTACCCTGTAAATCTGCAATAGTGATCAGTAACCAGGAGCGTACCGAGGGGTTTTTTGGGACACCCCCCAATATCTGCAAACCAATCGAAAAATTATATCAATTTGTTATGTTTCTCTGCATAGTCGGCAATTTCTTTGGATATGTGGCCCAGCAGTCGGCACTTTCACCTGGTACGCCCGCCAAAAAAAAATCTTTCAATACACTACTATCAACAACCTACTTCACGTGATCATTAGCTGTAATCTTTTCTCACTGAGACCGGTGTAAATGTGAATGAATGCAGTTTTTTAAACATCAAAATAAAATATTATGTTTTTATTTCCGTAGGTATATATTGTAGGAACTTCTTAAAAATTTTTAAATGCCTACATTAATTTGTGTTAAAATAATCATCTTAACCAATCTTAAAGCGATCACAATAGTTTACTGTAATTTGAAACATTACCACGCTGGATTTATCACATTTCCAAATCAATGCAAATAAACCACCTACTACTTTGAAAAAGTGATGTTCAAAATTTACAATTTTTCAACATTTAAAAAACGTTTTGTTTCAATAATCTTAAAGATAAATTTAAATTTAGATAGGTTCAGCGAAAGAGAAACCTTATGAAAATTTTTCGCTGTAATCTAGCAAATAATTTCCATCTACCCACTTTGCAGGAACAGAGAAAAAAAAAGTGTCCTTATCGTAAAATTCGATTAGTATTTGGGGTGTACTCCATTTTTGAATTTGTAAAACACAGTTGTAGCAAAAACATTCAAGGTTTATAGGACAATATTATGTATAGCTATACCCATATATTTGTACTTAAAAAAAAAGAAAAAAATAGTAAATGGGTATTTTTTTATTTTTACATTGAAAAATAAACTTCTCAATGCAGTCTCATAAGCGAAAGAATATACCGTATTTAAAATTTATGGCTAAAATATACGAATAACTGGTTCCCTTTCAAGACTTAAAAAAGTAGATATTTTGGACCATGAAGTAAATGGGTGGATATCGATGCATCTTTTTCGTTAATATGAAGGTTCAGCTATTTTATGGTAGATAATTAAATGCATTTGATTCGTTAACCAATGTTACCAACGTAGGTACATTTACAATCAAGTAGATTTATACTGTTTAAACTCGTAAATATATGTATAAAATTTTGCCTCGAGACATCACTCATCTGTGATTTATAAAATGCATATTTATGAATTTTTTTTTTTTTTCTAAATCCACGAGGAAAACTGAAAATTTCTGATTGACTACTTATACACGGGGGTAAAAAATTATGAAGTTTGTTATCAATAACTTGTCGAAGATGTAACGGTAGCAGCCCTTTCCCTCCCTCACCCCCTCCTTTTTGATGGAAAATTTCGTCTATTTTTTGATATTACCTATATAATTTTCCCTTTCTCGTAACATTTTTCTGATTCAATTATGAGATCAGTACATCGAAATTAGGTTTATGAAAAATCAAATCTAGAATTAATAATTCATGACATTGAGGCTAATTAATAGGTACACATTCAGTTGGAATTGACTTAATATTAAAATTTTCCTCAAAAAAAGGAACTAAAATCGAAAACAATGAATACCACACTTTTACTTATCTTGAATTCGGAAAAATAATTCATTCACTGTATGTTCAGTTAAGACTTCCAAATAGCTTGTTTTCAAACAATTTCTATCTAAATGTGTCTGTTTGATTTGGCTTTGGCAATAGGTTAATTGAGAATTTTTAAATGGTATAGTTATATTATGACGGTAAATGATAAAATTCCCCGATTTAATATAAAAATTTTAATATGAAACGAAAAAGCAGAAAAATAGCATATCGGATGACCTTCAAAAAACTCTCATCAAAGAAATAAAAAAATTAATTGAAAGAATAATATCAGCTTTTAACTAGTAATTTTTATCTCGAACCGCAAAAATTAAATAACAAATAATTGGTTGACGTCGAAAATACTGATAAGCCTCATTAATTATGAATATCACTAATATGTATATATAATACGTATTCCGGAGTTTATGACCTTTACCTTTTGCCATGAAATTTCTCTATACTTTTTTACATTTATAAGCTACACATTTCGATAAGATACACATGTTACCTATCAGAAAACGAATATTTAGGATTAAGTACCTATGTTATAATTTTTCTGCGTCTTTCTCATAAAATTCGATGATATTAAATTGATCACTCTAGATTTGTTGGGTGATTTCAACAAACTTGACCACTGTGACTTTTTGCTATTGGAAAACTAAAATTAGAAAGATCTTTTCAACAAAGATCGTTCACGTTGTTTGAGAAAATAACTTAATGCTAAATAAAAATTTTTGTTTAAAAATAAAACCAACTTAGAAGAAAGAAAGAAAAAATAGATAAATTCAAAAAATAAAAATAAGTCATTTTAAAATTTCTCTCGCAAGATCTAGGGACCAAAATCTAAAATTATTAAAGTCGGCGCTTTTTTCCTTTATCATGATAGGATGGCTTATAGTTTTATAACTTAAGTATGTCAGTTCAGTGTGGCAACCTTGTCGTAATACATTTATGTAAGTTTTTATGCAATCGAGTTTTTAAAAGAGGAGGGTAATGCGTAATGAGGTTCATATCACAAAGAATAGAAAAATTTAAACAAATTCAAACAAAAAATTTTTCCCTTTATGTGAAAATCTCTGGCTCGTGGATATGTCTCAAATCCCTCACCCTACCACTAAAATTTATAAAGTCCATAATTATCATATCACCACTCCCTCTGGATGACTCTATTTTCAGATTTTCGTTCTAGTGTCGCTTAAGATCCTCGCCCGTCTCCTGGCAGTCACCAGGATCCACTCAAACTCCTCACCCTGACCATAAAATTTTTAAGTCCATAATTATGACGTCATCACTCTTTTTAAAACGACCACCTCCGTAACGGAAAATGAATCAGAAAAATTTTGGACAGATCGCTCCCCACAAAATGATCTAGATCACCTATCCTCCCCAATAATTAGATCCATAAATGGTGCAGCTGTTGTAATTTGTCACATGAAAAGTTTTTTTCTTATATTTTCCATGAGTTTTATGGAAATGGTTCACTCTATATACCATTCGATAGTGCTGTAAAAATTGCACAAAATACCTTTAGATTTGTTGATTACAGTTGTTTAGAAGCCGAGATATTTCCATTTGAAAATTTTCAAATTTGTATGACTTTTTACAACATATGTTACAAAAAGTCACACCTCTGTTGTAAAATATCACATAATATAAAAAAGAAGAAAAAAAAATTTTGATACATTTTAATGCATGATTTTGAAATAATTATTTGTAGATGGGTATCATATAATTATTATATTTGAAAAAATATAATTACGTCAAAAAATCGGTAAGCAGAATTTCATCAAGAACTTCTTCCTAAATGGTATGCTTGCACTTTCTTCACGATTGACTTTCATTGAATCCCTAAAAATATCAGCTTTCTACCACTAAAGGTTTTCGTGCAATTGCTTTTGAAAGCTTTGATTATGTATGTTCTCAATGCTAAAAAACAGTAAATAATCCCAAAATCAACATGTTTTATGAATGGGCTACCATTGGTAAATACTTTGACTTTAGATCCCAATATCAGACTGAAAAATGAACATTAGGCTACTCAACAGCCCAAAGTTGTATTACAGAGACCATAAGCAATGACAGCTTGACAAACACTGAAATTTTTTTTTCAAAACGGCATCTAATTATATGTATACAGGCCTAATCTGTCTTTCTCTGGCATCCTCTTTTCTTTTCTCGAGGTATAGATTTCATTTTAGAAGCAAACTTAGTTAAAGAATTATAATAATAAACTTGTTGCTTTGATATTTCAAATGTAATATTTTACAACATGAGCACATTTTCAATTCAAGCTGACAATATTGATTCAAAATAAATTATTAGGTATTTCATTAAACTTTATACTTATCATTTACTTCTTCTTTCAAATAGCTTTCATTTAATATAATAATTACTTACCTTGTACTGAATTCCGGGAAAAATATCAAAAATTCTGTGGAAATTAATTTTTACATTGGTCATTCTAAAACAATTTTTTTTTACTGGTAATAGAATTCGGGTAATATAAATCTTTTGTTTGTCAGTAATCATCATATATATCGATACATATTTAGTGAAAATTACACCTTTGGAGAGCTAGTAGTTCTCAAGATGTTGATTTTATCATAAAACAATTAATAAATGACACTTAGCAAAATAATAAAACAGATTTAATTTTCACTAGTTTACTACAATATCACCACCATGGCAGACATCGAGATTTTAACTTCCTCTTTAAAATATAATAAGTGATGGTTACACAGACAAAATAATACGACAGATGGTAAGTTATGCTACCAACTCAACTTGACTAGATAATATACAAAGTGCAGGTCTGCAACAATGACCTAACTTAAGAACATTCATAACTACAAGTAAATCTAAAATTGAAAAAGTTCAAAGACTTTATATTTAAATAGACTAACACAAGATCTTTGGGTCATGACAATTCACACTATGTAACAAATTATAACAGTTTTCCCTAAATTCCTTTTTATTATAAAATAATCCACCTCAGCTAACATCTCAACAGTTATGAATTTTTGACTTGATCAAATACATACATCAGACGATTTTCATTTGTAATTATGTACAATAATTGGACAAAATTCGAAACTGTACATATTGACCACCTTTTACTAATTAAATTATTTGTCAATGTACATGATTTGACCAGTTTTTGTATATTTTAGGAACAGAAACCAAATTTGTTCAATGAGTGAAAAAAATGCTCAGAATGCATTCTGAGCTATATATGCTAATACCACAACACGAAATTTGTATTGTGGTATTAGCTAAAATGCACAGAATGAATTGTGGAAGTTTCTCAATTCCACAGTGTGTTCTGTGCGTGACTTTTAATGCCGCAACATGAATTTGCATTGTGGCATTCGATCAAAAAGAATAGAATGCATTATGGAAGTTTCTCAATTCCACAACATATTCTGTGCGTTAAGTCCTGTTCATAATACAAAAAATAACGCTTCAAACATAGAGAGGTGCTTTGACACTGCATGTTTTTACGATCTGCTGACGAATATGAAATGCTATTCCATTAATACTCACGTCGTTCAAGTCATTAAGCCCTATTTTCATGTGGAATAGCATCACATTTTTATTAGTGAATCACAAAACCTTGCATCATGAAATCATCTCACTACATTTAGCCGTTATTTATTTTATTTTGAACAGAGCTTTATTTTTATAGCCACAATGCAAGTAGTAATGCATAGAATGTTCCCAGAATGTGTTGTGGAATTGAGAAACTTCCACAATGCGCTCTGTGCATTTAGGCTAATAGTTACTTCAACACTAATTACATGTTGTGGTATTAGCCTATAGCTTAGAGCCCATTCTAAGCATTTAAAAACAGCTAGAATACAAATTTTCAAATTCTGGTAATTTTTAAATGACAAACCGCGTTCAGAAAATTTTTTTTGCTTATTGAGCAAATTCAATTTTTGCTCCTAACATGTACAATGCATTTTTATCACATTAAACATAACATAAGTTAATACATACAAGCAACGCATGTGGATAGACATTGAATATTATTAACTCACAATTTAAAAAAAAAAAAAAAAAAACAATTAAAGAGTCTTAGCTCTATTTTATATTATTTCAATTTCCAAAATGTAATTACTTATTGTTATATAATAAAGTAAAAATCAATAAAATTTATTCTTCCAATTTTTAAAAATTTGAGTGATTAGACAGGTACCTACTTAACAATTTATAATATAGATAGGCTAATCAAATTATTGGATTATGAAAATATAATAAAAGAATTTAAAAAAGGGTAGTTAACAGACGGTAAAAAATATGGTAGGTACCTATTACATGAATTCAGATCAGAAGCTAATAAGTTTGTACCAACTGTTTTTAATTCTAAGGTTTTAATATTAATTTATTTTCATTAATTAAAAGGAGGAAGAATAAACCAATTAGAAAAAAATTAAAAAATATTTTTTCTCTCTTTTTGAAATTAATCAGTCAACTTTCATCAGATAGGTATATAAGGCAATAATAAACTTATTAACAGACATTTTTCGCCGCTTTCAATATGTTGAGATAATCAGCCAATTAAACTTTTTTCTTCAATCTCGAAATATTATAATTAATGGGAGGCCTGAGGATGTTTCAGTTTTTCCGATACTTATATCTCTACCTCTCAATGAAATTTTCTTCGGAAATCTGCTCATTAAAATTAATTTCTTGGAAAGATCTGGCGGGATGGGTACGTTTTTTATTTTATTACTCGAAGAAACTTGGCTCTAAGAACTCAAATTCATGTTGTTTACACAGTACCTACTTACCTACCCTTAAGGGTGATTTTTGTTATTTTCTGATTTTTAAATACATAATTTTTCTAGCAGAACTGTTGCTGAGCTACAGTTTTTTTCTTTTTCTTATGGATTGAACAAGAAGGTGAATGATATTTACCAAGGGCGCAGCGAACATATGGCAGAGAGGGCAATGGACCCCCTGGATTTAAAAAAAAAATAGCCAAAAAAAAGTGTGGATGTTTTTCTTTATCCCTAATATTTGTGATATATAGAAATTAAGAAATAATGAGAAAAAGTTAGGTTATTCAGCATGATTTTCAAGTTGATAAAATCTATTTATTTTTGGTTAAGTTCAACGAAAGTTTATGTGCAATAGGTTCCTACAACCCTCAATGATGAAGTAATATAGGAAAAAAGTGTTCTGTAAAAAAATTAATTTCCATGAACACCCCCACTTGAAAAAGTGACAGTCGCAAAGTTAGAATTTATAGTTTCGACGCAGAAGATTTTCATATTACGTCATATGATAAAGTTCAAACATTTCCCAGAGAAAAATAAGTTGAAAACCTTGATATTTGGTATCTAATAATTATAACGATCGAATAAGCCAGGCTAAATTGAAGTAGATATGGAGTTTTCGTTAATGTTTGCGTCAAAGGAAATGTCATAGGATGTTTTTCTTGTTTGTTGAAAATCAAGAATTGCTAATGTGTAGTAATATTATTCATTCAACACTTGCTACGACAATTGCCGTATTCAAAATATTTTATATCAACATTTTTTTTTTTTTTGAGTATTTGAGGGTGTGCAAAGGAGACATCGAGAGAGAAGTCGAGATGAGAAAAAATTAGAAAAAAAGATCTAGACCAAACAAGCTGAAAATTTTATTGAACAACCAATGTGACAGAGAGGCCAGGGTCGGAAGAAGAACCTGAAGAAATTTTTTCATCAACGAAATTCCTACCCAAAAAATAAGTTCACAGAATAGAAAAACATTTCAGTGTCACGGTAGTTATATTTGATAGGTATGGGGAAAAAGAGGAAACCTGCACTTTTTGATAACCGGCTATTCTACTTGAAAAAGTGTGGAACTAGTTCTCTGAGGAGACTGTTCTAATTACAATAGAAACCTCTTATGAGATACACCTGATAAAGGAAATAACACAAACCAGTCCTTAGAAAAAACTTCGGTTTACAGAGACACCCGATTAAGGAAGACAAAATATCACTGCCCAATATGTCTCTATATCTTAAGCGGCTTCCTCAGTATTAAGGTTCAACTCAACAAAAACTATAATTCTTCAAATGTGTGGAGCTTGTTGTCCCGAACTGGTGAGTAGGTTCTGATCGAAAGTTCTTTTTATAGACATTATTTAGTTTGTATCGCATCTCCTTCTTATCTAAAAAGTGATTTTAACTGTTCCATTTAGAAATATAGATAATTTTTTTGAGTTTTTGTAACCTTGCAGAATTTACCCGGAAGAAGGTTGAACTTATAAACACAACTTTTAGAAAACCTGGAACTTAAAAATGCAGCATTTTTTAGCCACATTTACAATGCATAATTTTCACTTTTTAGAAACAAAGCAGATTTCTATGAAAACACTGTTCTCTTTTCGAAACTATGGTCCTTAAAATATAAGAATGATCGATTCCATAAATCTTTATACTTACGAGTATATTTATTTTATTGATTAGTTCTGCCTTAAAGTTATAAAAGAAATTATAACGCGCAAAAATACAACATTTTAACAACAATTTATTTTAATTTACGATATCTTCCTTTTTTTTGTACTATCCAGGAATATCGAAATTACGTACTTCAGTCGATGGCACTGCTTTACCTTTGGCCAGAAACGTTCGTGTTGCTTTGATACCGAACGAAAATGTACAATCGAGACGATTGAATATCTTTTTCTACGGATTTGGACAATTTGTCGACCACGATGTCACCCTTGGACAACCAATGAACACCTCAGGTAGACATAGGGTACTGAGATGGTTTGGACATACTTACCACACAATATATTACCTGAACTTGCTGGAGGCATGTTAAAAAGCTAATCGGCTACATTCAACAGAGTGCGCACAATTTTTTTCCCCCTCTCAGATCAATGCTGCGTCAACAACAGACCAGCAGCTAATATGAACGAAGAAGTTTGCTTACCAACGATGATTCCAGAAAATGACCAATTCTACTCTCAATTTAGAACTACGTGCGTTGATATAAAACGAGTGAGAAATACGCGAAATTCGGGATGCAGTGTTCAACCCATTTCTCAGGTGAATATTTAGTAAATTTTACAACAGACCAATTCTTACATGAAATATTTCAATTTCAAACGTATCCGATAGACCGATATAAATTTACCATAAATAAATTCAAAATGGCTGTAGATTAACGGGCAAACAGGATTCATGGATCTATCAGTAATGTACGGAAACAGTAATTTCGCAAGTAAATCGATAAGAGCTGAAAACGGAGGATTATTGAGGGTGACGAACGATGAAAGAACGTCAGGACAAGAGTATCCACCCATAGCTGCATCACCGCAATGTCCAGTCGGAGGAGTTGATAGAAGAACTGGAGGCGATTGTTTCATTGGAGGTTTCAATTTTGTTATACAAACTTTAAAAAAATAATTTTGTTTAGTCAGCCCAGGGGCCAGGCGAAATAATATGTTAAGGGGGTTGTAATCGATCAATTTTCATAACATGGCCAAAAAAAATGGCAATTTTTGACTAAAAATCCGAAAACAGATTACTTGTTATTGTGAAAAAAAAAAGTCACATAGCTTCCTTCAACTTTTACAATGGCTCAGGCCACAGAGTGATTCTACATCCCCCGATCCCCTTCACTCAGCCCTCAGGTCAGGAATCCATAAAGCACGTAAGTCAATTTTGTCATTTCTTGTTTCTACAGGAGACCAAAGAATTAACCAAAATCCGGAATTGCTGGTCGTTGACGTGATATTTTTAAAACTTCACAATCTCGTTGCTAAATATTTGCAGTCCATTAATCCTAGGTGGAATGACGAACAATTGTTCCAAAATGCACGAAGAATATGCATTGCTATGTACCAGCATGTGATAACGGCTGAATATTTACCTATTTTAATTGGTGAGAGCGAGATATGGTACAAAAACTGAACCATGAATCTCATAGGCGATAATTCTTGATCGAATTCAACACGTATTATTATCTATTTATTTTTATTCGCTTACTTATATATTTATTTTTTTGATTTTGTTTGTTTTTAGGACCACAAATTGCATCTTTATATAAACTTTTTCCGGCTACTTCAGGATACGTAAACGCTTATAATCCAAACTTAAATCCACAAACTTTGGAAAGTTATGCAGCCGCTGTTGGAAGAGCTGGACATAGCAACGTAATCGGATATTTAAGGTAAAATTTGACACTAATTAAGTTAATACCAAATTCAATTAAATAAAAAATTGAACAATAACTTCCAACAAATATGAAGGAAAAAATAGGTATAATTATAGGCCTATATAGATACCACGGATGGTGCGAAAGTTTGAACAAGTAAGAAACATAGAACATCTTCTTTGAAGGAGGTTTGAAAATCCTACATTTTATCTACATACAGTAAAACCTCATTGGGTATAACGTTCTCGCATGAAACGTTCTCCCACATAATATGCCATTTTATTAAGACCCCTTAATTTTCCGTACGAAACCTACCTTTGTAAAATTTCCAAAGTGAGACATATTGCTGGTTAAGATATTTTTGCACACATTATATTTTATAAGGAAAGTCTGGTAAGGTTTATTACTGAAAATTTAAAACTTTTTATGTTAAAACTTTTTTTTTGTTTTTTGTTTAATTTTTTTTTCTTGTTTTGTTTGTTGTTTTTTTTTCAGTTCTACCCCAAAAAAATTAATTGGCCTCTTCAAAGAATTAGTGTCGTACTTTTCAATTTCGAAGTCCGATTTATAAAAAGTTCTGAAAAAGTTTCGCACTTCTGACTATATTGCGAGAACCTAATATTAATTACATTAGAATTTTTATCAGCTTCAAATTTTTCCTCACAAGACATTTAGAAAAATGATACTCTATTTCTTTCAGTTGAATTTCGAGTAGTTCTAATCACGTTTTTCTGCATAATATGTTTTTTCGTTATGGTCCCTTGAAAAACATATTAACAGAATTTCACTGCATAAATTACCAACAAATTCAATTTTGATTTCCCCCTATAAGTGATCAAGTTAAAGTATATTTTTTCGAGGAAATCACTTAAACTAGCGCGGGTATTTTAAAATCATTAAAAAAAATAAATATACCTAGTTATTCATGAGTATCAATCATGTAATATACACATGCGACACATGCACTATTTTTTGCGCCGCCCGCTCCAAAAATAATTGAAACAAAAATTGATAACAACGAAGTATGAGACGTTTACAAAGATAAAGGTATGAAGTAATACATGCGCACAGGACGGTGCATGAAGTTAAAACTGATGTATAAAGAATTTTATTGACTATGCTAACGAAAAATAGGGGTTAATTATCTTGTTAACAAGTGGGAAAATGACATTTTGCTGATAAACTTATCACTGATAATAAAGTAGTTACTTTATCTCCCCAGGGATAAAAGTATCATAACACAATATTTTCTTTTCATCAAGTATGTATCGTCATACGAGCGGGTTTTCATAACACTCATGACTGAAGGATGGGTGCGAATGACTCAAGATTGTTAAAAACAAAGATGAAAGCTCCATTTTTTTTGTTTTTTTAATTCAAAACATTAGGCATTGTATCAAAATTGTTCATTTTATTTAACATCAAAGTGCATATTATCATTTACTTTATCGACAAGTGTTGCAAAAAGAATTTAAAAAAAATACCCTGTCTCATAAAAATAATTTATTAAACATTATAATATTATTATTAGGTACCTATATCAAATTTTAGAATGTCGAAAATGATATTTATCGAGAAATTTTTGAATAAAATTATACCTACGTTCCTTTTTTTTTTTCTTTCTTTCATATATTGGTCTCTTGGTTTCTGACAACCTAGGTATTTGATATCAATATGGTTAGAGTGAAAAGGCCAAACGAAGGGTCGTGAAATTTTCAATTTCCTATGAGAGCACCAATTGAATAAAATCAAACGCGCTCCCATTTTGGGCCAAAAATAAACCCACCATAACCTTTGGATTATAAGCAACCAACAAAACACTAAGCCATATCACTAACATTATAACTTTTCAAAAAGAAATTTATTTAGGCGAATAATTGTATAAAAATTTCAAAATTTGACAAAAAACGCAAAATTTACAGTCAAATTTCTAACGAATGAAAATACAAAAACATCATGAATCAATTAAAAAGATTTTCGCCCGGAATTTTCCAGCAACATTCTCTAATCATACCACAACATTCTTATACACGAGAAATCTATCTTTTCTCAGAGAAAACGTTGAGAAAAAAGTGAAAGCTGGAAGGCTATCTTAATTTGAAATTCAGTATATTCATTATATTCTCACCTACGAAGCCCCCAAAATCAGGGGTTGCTCACGAATTTGGAGAGCCATATATTTTCCACTTCAAAAGCCTCTATAAAACCATAGACGCAAATGGGTTATTGAAAATTGAGCGATATTTCAAGAACTCCCACATGAGACCAATGCCTAAATACACATCACAACCTATGGGGAGCACTTCCTTGCCCCAAAGTTACAATTCTGAAAATCAGTTTGTTCATAAATTTTATTATAAAATTCAAAAAATTTTAATCTCGTGAGGTGTTAACAGAAATTAATACAACATGCAATACTTGAACTAATGAAAGTAAAGAAACTATAGCCAATTACTGATCATTTCATTTGCATACCTAGATACCTTGGACCAGCTGGAAAACCTGAATCGTATTTACTACGAGATAAATTCTTCAATAATTCATTTCTACTGCGTAAAAATATGTTTTCAAATATTCTTCAAGCATATGTTGGGCAACCCTGCAGTCGACAAGATCAATTATACACCCAAGAAGTGAGATTTTTCACCTGAAATGTGAATTAAGCTTTAAAATGATGATACCACTTTTCTTTTTCAGTTAACTAACTGGATGTTCCATCAGTTGAATGAACCTTTTGGTTTTGATCTACCTGCGGTGGATATACTTCGAGGACGAGACTTCGGTTTGCAACCATATAATCAGTTCAGAGAAGCTTGCGGTTTATGTAAACTAAAAAGATTTGAAGATTTAACCAACGAAATACGACGACCAGAGGTGGGTACATTGATTGAATAATTTTTCTAACTTCCAACACAATTTTTTTATCATTTTTTTTACTGCGAGTACAATGTAGGCCTATACGTACAAACATGAAATACGATGTGTTGCTGGCTCGATCTGAGTTGGCAAAATCGTGTATTCGATCAACTTGTTCTTTCGTTTTTGTTTTTTTCAATTATTTATTTTTTTTGCTTGTTAACTTTTCCATTTTCCGCAAGTTTGCATTTCGCTGTAAAAAAGTTGGCTAAATGGCTGTTTCGAAGAGTCACTGATTGAAAAAACTAAAAATAGTTACATGTTCAGACTCCTTCTGATAAAATCACAGAATACGGGAGTGGAGTGGTTATAGGTATTACATATTGAGGCTCCCACCCCCTCTTATTACTGCCAATAGCAGTAAAATATTTTATAGGTGACTATTAATTCCAGTTCATCCACGTACATTATTAATTTTAATTTCCTCGACTACTTAATAAAGCGAAAAAAATTCATCTACATAATAATAAAAATAAAAAAAGAAGAAGAAGAAGAAATTTTAATGGTGTGCCAAAATTAATAAAACTTCAAGTGAGCATGTTTTTTCTTGTTTTCTTTTTCTTTTTCAACTTACGATGCGATGCATACGAGATGGATTAGGTACCCTGTAAAAAAATGTAATAAAAAACTGATTTTAGCAAATATGATGTCAAACATTGTGTTGAGCAGTGATTCGAGTTTATCAATACCAAAAAATTGAGGGAGAAAAAATTTCTAAATACTTACCGTAACGGCCAAAAGAGGTGGTAATGTACCTAATTAGAACCACTTTCAGTGTTACACCATACACGAGATAATTAACACTGGACAAGCATTAATACCTCTATAATAATTTAAATAATCAATTTATCATCCACAACTATCGTGGACCTTAACGTAATTGAAAAACTCAACAATATTTAAAAACACAAGGTTGAATTAACATTTTTAATAAAATAATAATTTGTACGACACAAGTACATTAAATACTATAAATTAGGTTTAACATTTGGGATTATAACCCTTAGACAAGACTATCAACTAGTAGCTCTATAGGAGAAGCTCTAGGTACTGTGTAACAATTCCTTTGAATCGAGGGTTTATATACCTGTTTGGGGTATGTAAGTGTATGTGCTGGATAGGCCAAGTGAGGTAGGGGCTTGTTATTATAGGGTTGTGCTGACTCGCGATATAATCGAGGGACAGGCAGAATGAGATCATGAATATACAGACATATCTATATTAATAAAATCAAATACGGCTGTATTTTTGTTTCGTCTGTAAATTCTCTTGTCCGCTGCAGATGGGCTGCTAGCCACAGACTGAAGACTACTGATGTAAATTATCTATTTCTCAAACAGAGTGCCCCTCAAGCCCTCTCCCTGCTACCTGTCATCATCAGGGTTTCTCTAAAACACCTCATCCTGCCACTAAAATTTCCAAGTAAATAATTACAAATATCATACCCCCTCCTTAATTTAAATCGGATGTGCGAAACATTACCTTATCCAAATGTTTCTTGGTAATGTGCTTGCCAAGGTATCCACCAAGGCGATCACCCATCCCCACCAATCTCTAGGACATCTCTCAAACCAATCACTCAGTCTCTAAAATTTACAAATCCACAATTATGACCTTTATAACTTTCTCAGTAATGAAAATCAGAGGAGAAAACTTTTACATCGGAAAAATATTTAAATTTGTTCTATGGTTAATAAATGAATTTTGGATGACTTCTCAGGAAATACCTTGTGAAAATCATTTGTATATGAGTTAATCACTTAAAAAAAAAAAAAAAAAAAAAACTAGTATCAGTGACTACCACAGACTGTTATATTTAATGTGATAACATTTTCATCTTCAATATCAATGTTTTACCATCAACCACTGTGTTAACAAATACATGGATTTCCTCATAACTGTTTTATCAATTTTGAATGAAATATCAATATTTTGATGTTCATAAGAAAGCTATGTAGTTTGTATCGATATATTGATAATCAGTGGAAAATTTAACAAGAAAAAACGACATCGAATGTAAAAACGAACCCCGTATTTTGTCGTAGTGAAAATAAAAATGTTATCACATTAAAAAAAAAGAGGGAAAAGATAATAGGTAGTACAAGATAAAACATTATTTCAACTTTTTATTACCTATTTCTTGGTAATTATACAATGCACTCTGATGATATTTTTAAATAACGACATTTTTGTCTTTCTTTTAAAGAATGAATTTAGCGCGTGAAACTCATTAATTTTGTTGATTAAAATGCAACTATCTGTTGTTTTCATTTGTGGTGCTTAATTATGTCCTCGAATTTTCGCAACAAAATTTGTGAAATATTAAAATTCTGAAAAATTTATAATCTGGTGTCAACATTTTTTTATCAATACAGCCATTCATGCAACGCAATATTTAAATTATTTGTGAAAATTACGGTTACATAATTATTTACAGAAGTCTCTTTTCAAAATGCAATCTTTTTTGTTTTTTATCTATGAAGAACAATTAATTTCTGTTTCTTTCCTAATAGAAATGTTTTGGCTGATTTTTGTTGAACCCTTTTTGTGACGTAGGTATACTTGTAAATACTCGCTTCCACATTTTCATTTGGACGCGGACTAATTATAGTGAATTAAAGATTATTTTTTAGCATACAGATGCCGCCACCTAATCCGTCCCCTGAATAATCCGGACCACCGCTTATTTCGGCCAAAATTGCTGGGGACGGATCAAACATATTTGTTTCTCTGTATTTTTTGCCCCTAAGTCCCGACCAAAAGTTCCTTAACTGCCCTATTTGCTTATCAAGTAAACAGCATAATTTTTATTTCTTCTGCCTCTCTCTATGAACATTCTTGATAGAGTTTAAATCTATTTTCTCCTTTTTATTCAACATATTTTTTTCAAATCAAAATCAATCTATTTTATGATATGTAGTAACTTTTATTAGTTTACATTTTCAGTAAGCTACTACCTAATATAGACTACTATACTATCAATGCTAAAAATATGATTTTTCTTTGTTTGTTCTAAATGTTTTCAGTTCTTTCTTTCTTTAGTCTACCGCTTAATCCAAACAAAACACCCTCTGCCCAATTTGTCCAGATTAAACGGCGCCCACTGTAATATATGTATCATTTGACAGTGACAGTGCGTATATGAAGCATAAACAACCCTAATTTGGAGTGAGCTACTACGGCGCTCAAGCATCAAATAATTATGTTCTTCATGTTAAGGGTAGCAGAATTGAATACCAATGATACTATGTACTTTTGAATTTTTTGGTTTCCGTTTTTTTTTTTTTTAAATAATCTCGAGTACAAATAAAATTTTATGCTAAAATTGAAGGTAGTTGAGTTCCCAAAGCGGGGATTTATTACTAAAAACAACCCATAGATAAAGTGGTAGAAGTCCTCTGCATGCAGACGTCTCCTATTTATTACCAAACTGATTATGAACATACCTAAACACATCCGAATAAACTTTGATACACTGAAATTAGTCTGTCTCAAAGTGCGCCTGCTTCCATCAAAACTTTTTCTCTACTTAAGTTTTACAGCCACTTCTTCTTGAAAAAAAATTTAATCCTAAAATTGACAGTAAATTTTAACTAAGCCCGTAAAAATAAAAAAATCATTTAAATTTGATAGTTTTTTTAAATAAAATAAAAAATCATAAATAAAAAGCCTTATGTCTGTGCACCTAGTAGCCCATGAGCTTGCCCATCCCTGATCATCACCAAGGCCAATCTCAAACGCCTCATTTAATCCCTAAAATATTTTTTTAATTCCAAAATTATGAGGTCATCAGTTCCGCCAGGTGCCCCCGTCACTGTTCATCGCCAGAGCACGTTTCAGCTCAGCACCCACCCTCTTTCAATCATCAGGACGCCTTAGTTGCACAGTGATAGTCACTTTTCCCCAAAAATTTCTAAGTCCATAATTATGATGACATTACCCCTTCCAATATGGTCACTTCTGTAGCAATCCCCTACGTAACAAAAATTGAATCAAAAAAATTTATAGGTTTCCTTCCGTTAGATGAATATATATCAATAGGTCTGTTCTTTTTGCCATAAAAGTGTGAACTCAATTGAAGATAATTCAAAATGGGGACAAGAATGTGTAAATAAAGTGCAAAAAATTTTCAGTTCTTCTCCCATCAAAAGAACGTTCTAAGAAAAAATACAAGCAAAATAAAAAAAGACAAATATTATCACTTATCACACAAGAAAATAAACAGATTCCTAACACATCATAAGTAATAAGACGATAACTTTCTTTGTAATTCTTCCACACCTCCTTTTTCATAGTGCAGAAATGTATGCACCTTCTACACTTTTCTCTGAACGAAGTTTGCACTAAATTCATAAGAACGCCAATACTTTGCACTATATTCCAAAAGAATATAATTATTCAAAAATGGTACAAAAATTCTTGCACTTTTTTTGACCAAAAGAACGAATCTAATTAATGGTAGTTTTGGTATTCACGGACCAACAGCGGCCTCTTGTGTCCAAAAATATGGGTTTGGAATATGTGAGCCTGGTTGAGTGGACAGCTTGCTATATTTTGCCGAAAATCTGTGGTTGCCACTGTACTCGTATTCATTGGCACACTCGTTAAAAAAAGAAAATCATCAGAATAATCAGAAGAGCCCAAGTACACTTTTCTACACCCAAAATTGAATTTTTTATTATTATTTAAGTACCTACCTATACTTAACTATTGTGGTTAGTGCTGCCATCTGATGGATACGATTAAACGAAAGAACCTTAAAATGAAAAACATTTTTATATGCAGCTATTATATTGACACAAGTTCATTACAGCGGCGATAATAAAAGCGTTTTTTTGCTAAATAATGGTCACACTTTATAGGACATCAGAACGCTTAAATCGTTGTACAAATCAAAGGACGATATTGATTTATATGTTGGAGGCCTGATGGAGAAGCCATTACCCGATAGTACGGTCGGACAGACATTTTCCTGCATCCAAGCCGAATCATTTTACCGATGGAAATTCGGAGATCGTTTATTCTATGAATTTCCACAAGCAAAATTTAGCCCTGGTAACAGCTTCATCTCAACTCGAAACACAATGCCATCGAAATCATTCACTGGTTGAACTAATTCGATGTACCTACTCTTGACTGCATTTCAGCTCAGTTGAATTCGATTCGAAAAACTTCCATGTCCTCGATAATGTGCTTAACCAATCCGGCGATGAAATCGATACAGAGAAACAGTTTTCTAGTTGAAAACTACGAGTGAGTATAGTTATAGACTATACGTATAATATACGCCAATAAAAATTTATAATCTCAATTGTAACGTTAAGAATCAGAAAAAAAAATTGAAAATTTATTTTATTTACCTATATACCTACACTTTTTTTCTCTTTTTTTTTTTCAGAAATCCTCGAGTACAATGCAACCAAATTCCTAATATCGATTTGAACCTTTGGAGAGAGTCTTAGTCCATTTGACTGATACAGATTTGAGCATTTCGAACAAAACATGATTTTCTGAGACACTTATAATTTATAAAATTTTTTCAACTTTTTCTCCTGTTTTTTTATTTATTTTTTATTTATTTATTTAAATTTAACTGTCTATGAGGAGTATGTACCAATATGTACCTATGTCTCGTATAACACTGAAAACAATGTTACGGTTTTATATTTAAAGTAGGCTTCTGTACGTGTATAATATTAAGTTCGATAGAGAATAAATAATTAACTTTGGTAGTTTTAGTGTACTTATACTCATTTTTATTGTTGAAATACCTATTTAATAAATTTAAGAACAGTAGATAATGTGAAGACTTGATAATTTTTACACTATTCCATTAGAGTAAAGATCAGTGAAATATTGTCGAATTATGAATACAACGAACCTGTAACGGCATAAAAAAGACCTTTTAGTACCAGATAAGACCACTTTATATGATACACCATACACAAAATATCAATACCAGAAATGGATATCGATATCTCTGAAGTATTTAAATAATTAAATAATTTATTCTCCACAACTCTGATGGTGGACCTTAACTTCTGAATTCAATCTTTAAATAAAATATTTAAACACAATTAATAAATCACAATATAATAAAATAATATTTTGTACATACAACAGTATAAGTGAGCAGGTATTTAGAGAACAATAAAATATAGTCTCAATAGTAAAATGTAAGAACTTTACTAAAGAATAGTATTCTATGAGAGATTAAAACAAAGTACTATTATTCTGTTGAAAACACGAGTTCATATACCCTTTCAGGGATAGGTGTTTTCATTGTGTCTTAGTGTGTGTGTGAAAGAGGAATTAATTAATTAAAAGGAATTTATTGTTCGAGTATATTTGTGGGACCAGTGAAATGAGGTCACAGAATATACTGTTAGGATGTTTACACGTTTTTAGAAATGTATGGACAAAGTAACTGTAAAATATTTGCAGGAACAATTGTTTGATTATATGGGAAATATTTTTGGGTTCAAGTATGTTCTTTTATATTTATTTTAGATGAATATATACGTTACAGAACCTACAAATCATTAAAGAACATCTTTGACTACTTATATAGTACTAGACCAGTAAAGAACGATGATTTCTGGTCAGCCATACCAGCGCTAAATATACTAACATAGCGTACCCTTTGACATACTTTACATTTACATACAATATCCTTGTGAATTTAAGAGATGTCTTTATCAGATATATTCTAAATTGGTGAACTTAAGCAAAATGTCGAAAATATGCAGAAGGTACCTACTCTAGGGTTGTTTTTTTTATTTTTTTTGCCAGCATGTCTTGACATTAAAAAATACATTGGTCTTATGCAGCTTTACTGGTTCATTACTACGTATTCAAAGAAGAACATGGAAATTAAAACGTCTTCTAATACTTAAAATTCAGATTATAGGTACCTACTATCTTTAAAAAATATATAAAAAAAACTTGTTCTTAAGCATTCATCAAAACATTTCCAAGAACAAAGATTCAAAAACCAAAATTCAACCAGATAAAAAAAAATCAGATTTGTTTTGCCTTAAGGTCCTATTGTACATAGGTACCTACCCATCTACAACAGAAATGTTCTAACTCTAACCTGTGAATTAAGTTTTGTCGAACTTCAATATTTCATATTTGATCGTATTACGACCTTAAATCAGATCCAAATTAACTGGAGTTTAACACCGGTTATGGTAAAATTAACAGAGGCGAAGTTTAAGGGAATTATGGGGGAGGCTAAGCCACCCTAAAAATCTGGTGAAGCCAATCCCCCCCCCCAAAAAAAAAAATCTGAACTATGTAAGGTATACTGTCAAGCCAAAAAAAAAATTTAATTTTACTTATTTTCACCTGATGAAAAAATGATAAGAATAAGACGTTGAGCCCTCTTAGTTTTATTCTGGCTTCGCCCCTAACAGTTAATTCTGAAAATCATAATAATTCACATAAAATCTTTTCTAAAATTTTCAATAACACAAAATCAATGTGTCTTCAAAAAAAGAGAATAATTATAGGTACCTACATACTGAATGATAACTCATATTGTCTGACAAAACTTTTAAATTTGGACGAACAATGATAGCCAAATCAAAATATTACCCATTCAAATTTAAGATGTTGAGCAAATTGTTGCATGTTACGATGATGAAAAATTCCGAATTATATCTCCAACTTAAATCAGTAATCTTATTGAGAATAGAAGGGACTGCTGATTCATTCAGCAGGGGATGTAAACAAATTCGGCCGTCAAAACATTCACAAAAACAAGGATAATGAGGCAAGTAAGTTATAATAAAATATTAAGTGAAATGTATCACCTGAAAATATCATTTCAAAACAATATTTTGAATGATAAAAATTCTGATTTCTATTCAGAATATAAAATAGAATAAGAGGAAAAATACTGGAAAATCTTGGTACCTAAAGAATGTTATTATTTTTCATGGGGGAGGCCTACGCATTTAATCTTATAATTGTAACGGCCAAAAGAGGTGGTAATGTACCTAATTAGAACCACTTTCGGTATTACACCATACACGAAATATCACGTACTATTAAAGCAGTAATACTTCTGAAATAAATTCAAGTTTATCATCCACAGACTATCGTGGACCTTAACATTAATTAGAGACTCAATAATATTTAAAACACATGAGTGAGTTTACACATTTAATAAAATTATCATTTGTACATCACAGTACATAAATATACGTTAATATTTATACATATACAATCACAATTCAACAAGCAAGACTATCTGTTCACTAGAGACTTCTACAAGAGAGGTTCCAGGTACTTAGAAGTAGCTGTTGAGGAACTGTGTACTATTCCACTGAATTGAGGGATTATATACTCATTCAGGGTATGAAAACGTACGTGCCAGATAGGTAAAGTGAGATAGGGTTGTGCTGACTCATCGAGTACTCGAGGGACAGGTACAACTAGGTCATGAATATAGAGAAAGTATATCTATATTCATAAAATCAAATACGGGTAATTTAGTGGTTGTTTATAAAGAGTTATAGGATATTTATTGTTGATAAATATCTACGTTTTTGGTATTCGAAAATGTGTGAACGAATATGTTTGTCATTTCTAAAAATAGACGAAAATATACGTTACAATAATCTACTTAATTCGTTTAGTGGGGATATTATTTTCAGACACAGAATCCTCCTTCCTCCCACACGCAAATAATATTTGTTCAGCATCTGTATTTATAAAAAGAAAATTACAAGAAAAGGAAAGCAAAACCTTACCCCTTAAATGCTACTATAGCTTCTCAAAGTCACCATCAAGAAGGTGGAAAGGGCTTCCAGGTAAAAATTCGACCAGAATTAAAAATCGGTATCACAAACCTCTGCCCCATTTCGCCCGAATCGACTTAAGTACCTATATTATGGTAAATAAAATCGAGATATTTTTCTTTGAGCCACCGACTAGGTTGAGAGGTCATTTCCATAATTTAACTTCTTTTTGGAAACTGTATCTTAATAATATTCATTATTTACGTAGGTGCGGTTACCTGTTGTTATTGTTTGCATATCTCTAGCAATTATGGAGTTGTACGAAAAATTAAACTATTTACAGGAAGAGCTCAGGGCCCTAATACGAATTATTTTTCAGTCACGTGTTGCGAGAACAATTTACTGTATAATATTATGTAAAATAAAAAATTCAGTCGCAATTTTGGTATATTTATCCGCGATTATTGCAAGATTCTCAATACTTTAATTTTGAAAAAAACTGCTCCTCTCTCACTATACGATTTCTCAGCTGCTATTTAAGCTATAAAACTAGGATTGGTACCGACTGTTGGAAAGAAGAGAAAATTTTCTCGAATTCTGCATCAAAAATTATTTTTTATTGTCTCTAGTTTTTAAGGAATAAGCAATGAAAAAAAACATGCAATTTAATGACGAATTTGCCGTTTTTTAAATGATCATTTATTTCGAAAAATAATGATAGTAGAACTAAATTTCCAGCGATGACCTCCCCCCCTTATTTTTCAAAAACAAATTCATTTCCATCATCAGTTTTCACCTAAGACTACCTATAGATAACTGCCAGCTAATGACGGAAGAAAATACAATAACAAAACGCTGAATTATTTCCATTATTTTACAACTTTGTATGGTGTATTTTTGAAAAACAAATGACCGTAAAAGTTTAGTTCTGGCTTTTGGAAAATTTTCTTCTTTTTCGAACAGTATCAATTTCAGCTTTCTATCTTCAATAACGCCTGAGGAGTGTTGAGGTGAAAGTGGGAAGTTTTTTCTCCAAATTTAAATGTTGAAAATGTTGCGAAAATTGCGAATAAATATACCAAAAATGGATTCCAATGGGTAAGAAACTGTTCTGTTCGATGAAAACGCCACAAGGGTATGGGTTCAATTCCTCATAGATCCTTAAATACTTGGGGGTTTTTTCTCAATTCTTTCACCTATTCATGCACAAAAAAAAAAAAAAAAAAGGCTAAATTATAAAGTATGAAATATTTATGGTAATACATCGTATTGTAATTTTTTACTACTGTGCAGCACCTTGAAAATTTTGATTCTCAACAACAAGTACCTAATCCAAAACAAGTCGTTTACCTGGTGTCCATAATCATAAAATCATCATAAACTGGGTAAAGCAGCCATAAATGTTCACTACTTCTCCACTCATTGCCTCCAATATGTTTTAAATTTAAGCGTACACTTCCTGGTTAAATGGTAACTTTAAACTTTCGTATTTATTTGCTGCATAACTGCCAGCGAAGCCGCCGGTTAAAGCTATAGAACATGTATAAAACCTAAACATCCCAAATAGAGGAAAAAAAAAAAAAAAAAAAAAAAAAACATTGTAACTCTGGAATGACGTTAGCAGCTATAAAACTGTTCATAACAAATTTCATAAATTTCCCAATTTAACTGATTTAAACTGTTTTTTGTTTTTTTCAAATCTCTTTTACTTCGACTTTCTGGTTTCCGGTACCATAAATTTTGAGTTACGTACAGCACATCAATCACTCGAGGTGGACATTTCAGTTACCCTTTAAAAGCTTATATACTATTTCATTTCGCCAGTGTACTGTCAGATTTATTATTTTCGATTTAAAAAAACTGTTTTTTATCAGGTAGTTACCTGGCTACTTTGGTACTCGAACAACGTCATAATATATCTTGTATCGTTTTTAGTGTCAGAATCATGATGCACACATAAATTGTATTTAATTATTGAAGATACCAGTAACTCAAAAGTTATTTCATTTAACTCTTTATTCTAGGTAACTGAACTTCAAATTTTATAATCATTTTTTCATTGGACTCATTCTTCCACCCCCAAAAGCTTCAAAAGTGGGCCAGATTTTGACTTCTCCCGTTTTATTGTGTGATACACCGGTGGGCATAGTATTCTTTGAGGCTTATTGAAGTGGTAGGAGTTTTTGAGTGTTTGTTTAACGTCACAAGGACAATAAAATAAGTTGTCACACACCTAGCTTGCGCCTCTATGCTCAGACAACAACTGAGAAGTGTCGCCTCAGCCCAGTAGGTATCTCACAGTTGTGGCCAGTTCTCTGCGCATCGCTAGTGCACAGGGGACTTGTGGGCGGAGCCACAACACTGGGGGCGTTGTGCCTTGGTGGCCTTTGTAGGCTACCTCCGATGAATCCCCTGAAATCTAGAAAAGATTAGACATGCATGTACAAAAATGAAAATCAACGTTATTAAATAAAAGAAAATCACAGTACATGTGGGTAGAGATCGTTAAAAAATAAAAAACAAACTTAAAATAAAATTAAACTTTATGCGTTACTGAGTAACATTTGACGATCAATAGGAACCCAAAAGACGTTATTTTCAATGAAAGTTTGTCGCAACCGCCGGACAACAATAGACAAATAGGAAAAGACGAAGTTAGTGGATAGATCACAGTTTCTGTAAAAGAATAGTAGGAATTAGCGAGTTGAAGATGCTGGTAGTGCACTCTGACACTTATTACTCGTGGACTTTTACAAAGCACTAGACACTAATAGTGGGTGTCAAAAAATTGTAGTTATGCCGTTTTTAGGAGCATAATTTCCAATTATGGCATACCCCAAAGTCAGTAAAAGGTCTGTCATAGTAGTCTACTCATGTCATAATCAGGGAGGTTCAATCGGAGGTAATCAATACAAAGTATCTATTTCTCAACATTTCTGTTGTCCAACTCCAAAGGAGCCAAGAACTTAATAGGTCTTGTGGAGGTTTTCTTGCTGGAGAATTCTATGTGTGCGTGACATATTTGGCCATCACGAGATTTCTCTAAATCAGTGATTTTTGCAATTTTATAAACACCGTGTTTGGATGTATAGTCCAAAATGTGAACAATGTCATTTACCTTGGGTAAAAATGGTACTGTGCGGCCTTGATTAGAGAGCACAGAGGGTGGTCTATCTCTTAAATATCTCTTTTCCATGCTAGCCACATTTTCTGAAGATAGTCTTGATCAAGTTTCCAAGAGTCTATCAACTGTTTTGATATGGGAGTAGAATCTTGAGTCGGTTGGTTAATCGGATAGCTTAGGGAGCCTCAGTTTGCTCGCATGAAATGTGCGGGCATAAGTGTTAGTTGATCGAGCTCATTGGGAGATGGGCATAGCAGTCTTCTATTTATCATCATTTGAATGTCTTTCAAACTAGCCTTGAAGGTGTGTTTGTAGACAGAGTTGTGACTGTGGGTTTTATAAAATACTTGTTTTATAATACCTATCAGTCTTTCATAAAATCCACCATACCAGGGGGCCTTAGCCAGGATGAAGTGCCACTTGATGTTCTTTTTGTCATAACTAGTTTGTATTTTTCCTTCTTCAGAGAACGCTGTCCAGTACTCGGGTAAGTACAAGGAATGGAGGTGAAATTGCGCCGCATTATCAGATAAGATAACTTTTATCGTGCCTTTGTCAGTGAAAAAAGTTATAAACACTGTCCACATATCTTCAGTAGTAAGATTTGATACTGAAATTAGATGGACTGCTCTTGTAGACAAACAAGTGAAAATCAACACCCATTTTTTATAAGGTGGAGTGGTTGGCGTGGCCAACTGAGATTTCTTTTTTGGTATTTATCAAATACTATAAATGGGCAAATATATCTACACCTGTATAGGTGAAGAGATGTACAAATGGTATCTGGTAGGGATGAAAATTTAGGTTGCTTGAAAGGTCGGGTTTTGGCTTTTTTGCATAGGATGCATGATTTTTTTAGAATTGAGGGTAACACTTTGAGAGACTTTGGAACAAAGTAGTGTCTTCTAAAGTCAGCAATTGTGAATTTTGTACATGTATGTACGTTGGTGGAATGCGTGTGCATCAGGATTAACTTAGTTAATTGGGATTTGGGATGCATTAAGATAGGAGAAAGCATATCTTTATCATATTGTCCAGAAGACTTTCAATGATGTGAAGATCAGTTTTGGGCTATAATTTTTCATCTTGGCATAACCAAGTAGGACCAGTCCACCAATTTGATTGGCTAAGGTCTTTGGCTGATGAACCTCTAGAACCTACATCCACAGGATTTTCAGATGATGGTACATGTTGATATTTGACGGAAGGTATACTCTTTATTTCATCAATTTTATTTTTGACAAACTGAAGATAAACTTTCCTTTCTAATGGCCATGTGAGAACACATTTGCTATCGGACTAAAGAAAAGTTGGTACATTATGCAAACTTAATAGTTTACGTAATGCACGTAATCCTCTCGCAGCCCGATAAGTGCGGTGATTAATTCTAATTTAGGGATTGTAATTGGACGCATTGGTGTTAAGCGGGATTTTCCTATAACAAATCGGACTGCTTAACAGTTTGATTTTTTGTTATAGAAACGAATATAAATAGTTATAGAGTATGCTGTTTGTGATGCGTCTGCAAAGACGTGGAGTTTGCAAACAATAGGGTCATATGTTCCTTCATAGAATTGTCTATGTAAACAATAGGACGTACATATCTTAAGGTCATCTAAGATGTCTTGTGTTGAGGGATACCAAAGTTGATGGAAGCTTTACAAATAGACGTTTTTTTATCACGAATTTGTTCTAACGCTTTCTGAAGATCCTCCGAAGAATACTGTTGTTTTCTGATTGAATCTCGTTAAGAGATGTTATGACGTGGCATTGTTTTTTTTATATAAATGACTGTAAATCAGGGAAAAATATAGTTATAGATTTCATTTTTGTCTTAAAAGTTATGAGGGAACATGTACGATAAATTTATTTACTTGAAAATTCAAAATTATAATCATAGAGTATCGTCTGAACAAAGTTAATTCCATTATTTACAAATACGAAAAATTTGATTATTTTTCATTCTATCTTAAATGCGATAAATTAATATCAATTGTGCCTATCGATTATATGAATTGATTGTCTAAAGCCTCCGCAATCCAACGATACCAAAACAAATGATATTATGTACCTTCAGAAAGCGTTAGTGTTATCATAACAAAACAAGAACCGAGTGGCCGGTATTACCCGAGGTGGCTGGTATTACCCCAGTTGACGGTAGACTATAAAAACTAGTTGATAGATTAATAATGGTTTTCAAAGTTATACTTCTGTATGTAATAAAGCTAAATTTATTTTTCTTCTCTTAAAAATGTTTGAGTTTTGAAAACAGTTCTACATTTGAAGTCTTCGTGCGATTTTAGTACTGTGAAGTTGGCAAAGTCTTGGTAAATCTAACAGACTCTTCAAAGTTTAAGCGCAGCACCTTTTCAAATAAATAACCTTTTTTTCAAAGCGTCATATTTTTATTCTTTTTTGTAAAACAAATAAGTGATAGAAACCAAATGATGAATCCTGTCCATTTCCATTTCTCACTCAAATGATTTTTGATCTGAGAGAAAAAATTTGAAAAAAATCAATATTTTTTGGGAAATATCAAACAGATATCGATGTTTCTGTGAAAATATTGAAAAAACATCAATATTTCGATATCTGAATTGCATTTGGAAAATTTTAAATGAAGAAAAACTTTTTTTAATGGAAATGGAATCTGAAACGAAACTGTATGAAAATTTTTGGTAAAACAAGGAAATGTAACCGAAATGGAAACTAAAATGATGGAAATGGAAACTAAAAATAACGAACATTATTGTAAATTTCAGAAACCTGCCTAACAGAAACAAAATGAAAAAATGAAGAATTTCTCAATCCCTGGATTCAAACCTGTAACTCTTGAGGGTGGTGATCCGTTATTTTACCATACCCTAAAGTATGTATTAGAGGCAACAACTGCAGGCATCTTATTTATAAGTATTACAAGAAAGAAATAAGCATCAAACCACCATGTTTTTTGCATAGAGAAAATAATTTTTTTTTTTAATCTCTTAAATCCAGCATTCCCACACTTGTCACCAAGTGCGGAAATTGCCCAATTTTTTCACTAGTGACACTGTATTGTATACCATTATTAAACAAGTGTCTTGTTCTCAATTATTTTGGAGCTAGTAAGGCCTACACTAAAAGTATATGACTTGAATAAACTTACTTATAAATAATTTATAATCAATTTATAGAAAATCCTTTGCACCTGCAATGAGGAACATGAAGGGTACCTACTCTTCACTTCGGCCTTATCTTGATTAACATCACAAAAATTTGAAGGATTAGACTAATACATACCTATTATACATACATAGGTACCTACACTAACTTTTATTCTTTTCAGTATAGAGTATTTACCAGTAATTTCTCGTTTCTCATCAATCATTATCCAAAGAAAAATATTTCATTTTTTTTTAGCCTGTCATTATTATTTTTATATTTTTTTTAAATTTTTTTTTACCTATCTTTTAGAAGTCTTGTTTCCTTTTCGTTTTCTCAAGGAAAGATATTTTTTTCTTTCTATTGCTTAGTTGACTCCTTTGTTAGTTTTTTTATTTTTCAATAAATCTTCATATTTTCATTGTAATTTTCACTCTCTCATTTTACACTGTTATTACAACTTGTATGCTGTAATATTTGTATCTACTCCCTTTGGAGCTTTTCTTATTTGTTTCATATTTAACAATGAAGAGGGTCTTTAGAGACCGCCTTCTAGACTACCGCCATCAATATCATGGCCTCAGGCCACGAGTTCCTAACCGTGTATGAGCCCCAGGAAATCCGGCAACATCACATCAATATGTTATACGATGTAAAGGTATTAGTGACATGCATGAGCTCGTACAATTCTAGACTGGAGACGGATGAGAACACACGTTTTTATTTTACACTCAGTCTCTGCACTCAGAACGAAGTCGTCGCACTTGGCGCATTAATTTTTAAGTGAACGTCTTACACGTTGACATCCTACCCTCTTAACGTTGCTTCAGTGATATGGGTTTTCTTACGTGTGCGTCAAATAGGTTGTATACTCGTTAATTTAAAGGCAAAATTGACAAAAAATGGCAATACACATTGTATAAAGGTTACAGGTTCGAATCCAGGCAGCGGAACTTTTAAAAAAATGAACATTAGACATGCTCCAATTTCAAACAAATTTCTTCCAATTTCAAATAAATTTAACTTTGTAAGTATGGAAGGTAAGGACCTGATCAAGGGAACGTTTTTTAATGTACTCGACAAATACAATAAGATGCACTCAACGAAAATTAAATTTGAAAAATTTTTTGAACTTCCTCATTTAATTTAACGATGAAAATTTTGAAAATTTGAGAGCCTTATATCTTTAAAACAACCAATTTCAAAGTCCGTTAATAGGAAATTTTTTGCTTCTCTCGATAAATTCTAAAGACCCATTTGGCTCGGGAGACGACTTTTAGACACCCTGTATGGTCACCTACCTCAGATTTTTTAAGAACAGTTTCCGAACTCCTACTACATTTGTTGAACAAGATAGGAAAACGTAAAGAGAACCTTTTTCGAGTTCTATGTGTTTACATTGTCATATTCGTACAAAAATTTTAAATAAAATTTCCTGCTGTTATGCTTTTAGCATACCTAGTTCCATAAACACTGAGAATATAATGGACGTTTATTAAACGTTTTTCATTCGTCATGAGGTGGACTATCTGACATTAAAGTTTGGATAGCGTCTCAGGAAAAACCCTGCATTTTATGAACACTTTTGGACGATTTTTGAGGTAATTAAAAAAAAAAAAAAAAAAAAAAAAACTGAAAAATACCATTGGCTCGATTCAGTTTCATTTCCCGTAAAAAAAAAATGAATCATCTTCTCATGTAGGCCAGATGTGAGAAAAAAACGATGAGATTTGTTGTTGAATTGACTAGAACAAAATTGAACGTTACTGTAAGCTTTTATTCTACTCACTACTGCGATTTTAAAATATAGGCCAATACTGCAGCCAACCTTCCAAAACAAAATAATGCTTATTTCGCATGAAACTAAACCAAAAAAAAAAAATTAAATAAAAGCTTATCTTTTAAAAATTTGCTTTCAACCTAATTAATTCATTTTCCCACACATATAAAAAACAACACCCCCTTGATCAGTATGCAACCATCGTAACTTGTAGCACTCGCAGTCCTCACGTAATCGTCTGCCGAAATTTTATCGACCACCTCTGAAATAATATGCTTATGAAGTGGGTATCGTGAAAATTCACTAATTTTTCCTTTGAAAATTGCATCATAAGCATGTGAAACGAAATATAGTATTAATAGGTAGGTAACTAGATTGCGTTGAAAAATTATCAGTTGATTCGAACGAAGAATGACAGAAAAAAACGTCAAATAATGCTTAAATAAAAGATATAGGTAAGCATTGAATATTGTGTGACAGTATCTCCTGCGTACTTTTACGACAATAAAAATTTACTCGTTCTGTATGGAAACTCACATGCGTCAAATGGTTTTTCAACTGAACTAAACAATTGACCAGTGAATTTTCACGTCAGTTGCAGAGAATTTTCGTTTCTCAAAAAATGCTTTTTGTTTGTTTGTGTTGAAAACTGACGAAATATGATACGAATAAAAAATTTTCGGTTATCTTGCAGCATTTTGTTCTGTAATTTATTATTAATTACCACCGTTAGTGGTCACTTTCAATACTGTCCATTCCAAAAGAAAAATATATTGCCGTAAGTAAAACAGATCCATTGCGCACCTTGTTGCTCAAACGCATCAGTACTACATTCAATAATATTATTTAACTTTTTAACTAATATGGAAAATAATTTTCGATTGAAAATACAGAGTGCCGCAGCAAAATTATGGAGATATTTGTGATCCGAGCCAAAAGATATGTAATCCATTCAACGTTTACTACTCCTACGATGGATCGTGCAACAATCTCCAATTCACCCACTGGGGTCAATCAGGATATCCTTTCGTAAGACTGTTGCCAGCAAATTATTCAGACGGTAATAACATTAAGCAGTTAATGCGAATAATTGTAATTGAGAACTGGGACTAAATAGGTTTAAACAAAACAAAAAGGAATAAAAATGCTCCAAAATGAAAAAAATAATTCTTTTAAATTTCCTCCAGTAAAATCTACTGGAATTAAAATGAAACAAAAAAACATTATGGTAGGTTGATAATTTTTTTCAAAAAATAGAAACGACTTCAAACAAAAAACCAATGAAAAATGCGCTAAAAAGAGAAAAATAAACCTATTAAAATTTCTCCAGTGAAATGTTGGTCTAGAGACTGGAATTATTGAAGTGGACGCTCTTTTCCCTTCCATGTAGGCTTTATACGTAAATTCCATCAAATTTTATAACAAAACCATCACATAATTTTTTTGCAACACCCATTCCCTCCCCTCACCTCCAAAAAATTGTATCGATAAAACAATTATTTTTTTAGGAATATATTAATAATTTTATTGATAATTTTAAATCTTTCCAACCAATATATTGCAACAACCCTTCCCAGGCCCACCCTAAAAAATAAAAAGAAAGATTAGTACATACGCAAAAATTAATTTTCCTCCAGTCAAGAAGTTTACTTTTTGGGTGGGTGCTGAAAATAGTATATTACACACAAAGATTCAAAAGTGAGTGATTGCATGTGAGGGAGTTTGCAAAATGAGCGCAGAAAATGGGCAATTCCATAGTCATGTAAACTCACTTTTGAATTTGGTTGAGGAAGATATTTTATATAATTAATAATCAGAAAGCAACGAAACGTTAAAATCCTGTCATGAGTCTTTTTTAAAAATTATAAAAAACAGAATAAAACATCAATCTCCTCATTGTGGCAGATTTAACGTTTCATTTAGAAAATGTAACCTCTACCTCGATGTAAACTGAGCATGCTTCCATCATGTAAAAAGATGCTTCACGTTTTTACATGGAGGTGCATTCACTTTCTATCGAGATTGTATTCATCAATGATATGAGCTATTTTTCACTCGTAAAATACCAGCGTAAATGTTGCCAGTGGGGACTCTCCCGTATGAGGTATAGGGGCTTGGACCTCTCAACGACAGTTGCCACCCCATAGGGCTGGCAAATAATCATCTGAATGACGTTAAACCAAATATACACGAGCGTTTGTATGTTCGTACTTGTACATACGTACAAGTATGATACATTGCACGGGCTGTAATCAATTACCAGATAACGATCTTAGCGATGTCACGACCCAATACCAAACGCATTGCTTCGTTTCTTATCACCTTACGGAAGTAAGAAACGACGCAACTGATGACATAATTTCATACATATATGTAAGTATGTGTGTCTGTGTGCGTGTACCAAATCCTGTATATAAATTCTCAGAACTGGATCTAAAATCTCCAGTGTTTGTCGAGGATTTGGCTCTCCCATACTTATGGTGTGAAGTGGCAGAACACGCAATTTATTCTGTAGAATTTACCTTCTGGTGAGAATACTTCCTCACAACAAGGTATCCCACATTGCCTTTCTGATCATGTATTATATGAAAGTGTTCTTCAAGTTTTACCTAGGAAAACCAAACAACCTGTTTGAAAAACAATATAGTTTCGCACTTTTCAAAATCAAAAAGCCTAAAGTTTCAATTTTTTCATATCAAATGGTCCATCCCTGTCAAAAAATCTTTTGGTAAAATGGTGCTGCTTAATGTGTGTTCTACTGAATGATAATATAGAAGTACCTACTCTGGATAGCATATACTACGCTAAATAATATGGAGCTGGTACTTACCTAGTACTATAAAGTGATGAGCAGTGTGTGCTGCCGACTATGAATTGTACTGTGTAGTACTTACTGCAGTGCACTAGTGTACACCTTCGATGTGCAGTATACTAATTCAAAGAAATTCAAAACCCAGGATACTTGTGTTGCCCACTATGTACTATCAAGAAATTTTAAAAATAGGTACCTAATAGTTAAAAGTTATATATATTTTTTACAAATTCATAGCTACACTGAAATTATTTATTTATTCTTTCTTTGTTTGAATTTAAAATAATAATATAATTTGACTTAAATAATCATTCAAAAGCCCCTATTCTCACTTTATTTTCAAACATAATTTTAACAAAGTTTTATAAAAATAAAATTATTGTGGTATGCATAACTGGGGCACTTTTCAAAAAACATAGCATTCCACCTTAAGAGTTTTCTTCTAAACACACCACTACATCCTGCAGCGTGCTGCTTAGCATATTCTACTGACAAATGAGTTGTACGTTTATTCATTCGTACCCAAAACACTTTAAACCACAATCGATCAATCTCGGGTCCAGGGGTTGAAAGTTAGCTGCAAGCTAAGCTGTGAAACCAAAAGCTGATGAATTTTACTCAATTTAGTCAAAAGCCAAAAGCTCAAGTTTTATGTCAAAACTTCAAATAGCTAGGCTCTAGTTTTATTTATTGGCTGACTTAAAAACTAAATGAATACCTAATTGATAATATTTAGATTTTTATGTTTGGAGCAATTTTTATTTTATTTTTGAAAAAATTTTGAAGAAATGAGTTTAAATTTACGAATTAAGTCCAATTTGAATGGGCCTGCCACAGAAATCATAGGCAGTTAGTGGTGCTGACTTGATAAAACTATTAGGAGGGGGGCTGAAGACAAAATGTGAAAATCTTTTGGTTCACTTTCAACTTAGATGTCAAATTTTTAATTATTTACCATAAAAAAATGTATAATATTGGTACCAAAACTTAAAAATTTATTGGGTGATCTGCCTCCCACCATAAAACGTTGTCAAACAAGTATTTGAATTCCAGAATTTAATAAATATGATTTAAATTTTATTTTCGAATATATTATGTTAAAATTAGTTGAACAATATTATTAACTACCGAGCCTACTATCATTTAAAATAATATTTTACCCAAAAATTCGATGAAAACTTTCAATTTGGTATCTTCTCTCTCTCGTATTTTCTTCCAGTTTTCATGAGTGACTCGGTTCTTTGCACCGAGGTTTTCTAATCAATTCGATCAATTCTGTTAACTATTAACAGAATACAGACATTAGGCTAAAGCCAATAACGGAATACCAACCCGATAATCATCAACATGTAGTTCATAATAATTAAGCACCTATAGGTATAATTGTGTTAGTTGGCTTTCCCCTCAGAAAAATATATAGGTACAGTTTAATGTTTTAGATTTAGAATCGTATAATTGTAATTTTTTGCCATTTTTTGCACAATTAGGTTAAATTACGTAGCCGATAGGCAGAGTGATTTTTATTCATTTATGCAAACGAGTGAACTTCAATTCACAGAAAATAAAAATTCATTAGCCTACACTTTAGAACACGTTTTGTCGAAATTTCCAAAAACCACGAATTTTCGTAAGTAGGTATGTTAATTCAATGGTTGATCTTCCCTCCACAATAAACGAAATAAAAAAATATCTCAGTCGTTTTGAGGTGAGGTTGTACACGAACACAGTCATAATAAGCAGTTTAACCATCTGTGGTTTAATTCGATTTACCAAATCAACGAACGAATTAAAACGGGGGTGCGTTCAAACCAAACGCCTGGATAACACCCGGGTAACAACCAAAACACTCCAACCATTTAGAATGACTGGTTGTTTTACCGGGGTCAAAGCCAACTTTACTTATCAAGCCACGAAGTAGAATGAAAATCATTTCCCCAACGCAGTTGTCAGCTTCACTTTTTTAGCACATATTCGAACATAACTTGAGAAAAAATGATGAAAACAACTTGGAAAGGGTGACCCCACAAGGAATGCTAAATTCGCCATATATTATCTCATAAGATGAAACCATCAGGGTGATATATTTTTCCCATCCATTATGCCATAAGAAAAAAAAGAGTTTGAATTGATTTTCTGAGAATGAGAAATACTTGAATATACAGATGATGACTAATCTTGAGAGGATAATCTTTGAATTTTACCCAAATATAACGATAAAAACTCATTTTTTTGAAAAAATGTATTACGAGATCAATACATATTACACCTATTTTCATCCATTATCCTATTCTCATTCCATTACTATCTTCGCCACCAAAATGCGTATCTTTTGCCTCCACTTTCCCATCAGAAATTTATAACGAATTACATTACTGATAGTTTTCGTCATTTTTTCTCAAATTATGCTTGAATATGTGTTAAAAAAGTGAAGCTGGCAACTGTCAATTTTCATTTTACGTCGTAGCTTGAAAAGTGAAGTTGGCTTTGCCCAGATAAATTGCTCAGTTTGTTCAGAATAAGTTGGTTATTTTACCCGAGTGGAGTAACTTTTACCGGAGTGAATAGTTGGTGAAAAATAATTACTTTAACAATTTGGATTGGTTAATGCAATTTTATTTTGATAATAATGTGAAATTGTTCGTAACAATCTATTTGGCTGCCACATACTAAGAACCCGTAACATGCACTTTGGTGGAAAATGATGTTTGGATTAGTTATTATGGTTGCTAACGAGGTCCTGCATCGGACTGCAAATAATATCTTGTAAGCCATAGTTCGATGTTGGTTATAATATAACATAAAAACAAAATCACGTAAGCCCAATGCCTTCAGAAATTTTGGCAATACCTACCATGTAAGCCACGTAGCAAAACTCTGTAAGCCACACAGCAAAATCTTGTGAATCACACAACAAAACCTGGTAAGCCACATCAATTTTTGTTTTTATTTCATTTGATTAAATGATTATTAATTGATGGTGTATGTCCATGTGATAAGCACTCGTAAACAATAAAATTGACATTGTTAGGATGTGATTTTAGTGTGAAAAACATTACTATCGATGAAATGCTAATATCTCGTAAGTCGCATTTCTAAATATTTTTGTAAAGAAATACCTACCTCGTAACCCACTTTTTAGCTTCTAAAATTTAATTTTAAAAATTTGGCTTAAGGACGGTAAATTGTGGTCTTCATGTCACTTCAAATTACTTTCAACCTTATTTCTCGATCCATTTTATTAATTCCGAGAGATTTTTTTCAGCTCCTGTAAAATTTAGTTTTTGTGGGTAGGGCGTTCTTAGCATGTAGCAGTCGTGTCGTGTTTTAATTATTTACTCTGACATTAGGAGAAACTGATCATTATGGCCTTGTTAAACTTGGGGTAATATTTCATCTTCTTCCCAACAACCATGGTTGTTTTGGTTATTCATTTTGAATGCACCCCAGAATACATAACTGAGTAAACATTTCTCGTACACTACTGACAGTAACGACCATTTTTTGTTTTTTGCTTAAGCCTTTTAAGCATTTTCTAAGCAAATGTTTGAAAAAGAAATGCTTGACATTTGAAACCATAAGTTTATTTTTTGGAAAATGCTTGAGAAATTATTATCATTTTCCAAAGTTCTAGTTTCTAGCCTAAGCGAATAAAAAATTGAAAATGCGTTGTTTGCCTTCGAGTGTCAAAATAATTCTAAAACAATATTTTTCTACCGTTCCTTTGAGACCACACTAGTGCAGTCTACAATACTTTTGTAAGTTTACCACAACTGATAAGTCGATGAAGTGCCATATAATCGAACGTTTTTTTTTCCTAAGTGAAAGCGCTTAAGTAACTAAGGGTATATAAAAGAGGGTCTTGTGGGTCTGGACCTCTCATTAGCCAAGAAAAAAAGGCATAATCTCTAAAAATTGTACATTTTTATCAATTTTGGTTATTTTTGGGGGCCAGAACATACTACGGAGAATGTGTTGACCTTTCTTTTAAGACGGAGATATAGACACCCTTGTGAGTAACCTTTTTCCTATACTTAAAAGTACTTAAATCATATATAAAAAATGACTGAAATTTTTTTTTTTCACTAAAGGATTGACTAAAAATATGGCCCAACATATTGTATCAAGACGAAATAATGAAAATGCTGGAACATGCTGAGCATTTTCCTCGAATGCTTGACCCAGTATTAAATTCTTAAACATTTTAAGCATCTGCACGCGCTGAGTAAATTCCTGAGTATGTAGGTATTCAGCATTTTGCTGATCAATAATAAATGTTACAACATTTGACATCACTATCATAGCACTGATGATTCAATCGGTGCGTTTCGATTGAGACTGATAAAATATTTTAAGTAGGTATCTGAGGATTTTGAAATAAATAATTATGCAAGTATATGTACAGCGAATGTATGGTGGAAATCAGTTCGGGGAGAAATCACATCCCAACAAGTAGAAATTATTATGTTCAATAAAAGTCCATTTTTATGTACCTATATAGTTATAAATAAGAAAAACCGCTTCAACACCAATTTTGATAATGATGCCATACTTATGAAAGTATGTAGGTAGGTACTGTGGTATGCGAGGGGGGTCACAAACGGCCACCACTACCCGCAAGGCCAGCCAATATTTTTATACTAACATTGACACAGCTCCAGGACTTCGGTAAAACCACCTACACTGGATAGTGGCCACAGAATTACCACCACCCAACCCAGAATAGCCTGCCAGGTGTTTGTGGACTCAAATTTAGACCATGTCAGGGGATCATTTTGTTATATCCCCGTGCTGCAGCTATTCCCTACATCGCGGACAAAACAACACAGAAACCAGAGAACCAATAATTAAAAACTGTACGTACCTTTTTACCCCTTTGCCATAATAAAGTTAACACATCATATTCAAAAAATTCAGTGTATTATATAAAAAGGAAAGATACACGGATATTTTATACCGGCAAAACATTTTAAATTTATTCACAACATGGAATATCGTCTAAAATTAATATGTATATATAACATTATTAGAAAACGCGTGTATAAAATTGAGCATCCAAAATAGAAGTAGTAGGAAGTGACTAGAGAAGAAAATTTAAAGCCTGGATTCAAAAGCAGTCCATCTGCGGAAGTTAGAGGGGATGAAAAAAAGGTAAGAGTTATATTAACGGTGCATCGGAGGTTAAGGTACCAATGGATGGGAAGTGGAGGGTTAAAAATACACGTAGATACGGAGCAGTAATTTGTCCGCGGCAACAGTTTTTAGAAGGAAAGAAAAAGAGGGAATAATAGAGTGATGTGATGAGTATGATGGACGTGGTGGATGATAAGAAAAATATGGAAAGAGAAGAATGGTAATAGACAGGAAAAATTATGAAATTATGAAATGAGTTGACGTGAAATAGGAAAAGAAAAGAGAACTGGTCCGCGGAAGTTTATATATATGTAGAAAAAGTTTCTGTTTGACGAAATTATGTTAGGGAAGCAAGACTATACACGTAGCCTAACTTCTAGGCTATGAGAGAAGGAAAAAGGTATAGGCTGTAAAATAAATCCGCGGACTATTTGATCACTGGGCGTTCAAAAAGGTGAAATTTATTTTATTTATATTTTAGTTTTAATTAGTACATAGCCGCTTGCGTCAGTACCATAGGTACTGCTTTAGACACGTAGGACAGTAGACAAGTTCATTTCTCGATATTTGTAACTCACAAGGGAGTGGAATTATGAACAAATCGTTTCAGACAAATTGTTCATTTTTAAAATAGGTAACGAATGAAATAATTTATAATGTTCGCACACGCAGGTATTTCCAAACTAAGAACTTCGGTCGATGGCAGCCCTTTACCACTCGCCAGTGCCCTCCGGAACTGTTTGCTGCCAAACGCTAACACTCAGTCGAACAAATTGAATGTTATGTTCACCGGTTTTGGACAATTCGTAGATCACGACGTAACTCATCAAAAACAGATAAACTCACCGGGTAATACGCCTACCATACGTTTGAAATTGATTGTTTACTCTCTACCTAATTCCAAGAAAAGTAAAAAAAAAAAAAAAATCATATTGTAAAGGCATGAAAGAGTGGTAATTTGGTGATTTAAGGTACTCTTTTATGGATTACACCATATACAGTAAATTAATATTCGAAAGAAGTATTATCTCTGAGTAAAATAATTTATCATCCGCACTCCTATGGTGGACCTTCACTTTGCTGGAACAAGACTTTATAAAAAATAATTTACAAAGAAATAATATTTTGACACTTTAATAAATTTTATAATACAATTTTAAAGAACAATATTGAGAGTGATATTCGAACAGAGTCTTAAAGATAGACTATTATAAATGTATAGTACCCTACAAGAAGTTACAAAAAAGTGTGTTTTATTCTCTTTGAAACAAGAGTTTATATACATTTTCTAGGATATGTGTTTATACTGTGGTTAGCCTGTAGTGGTAATACATGAAATGGAGGGATTTGTATATTCGAGGGATCAGTGTAAATGAGGTCACCAAATACCATTAGGTACAGGCTAGTGAATACTGTAATTTTTAAACAATAGAAAGAAGAAGAAGAGTCAATGGAATTCAGGGATATTGTTACAAAAGTAAAATAATATTGCCTGTGTACAAATATAGTCGTTCATAATTTTTATGGCTGACTATATGAGTTACACATATAGGAGAGAGTTGCCTTAATTGGACCATTTTGGCTTTTAGCTCAAATAGCTTAAAATTGGTTCAACCTACCTTAAATCTTAAACCGCCATTAGAAAGGAAATTTAATTGGCTTTAAAATGAGCTATTAGTTTTGAATTTTGGATAAGTTTAAAGGTTTCAAATTTGAGGATTACTCAAGGTCCTCAAATGGTCCAATTTAGGAAACTGGTTGCCTCACTTGGACCACCCTGTTCCTGACTTGGACCACCCATGTTTTTCCCTGTAAAACGTCGTATAGTACTGGGTACATGTAGAAAAAGTATTAAATGATAAAAAAAGAAGCTATCTCGACAACGTTTATATTAAATTAGCCGCATAGTTCACATGTATATGTTTTCTTGTGCAAGTCAACACCTGCACACATGGTGTGAGCCCACTTTTGACAAACTTGGCATTTAATCCATGACCTATCTCGCGCAATCCACGAACGTGAAAACAATTCATTGCAATAAATACAAGCCACGTCGTCATCATCAGAATCCTCAGATGAAAAAGGTTCATTTTCTTCATTTTTATTTTTATACGTCACTGGTTTACGGGCTACTCTTCCTACAAAAGAAAATTGTTCAAAGAAATTAGATTTTTTTTGCAAAATTAATTTGAATCGAGTGTAGGTAGCTACCTGATTTTCGTCACTTAACAGTTTTTATAGGCTGAGGGTCGTCGACATCTTCCTCGTCTGCATTATCGAATAACTTTTTTTTTGGATGTAAAATCACCTGAAAAAATTCAAAATTGGATAAATAATTGTTTATTTTAATTAAATTGATCAAAATCAAATTCAAGTTTTTGCCAGCAGTAGTTTTGGATTTTCTTTTGTTTTTTACAGTATTTTTATTCGATTTTTCAACAGACTTTCTCATTAATTTGTTTTTATAAGGGCTGCTAGTCAATTCAAGAGCCTTCTGCGCTCTAAAACTACTTGCAGGACGACCACATTTTGATGTATTTGCAGGATCTAAAGTGGCTTTTGGTACAGGTGAAATTTTCTTCAATGCTTTTTGAAATTTTGAAGAAGCTTTTTTATCTATCGACGTGTTAAGGTTTGAAGCCACCAAAGTCGTTGATTTTCTAGTTTTCGAAGTTGAAGGTGTCACAGTTGCAGAGTCCACCAACACTGTAGATTGAAAATTTGATTGTGCTGTTTAAGAAGTCATAGGGGATGCTGCTTCAGTAGTTGTCAAGCGTAATTCTTCGGTAACTGTCGCTGTAGTTCTTAAATTTTCAGCAGGTGCAAAATCAGCGATAGAAAACTTATTTTGATTGAGAGGCCATATACCTGAAGCCTCAAATCCCTCGGCAGCGGTGTTTGGCGTGGCGGCATCACCATACGCTAGGTTCAGTAATCCAGAAATTTGATATTGCGTAATTTTCATACCTGGATGGTTCCTTAACCACTTCGTTTGCTCTCTTGTGTAATACAAACCAAGAGGTTTGAAAAAGCTCCTGTCTAAAGGTTGAAGTCGGTGAGTGGTATGGCCAGGCAGTAGTAACAACGTGATGTAGTTTTCTTTCGCAAATGTAAGGGCCGCTAAATTTTTGCTGTTTGTCGTATGCCCGTCTAATAAAAGTAACACAGGTTTTTCTTTACTTGCGTTGACGTGTTTCTAAAAATGCTTCAGCCACTTTGTGAATAATTCAGTATTTATATACCCATATTCGGACACTTCTACGATACTTCCAATAGGAGCACCCAATACCAACTCTTGACACATTCGCTGATGTTTGAATATAATCATAGGTGGAATAAAATGACCGGAAGGATTGCAACAACATACAATAGTTGTATTCACGCCACGTTCACCACTGGTAACATCTCCAACTTTCAATTTTCCCTTCAGTGTGACTACCTTGTCCAATTTTTTTTGAACAGTGGAAAATCCTGACTCGTCAACATTGAAAATCATTGTACCATCGAAGTGATGTTGATCTATAAGTTTCTCCAAAATATCAAAAAACCCATTCACATTTTCTTCACAGAAACCCTGCACTCGAGAAGGATGTAGACTCAGGTTGGTGTAAACTGAGGTGAGAATTCCTTTTCATAAAAGAGTAGAACCACTTCTTTCCTGTATAAAAACAATACAAATATACCTACGTTGATAGTTATCTGAAATGTCGTAAATTTTTCTAAAAGAAATTTGACACTCACTGGCCATTTTAGTTTCTTTATTAAATCTATGATTAACCCTGAGTTCTTCCACCACATCGAATGCTAACCTCTGTACATCTTTAATTGTAAGACCAAAAAAACAGCGCTCAAGTTCCAGCATGTGCTCTGCCAAAACCTTTTCTAAATCCTTATCAAAAGTACTGCCTCTTCCTAGTATTCTGTTCCAAAAAAAAGAAATCTCTGATGTAATGAATTACCTATTTAAATACCTACAAGCATTTTTTTTTACTCACTTTACTCCGTTGTGATAAGAATTTTTACTTTTGGCATGACGTTTCAGTGTTGCTTTTGGAATTCCATAAACTCGGGCACATTCATTCAACCCATAATCACCGTTCCTATAAACGCTAATAGCTATCTGCAGCTCTTCCTCTGTCCATTTAGCATAAGAACCCCTTTTTGCCATCTAAAATATACAAAATTTGATAAAATAATTTTTTTCTTAAATGGTCTATTTCAGGCAACTTTGAAATTTTCACTTAACATGATTTCTACAGCAAAACCATGAAAGGTAAAAATAAGTTCTATACCTCATTTTATTCCTTACCTCATGCGTAATCCATTGAATCAATCAGAAACATCTTTCATTTAAATTTGAAATTTGAATTTACTTAGCAACGTGAACAAAAAATTACATCAAAGTTAGTGATAAAAATCAAACGTAAATATCTGAAGAACTACGATAGCGAATAGAATGAAAACTGGTGCAATACTAATTTTTCACTAGTGGTAACAGTCTTCACCTGCTGGAGCACTAAAATCGTGCTTCAGTTTGGAAAAAAACTGGTGGTCCAAGTGAGGCGGCGGTCCAAATTTGGCGACTCTCCCCTACTTACTTACTACCAACAAATTACCTATGTTTGTCAAAGGAGATACAGTTCTTTTGACACAAATTTGCTGCCAAATTATAAAA